>JALPQD010000547.1:897500-1339537 GCA_023101885.1 Typhlomys cinereus
GTTATTTGTGGAGTTCAGATGGTATGGGAAGCAGTCATTCTCACCCCAGTGTCCGTGGTCAGCTCTGGAGACAGCCCCAGACTTGCTGTATGTCATTGTGTCTCCTAGGGCTAGAGTGTGGCTGCAGGAGGGTGTCTGACGAGCCCCTCCCCAATTCCCTTTAGCTGAAGCAGCAGGAGATCGTCACAAGATTATTTAAATCCACAAGCGTGCCAAGTCTTCCCTGGTTGTAATTCCACGGGAGGGGAAGGAGACAGCTGTGGTCACTTGGAGACAAAAGCTAGAAGAAACATTTATTTAGCGTTTTTACAACATATATTTAGGGGACTGGAAAATAAACAATGTAGAGACTGTTTGGTCCGGCTGAAGAAGCCCTGCTCCTTCCACACACACCAGCATCCCAGACACCAGGGCAGAGTCTGCTCCACATCTGCACTCGGTTTGTCCCCAGGCTTGGAGCTCTGTACTTTCCACTGCAAATGTGTAGAGACTGTTGGCCCTCCACTGGTGCTGCTTCTGCTCTTCCTCCTCCTCCTCTTCCTCCTCCTCTTCCTCCTCCTTTTCCTCCTCCTCTCCTTCCTTCTCCTTGTGCTGTTCCTCCTCCTTCCTTCTCTCCTCCTGCTCTTTTCTTCTTGTTCTTCATTTTCCCCCTTCCTCTTCCTCCTCCTCTTCTTTCTCTTCCTTTTCCTCCTCTTCCTCCTCCCCTTTCTCTTCCTTCTCCTTTTACTTCTCTTCTTCCTCTTTTTTCTCTTCCTTTCTTCCTTCTCTTCCCCCTCCTCCTCTTCTTCTTCCTCCTCTTCTTCCTCTACCTTTCCTTCCTATTCTTCTTTCTTTCCCTTTTCCTCCTCGTCCTCTTCTTCAGTTAAAAAAATGGAGCGAGTAGTAGCAAGATAGAAGCCTTCATCCCCCAGTCTCCTTTGAGCTTGCATGTGGCCTGGGCTGGATGTAGTTTAGCAACAGAGAGTACTTGTCTGACCTGCACAAGTCCCTGGGTTCAAGTCCTAGCAATAACTGTACATGACCATATGATTCCGTCCATCCGGTGGACGACAAGTGAGGTGCTGCCTGAAGTTTCAAGGATGTGCTCCTTCTTTCCCAGAGTGTAATCCTTGTAGAACACAGTGAGTCTCATCACAACTTTCTCGTGCATGAGCTGCTGTCCTGGACTGAATATCATGCACTTCGGTTTGGTTTACCTCTGTATGATTTCCTGTTTTCCTCCCTTAATAATTCCAGCTATTGGGCTGGAGAGATGACTTAGAGGTTAAGCCTTTGCTTTGAAAGCAGAAGGATGTGCATTCAGATCCTGGGTCCCACATTTAAAAAAAAAAAAGGTAGGTGGATTTGGTGAAGGCCTGCATTTCCAGCTCTGGAAGGCGGAGCCTGGAAAATCTCAGAGCAAAGCAATAAGGAGGTAGAGCAATCCAGGGTGATTCATTCCCAAAGTTACTTTTGAGCCTCCACAAGCACACATAAGTGCCCTCTGGTACACACACATACACATACATGCACACACGTACATATCAGCACCTATACACATATAAAATGATTCCAGCTGTTTTCAAGCCATTCGTCCCTGATTTTGACAGTGCATCTTAAAGATGCTTTGTACATATGTTGCAGATGTGGATACTACTGTCATCATTTACAAAGCCCTGGAAAAATCTAAGCAGGCCACTTTCTTGTTAATAACCTTTTGCTTCCATTTCCAGTTCCAAAGGTTCACATGTAAATCCCTCATGAGCCTTGACAAGCTGGGGTGGGACATTTGCTATGTTGCAGATACATTGCCAGGACTTAGCAGGAAATAGTGAAATTGATAGCCAAAGCCACATTCAGGGATCCCTCTTACAGTCTAGACTCTCCTGTCACAAAAGCTCTCTATCGAAACCTAAATCTCACATCAGAGCATCCAAGACAGACTTTGATGTGGGACATCCCTCTTCCTAATATGGGTGGCTCGATAAATCTCCTTGTACTTTCTACGGTTACTTTGATTTCTTTCAGTTGAGGGCATGAATAACTAGAGTTCTGCCCTAGGTGTGGCTCCGCCCACCACTGCCAGACACAGAGCTCCAACCTCTCCTTCAGAGGTCTTCTGACAAGTTGCCAGACGGTGTGACAGCACTTTCCACTTCTGACTGGTTTCCTGCCTTTCTCTGTTCCCTTCATAAGATTCCTGAGGGGAATTCCAATTGCTCAGCCCAAAACCCCCTTTTCCATAGTCTAATAGTCATAACGAGAGGGTACAGGCATTTCTTTAGAATATTTTTATTTCTGTACCCTTTGGTGGTGACAATCACAACATACTTTACATTTACATATGCAGCACGGTGTATCAATTCAAATGCAGAATTTCCACCTGAGATATTTGACCTGTTTTAGATTTCATCTAAAATCGATTTGCATATTCAAATTTTTCCATGCGGATTTTTTTTTAACGTTCCTATTAAGGAAACTGTGTACAAGCTTTAAACTTACAATAGTTGAAATACAATGGAAAATCCCTTTTTTTTCAACTGTGCCGGTGACATTGAAAGTGTTCAGTGGCCAACAGGGCTTGCCACGGTGAACACGTGCAGGTCTAGAGCTGCTAGTAGCCATGAAGTAGTCATGGAGATAACAGTTCAGTTGTAGATGCAGTGTATGTGGAGGGAATGCTGGGAGAGTTAACATCTGGGGGGGGTCACATCTGGAGGAGCAAATGAGGGGTCACATTTGGAGGACAGTCACAGCTGGTCTGAGAGATACAGGCAGACACTTGAGGAATGGAAGGATGTTTTGACTGAGGTTTGAAAGATGACCAGGAATTTTTCAGCTGTTCAGGCTGAGAAGAAAGATTGTGGCGTATGACTTAGAAGTTTCCAAGCAAGTCCACTAGGGGGAGACGTTTAGTAGTGTTACAACTGCCTGACCAAGAACGGTAGGATTTTGTTTGTTTTTGTTTTGTTTTGTTTTGTTTTCCCTTCCATAAACTAGAGATCTCTCTGGAAATTAAATGGTAGCAGGCCAGATGTCTTGCTGTGCCACGTGGGCAAGTTTTGCAGCCCACGCATGAATGAACATTCCCTGGCAGAGTGGCGAGTGTGGAGAGATTTGTGGGCTGTAGAGCCCACAGCTCCGTGACACTATCAAGGAATCAGTGTCTCTAAATAAGTGTGTGGGAAGGGCTGAGGCAAGACCCCTAAACAAACTCCTGAGCTGCTTAGAAGAGTTGTGTGGGAGCCCTGCACTAAGCTTCCAGAAGCTTTGGGGATGCAGCCGACATAGCCAGGGCTGGTCCTGAGTGCTGGGGGGACCAGCTACCTGGCGGTGCTGAGCTGTCCCTGGTGAGGGACAGGCACGTGCAAAGCATCCTTCATCTGAGAGCGCCCTTCTCAGTGCCAGCTTGCAGCTGCTGGTGTAACCCTAGCTGGTCGAAGAGTCAGGATCCCATCATGGTGGAAGATGCTAGAAAGCCTGACTTAAGGCTGTTGGCCTCAGTGGACCCTGTCCCCAATTCCTGCCATGATCAGGTGCTCTATAGCCTTATTTGTGGTTTTGAATGAATCCTTAAAAATAATATATATGTAATTTAATTTAACTTTGTATTATTTGAAATTTATCATAGAAAGGGTCATAGACCTATTACTATAGATGGAAAACAAGTCCCAAAGGTTGTAACTAGCAAGGACATTTGAGAGCAAGTTGAGCAGACGCTGAGCAGCGAGAAGGGAGGAAGAGGAGGGCAAGAGAAGGCGATCAGCAGAACAAGGTGTAATCATGCAGAAGATTAAAACTGGATCCATACTTGTCACCATGGACAAGAATTAATTCCAAATGGATCAAGGACCTCGATATAAGGCCAGAGACTATAAAAACCATAGTTAAAAGGGTAGGGAATTCCCTCGAGCTGATTGGGCTAGACCAACAGTTCTTAAACAGACATCCAATAGCACAGTCACTAGAACCAACACTCAACAGATGGGATCTTGTGAAATTAAAGAGCTTTGGTTCAGATAAAGAGATTGTAACTCGAGCACAAAGGCAACCCACAGAATGGGAGAAAATCTTCACTAACCACATATCTGATAGAGCTCTATTATCCAGAGTGCACAAAGAACTTAGAAAACTAAACACCAAGGAAACAAATGGGCCAATTAAAAAATGGGTCTTGGAACTTAAAAGAAACTTTACCAAGGACGAAATTAAAATGTCTAATAAATATCTTTAAAAATGCTCCACATCCTTAGCCATCAGGGAAATGCAAATCAAAATTTCCCTGAGATATCATCTCACCCCTGTCAGGATGGCAAAAATCCACAATATAAACAACACCAAATGCTGGAGAGGATGTGGAAAGAGGGGAACTCTCCTACATTGCTGGTGGGAATGCAGGCTCATACAACTACTCTGGCGAGCTGTCTGGAGATTCTTAAAGAAATTAAAGATTGAAATGCCATATGACCCTGCTATACCACTCTTGGGAATAACCCCCCATACAGCAAAAATTTACCTCAATAGCACAAGCACGACCATGTTCGTAGCAGCACTGTTTACAATAGCAAAGTCATGGAATCAGCCCAAATGTCCAACAGTTGACGAGTGGATAAGGAAAATGTGGTACATTTATACAATGGAATACTACTCAGCCATCAAAAATGATGAATTAATGCAATTTGCCGGGAAATGGATGGAATTAGAAACAATTATATTGAGTGAAGTATCCCAGACACGGAAAATTAAGCACTGAATGTACTCCCTAATGGGTGGATCCTAGTACCAAACCCACTTAGAGACACTCAGAGACAAATCTCTGTAATACCTACAGTAATTGTAAAGATTATAATCAGGAGGGATGGGGAAGGAGGGCCCCACCAGAAACAAGGAAAGAGGGGACCATGTTACAGCAGAGAACACAGGCCACCATCAAGGACTGCAAGTAAGTAATGAGACATCTGGTTAAGTTCACAGACTTTCCTTCCTGATCATTTGCAACTGATGGGGTATGATCTCACCAGAAGGGGAGGGCATATAGTCTGGCAGATAGAAAGTAACCATTTTGCAAATGGGTGATTGACCCCTCTCTCACTGCAGTCTCCTACTTTTAATCAATCTACCTTTGGATATAGTCTTATAACAAAACTCTAATTTAACAGGTTTTTATCTCTGGCCAGGTGGTGACATCCAATACCCATTAGGATGGAGCCAAGGGCATTGCAGGAGCAGCAAAACCGAAAAAAAATCAACAAACCATAATTCAGAACATCAGAGACTCTATATCAACCACCTGGAACTGGGCCAGCCTAATCTCTCCCCATCCTGAAGCTCAGGGAAATTTGCGGAAGAGGGGGTGGTAAGATTGTAAGAGTGCAAGGATGGTAGGAGTCATGATATGCAAGTTACTCCACACAAGTTAGGGCCGAAGCAATCATAATAGGACTTTGCATGACCTGCGCTATGTCCAACACATTATTGACCCCACAAAGTCTAGCATGGACTAAAGGCACTAGGATCCTTGGAGGCTAGGAACTCACAGTCACAGTAGTGTTCCTAAGCTTAAGGAGAACACAGGAAAGGGTTCTGGGAAATGCCGGTGGGTCCTTGCACCTCATCAGAGAGGAGGACCCAGAGGAGAGTTTGGCATGCACATTAAAGGATGTTCCGGGAATTGGTGAGGGGAAGTACTGGAGGATGGAGAGGGAGGGGGGAGGAGAGGGGGAAGCAGAGGGGTCTGGGAGAAGTGGAAGGAGGGAGGGGACCAGTGTACCTGTTAAGTTTGTATGAGCAGAAATAATAATAATAAAAAAAAATTATAAAAAAAGAACAAGGTGTAATGATGTTTACAGCTATTATGAAAATGTTAACACGAGACCCATTAGTTTTGTGTGCTATCAATCAATCAATCAATCAATCAACCAATCAATCAATCATATAGAGAGTAAATTGTCACATTAAAAGTACGGCATTCTGAAAATCTAGCCAGATAGGATGCAGGCTTTAAGTCTGAAACCTTATTGAGCAGGATTAGCAAGTGCTGCAGACAAAATGTTGGAGGCATCGCAATGATTTCTTCCCTTTAACGAAGTAGTCAGAAGGGTTGAGAGGAAGCAGCTGTGGTCACGTGGGCACACAGACATTTGTCCTGGCATTCATGACCCCACCCCTTCATCCCAGCACCACGTGCGTTTACCATGCATTAAGTCAGAGCAATGGGATCATCATTTTCTAGAAAGTTCTTTCTCTGTTGCCAGGAGCGAGAAGCTGCTCAATCCCTTCAAGAGGAAAGAAACCATGATTTTATCCCCCCCCCCAAGAAATATGTGGACCCGGAACACCTAGTGAGCAAGTGAAAGAGGTTCTCTCTCTCCTGTATTCCACGAGGAGCAGGGGCAGTGGGCATAAGAGGAATGGTTGAGATTGGGAGTGAAACTGGGGAGGGAACTTTGTGAGAGATGGCGGGAAAGGTGGCGTGGTCATAGGAAAGATTCAGGGCTCTGTGGTCAATGTCTCCTAGTGTCTCCCTCTTGGAATGCCACACGGCCTTGCAAAAGACACTTTGTAAGTGAAATTCAGTGAATCAGTTGGTAACCAGAATGCAAACAACGCTTGGGCAGAGTCTTTGAGCACCCTCTGCTCCATTCCGGCCTGCAGGAAATTTCCCTTCAAGGGGTGTGGTTGCAGAAACCATGCACCTTTGATTCTCACCATTAGACGAGGGTCTTGAGACCTGAGGGAGGGACCTTGTATCCTCAAGGCCTGGGATTTTCCAGACACTGAACAATACAATCAGAAGCCATCACATTTGTGGTTGAAGGGATTGCCAACTTCAGAGCCAGGTAGATGCTTGGGAGTATCAGAGTTCTGAGTCAGAAGACAGATGAGACTTGTTACAGTGGTCTTCCAGCTGGCTCACGTACATTTCACTTTGAGGTCACTGATCCTTGTGCTGTGGACTCGACCACGTTGCTGAAATTCCAGCTTCTGCTTCCCTTCCTTCCTTCCTTCCTTCCTTCCTTCCTTCCTTCCTTCCTTCCTTCCTTCCTTCCTTCCTTCCTTCCTTCCTTCCTTCCTTCCTTCCTCCCTCCCTCCCTCCCTTCTTCCCTCCCTCCCTCCTTTCTCTCTCCCCCCTTCTCTCATTTCTTGTCTTTATTTGATTATGTCTGAAGATCTGTGGAAAGCCAGTGCTTGAACGAAGACTGTCCTGTCGTGGAACTATTTAAAGTCAATTCAGAATGGTGCTGGCTCAGAAACCATGTTGGTTTTTGGCGTTTCTTGTCTCTAGCGTTGTGTTGGTGTCTTCTAGAAGCAATGGTTTGGGCTGGAGAGATGGCTCAGGGGTTAAGACTCTGCCTTGAAAATAGAAGGTCCTGAGTTCAGATCCCAGGTCCCAAGCAACTTAGGGGAGAAAGGGTTTATTATTTTAGCTTGTGGTTTTGCAGGAGGTAGAGTACACATCGTGGTTGGGAGGAATGGCAGCAAAGGGCTGGTTGTCACATTTCAGCCACACTGTGGGAGGGAGAAAGGGAGGAAGAGAGGGAGAAAGGGAGAGAGAGAGGGAGAAAGGGAGGGAAGGAGGGAGGGAGGGAAAGAACACAAGTAGGGCTTACCTAGCAAACCTCAAGGTCTGTCCTCACTCTGACCATGTCATACTTTCTCTAGCAAGGTTCCACCTCTTAAAGGTTCCAGCACTTTCCCCAAGGGCACCCCAGCCAGGGACGAAAGGACCAAGTGTTCAAACACAGGCGCCTGTAAGGGGCAGTTTATATTTAAACCACGCCTGTGCTCACAGCCCTGTGAGAGCTGCAAGCTGAGGGCTCTGTGGCTTCCTGGCCCCTCCAGCTCGTTTCCCATCCCCAGGATTTCTCAAAGGTGGAGGCCTCGGAGACGCTCATCTCTACACCAAGGACTGCGCACTGGAGTTGCGGAGGTGGAGCTTGGGCAAAATCTGCTGCTGAGCCCAGCACCTCTCTTGTGTCCTGGGGATCAGAGAAGCATGAAAGGAACGTATTTGTTTTGCTGAGTAATTTTCAGTCATCAGAACTGTTAAAGCTCAGAGGAGAAGGGAAATTGATCAGGCGGCTCTGTGCCCTGTGGCCAGCACAGCGATTCTTCAACCCAAGATCCCCCCCATTGCAATCACAGTCCCCCAATGCCAATGGGTGGTCCAGGAAGTGAGACGTAAACCAGACACATCACGGAGGCAATCTCTAATAGGAGTCTTTGTTGAACAATAGTTTTTAGTCCAGAATGTGATCATAGCTGTTTTATTTTAGCAGACGCAGCAATCCAAGCAATTAAATCCATGCTCCTCAGCGGCTATTTATTTTCATGGAATAGTTCTCAGTGTATTGTCCTGAAAGAATTCTTTCAGACGTGCAAAGTTAAAACAGAATGTCTTTTTTTTTTTTAAAAAAAATTGTTTTGTCTTCTAAAATAGCCACATCTGCGTCTCCAAGTTGTCTTTCCTGTGTTGGCATTGCATGAGGGTCTTCACTTGTAGTCTTGGGGCACTGAGGGGGTTCTTATCAGTCTGGAGTAAAAGCAGGATGGTTACTTTTATTATGCATTAGGAGGAAGAGGACCTGCTTCTGTTAGCAGCAGCAACATGCATAACTGGAGAAAGCTAATGTTGAGATCCATCCTGTTAGCCAAACTAAATCAGGAGAGAATGATACGTTAATTGTGTGTGTGTGCTAGAAAGGAAACGAGAGGCTGGGGCTGAGCAAACATAATTACGTTAATGAAAAATGTATAGTCTTGGAAGACCTTCGATGTCCGATATTTAAAACTGCTAATTACGTTTATTTATTTGTCTTGTGTGTATGTGGATACACTACTCCTCTTTCTCCTTCTACTCTTCCTCCTTTTTCTCCTCCTCTTCTTCCCCCCTTCTTCCTTTGCCTGTTATTCTCCCTTCTCCTCCTCTTCTCCCACCTCCTCTTCTTCTTCCTCCTCTTCCTTTTCCTCTTCCTCCTTCTCCTTCGCCCCATCCTTCTCTCCTCTTCTTCCTCTTTTTCCTTTTCCTCCTTTTCCTCCTCTTTCTCCTCCTCCTCCTTCACCCCATCCTTCTCTTCCTCCTCCTCTTCTTCCTCCTTTTCATCCCCTTTTTCCTCTTCCTCCTCCTCATCTTCCTTCTACTTTTCTTCCTCCTTTACCCCATCTTTCTCTCTTCCTCCTCCTTTTCCTCTTCTTCCTCCTTTTTCCTCCTCTTCTTCCTCATCTTTCTTCTTCTTCACCCTCTCCTTTTCTCCCCTTCCTCCTCCTCCTTTTTTTCTTCCTCCCCCCTCCCCATGGTAGACGAGCCTGGTGAAAGAGGATGGAGGGGATGATAATAAATGCTTTCGCTTGCTGTCATTGCCGGCAGGAGCCGAGTCAGGAGCAGGGACTTAAGGTCAACAGGTCAACAGGGCAGCTGGGGACTTAAGGGCAGCAGGGGACTTAAGGTCAACAGAACTCACAGTCTTCAAGGGCAGCTGGGTCTGTTTCACCCTGGACTCAAAGTAACGACCACGACCCTCCTCCCCAAGGAGCCTGCTCAGCACCAGGCCAGGCTAAGCTCATCTGGAAACTTCTGACAGTCTTAGAGTCATCGCCAATCATTTTGGCTGAGGGAAGATTTGCTGCCAGCGGATGAGGTCACCCTGCAGAATTTTCCTTCTCTACCCAGATCCTGCCACTTGGGGACAGAAGTGAAATTTAAGCAGGATGTGGAGCTCCCAGAGCAAGACTTCTAAGGTAGCACAAATGAAAACCTGCTTCTAGAGCTCTTTCCAGAAACTCACTGAATGAATGGAGGAGCGCAGCTCTGTGTCCCCAGTTGACCCCACTATTCGATGGCTGACCAGACCAGGAACCAAGAGTCTGGTTTGGGAAAAGGCCACGTGAGACGCCTTTGAGGTAACTTCCTCTGGTGGTCCACAAGCCATGAAACTAAGATCCATGCACAGGAGACATGGATCTTTTTGTTTCTTTTCATGTACGTGTGCATTGGGGGTGTGCGTGCATGTTACATGTGTGTAGGCGTATGTATACATGTGTGAGCATGTGTACAAGAGGACGGTTGGGTGTGTGTGTGCCTGTGGAGGCCTATGGATGATGTCAGAAATCATCTTGGATCACTCTACTTTGCTCTGGGGTTTCCCAGGCTCCACCTTCCAGGACCAGAATTGCGGCTACCACCATATCTATCCAGTATTTTCTATGTGGAACCTGGGATGGGATGTCAGATCCTTTTACTTGCGAAGCAAGGGCTTTAACTACTGAGCCTTCTCCGCAGACCCAAGGAGGCATATTTAACTCAGGGATTCAGAAGTGTGCTTTAGTAGTAGCTGCTCGACACATCCTCTCGTGAGATGATGGTGCTAATGATGACAGTGGTGAATGAGGTTACATTTTTTAGGGTGGGTACAGTGAGTGGGATACCAGCCGAGCACTCGGTTATCCCACACCCTTATCTGCAGGGTTGGAAAACAGAGAGAGATTGGCTGTTGGAAAGAACAAACTTGACCAAGTTCAAGCAATGAATTTGAAAAGTGATTTGCATATCAGACTGGATAGCAAAGCAAAGAGCGATAGAATCTTGACTGCGGCAGGGAGATTCGTCTGGACTACTACGGATATCTTCCCAGATACTTTATACCTTATTAAAAGTAAATATCCATGGGCTAGAGATGTGAGTTGGTGGATAGAGCACTTGTCTGGTGCATGAAGCCTTGGGTTCCAGTCCTAGCATGTCATAAACCACGGGTGGTTGTGAGAGGCCCTAGTTTTAGCACTTGAGAGGCGGGGGCAGGGCAGTCAGAAGCTCCGGTCATCCTTGGTCACACTGTGAGTTACAAGCCAGCCTGTCTCAGAGACACTGTGTCAAAGACAACAAATGAACAGAATTAAGTATTTGCAAACTTGTAGAGACTGTGGCAAGGGCATATGGTCAGCTAGAAAATATTTATGAAAAGTTTTCTGGCATTTTATTCTTTTTTTGAAATGCAAAGTTCATTTATTAGGCTAAATTCCATGTAAAAGCTAGGATCATACCAAAAAAAAAAAAAAAGTGCTGAGCAAAAGTCTTTGAATCTCAGCCACGAATAAATGAATGTGCCAGCAGATACAAATTCTGTATTTCAGAGCAATGATGAGAATAATCCAGGTTACCAAGCCCAGATGTGACCACCTGAGAAGCCCAAAATGGGGGCAGAGTTGGGGCCAACTAGACATTCTCTGATACAGCACCCAGACCTGGCAGCAAACTTAGTACCCTTCATGGGCACCAGGCCTCTGGGCGATGACCATTGCTTAGCAAAGCTCTGTTAGCACCAGCACCAGTGCCAGTGCCACCTTCTGGTACAAATGCCACCAGGCAAATAAATGCACTGTTTAGAAAACCTGGCATTTTAAATTTTTAAAATATTTTCTTTATTTATTTTATATGTGTGCGAGTGCATGTATGTGTGTATGGTGTGTCCCTGTGGAGGACTAAGGATGACTTTGGGAATAATCCTGGATTGCATCTACCTCTTTTTGCTTCATTCTAGGATTTTCTAGGCTCTGCCCACCAGGGCTGGAAGTGCAGGCCACCACCCTTTCTGCTTGGAGTTTTTACATAGAACTTGGGATACGAACTCAGGATCTTCTACTTGTGAGACAGAGTCTTATCCCTTGAGTCATCTCTCCAGCCCAAAAATGTGGCATTTTAATGGAACTTTTTTTTTTTTTTTTGGTCAGCTGGCATGGAAAAGACTTAGAGATAGGCTAAGGAACCTTCTAGCATTCCCAGCTGTAGAGTTTATGTCTCGTTCACCTGGACATGAAGGATTCAGTAGGACTTTCCTTGCAGAGAGTTTTGGAAAGAACCAGGAGACATCTGCTAGCTAGAAGAGAGAAGACCCAGTGTGTCAGCCAGCTGTCTTTCCTTGGTACAAATAACTTCAGAAAGAAAGGCTTTAGCCATTGGTCACATGGCCTTGTGGCTTCTGAGCGTTGGGTGAGACAGTGCCTTGTGGTGGGAGGGTGTGGTGAAGGAGAGCTGGTCACTTCCTGGTGGCCAGGAAGAAGCAGGAGAGGAAGCAGGAGGACTCCCAGAGAGACAAGGTGTGCCCCACGAGCGCACGCCCACTGCCTGGGATTAGTCCTACTCACAGCTCTCGGGCTCCAAGGGGCCAATCACCCAACAGCTCCTGCTCCGATTCCTACCAAGTCTTTTAACTCAGAAACTTTTGGGAGATATTTCAGGTCTAAATCACAATAAGGAACGGGGATCAGAGACAAGGAAAGGAGCCGCAGAGACCCAGACCAAGGGGTGGGGGTGGGGATGGGGGCTTTTATTTCATTCTTGGTCTCTCTGCAAGATCCTGGATTCCTGGAAAGCCATGTGGTCAGCTAGCTAGCAGTAACTACAGCTAGTCACTATCCTTCTGATGGTGATGTCAGGACTGATTCGACCCTTGTCCCTCAAGGACCTTCCACGTCCCCAGAGACACAGATGGCATCTGATCACAAGATCAGTAAATGCTGGGAGGGGTGCTGGTGGGGTGCTACTCCTCCTAGGAGAAGTGGCTTTTAGTTGTCGGGTGGACAGGAGGCAGGTGGGTCCTCGCACGTCTGTTTTGACTCGAGCGTTTTCTCATGAGCAGGCAAGGGGTGAGCACCTTGCAGGGCATTCCGCAAGCGGGTGACAGAGCCTCCATGGGCTTCACCATGCCGTCCACGTGCACCTCACTGGTATCAGCTCTTCCTTCTGCTGCATTTGCCAACTGCCCTGCTCATTGGCCTTAGGTTGCCTGGGTTATTCCCAAATTAAGTTCCGAAAGCGTGCTTCATCTTCTCCACCGCGACGACTCTGGGGAGACCAGCCATGAGGCTGCGGCAAGAGACACAGGAATGTGGAGCTGAGGGCTGCGCTCTGGCTGGAGATCACTCGGCCTGCCCACAGGTCTAAAAATGCACAGTCCGCCTGTGATGTTTGGCTCCTGCCCACCGAAAAGAGAAAGTTCCAGTCACCAAAGGCAGCGAGATTACTAATTCAGGAATCTTAGCACTCTAGCACGGCTCATTCTGCCCTAATGATTTACAGGAGAGAAAACAAACCGTTTCACAGTGAATTTGTCCTGAAGGACGTATGGGCTATTGAGGGAGCGGGGCAGCAATGGGACTGAAGGCACACTAGACAATTCAGAAACTGTTACCCTTCTGGAACGTGCAGCCGGGCAGATTTACAGCCTGATGGCTGATGTCACTTCCGTCACCTTTCAGCGTCTCTGGTCCCTTTGATCATCTTGGCATTGTTGGGTGGGTGGGCTTTTGGAATTGAGCTTAACCTCGCTTAAATTTATTTTTGGTGTGTGTGGCACATGCATGTGCACATGTCATGTATGTATACCTGTATGCATGGCACATGTGTGTCCACCTGCGTGTGTACCTGTATGCGTTTGGCTTATTGGGTGGTATGTTATGTACGCATGCATGTGGCATAGGCACACTTGCCTGTGTGTGTTTGGCACATGTGTGAGCACATGTGTACGGCATATGTATGTGTACCTGTGTATGTTTGACATATGTGTGAACACATGTGTGTGGCATATGTATATGTACCTGTGTATGTTTGACATATGTGTGAGGCATATTACATGCATATATATGTGGCATATGCATGTATATGTGTGTGTGCTTAATATATGTGTGGCATATGTATGTGCATGTAGGTGGCATGGTATGTGCAAATGACGGCACGCATGTTCACCTGTGTGACATATGCATGTGTCTGAGTGCAGTACATATATGCATGTGTATATGGCATATGTACAAGCAGGTGTGTGGCATGTGTGCCCATGTGTGCAGAGACCAGAGGTCAACTGTCAACTGTCTTCCTTGGTCTCTTCCCTGTAATTTTTGAGACAGACTCTCTCACTGACTCTTGCTGGTCACTTGGGTAGACTGGCTGCCAGGGAGCTCAGCTCTGGGATTACAGCTGCATGGCAGCACATGTGGCTCTTTTAAACACTGAGGTCCTCATGCTGGTAGGACAAGCACTTGACCGACCGATCCATCTGTCCATCTCCTGGGGCTCAGCCTCTTTATCCCTGATCCAGACACCTCAGCCGCCTTCAGTGTTTCACTGAAAGACTTGCATTTTTGCCTATTTGGGTAATCATCCCCCCCCCAAAGGTTTCAGTATAGTTTATCCAATGAAATGGCCCATAGCAGGGAGAGAGGGCGATGCTCACGTGAGAGGTTTCATCTCCTCCTATGAAGGTGTGAAACCACCGAGAACACCGAGGTTTCTCTTGGCTGCAAGTTCTTTTCACAGAGGATCCTCATCTTTATTCCACAGCACCAGCGACCACCTGCTGTTTCAGTGATTTGGGTGGGAGGATAATGCAACGATGAGCAGAAACGCTTCTCCCAAGACCGGGGGCTTCTTTGGGGGTAGGAAACCATTAGTTACTTGAGATGTGGCTGTTAGGATAACCTGAACAGTGGTTATTGAAGGATATGGTCATCCCCAGGGCTGCGTGTAGGATCTGAGGACCTGAGGGCCTCAGAGTCTCATCAGAGAAATGCTCTTAAAGCCCTCCAAGGTGTGTGGGACAAAGTCTTGCTTCTGGCTGCAAAATAAGAACATTCTGGAAGGTGGTTACCCTTGAGACTGGAAAAGATTTAATAGGCAGAGATGGTGGGATTGTTGCAGGAAAATCGCATGGATGGGTGGGAACTCAGCGGCTTTCTTCCCGGAAGCAGTGCTGTTTGTGCTAGCGCATGACTCTGTGTCTTCATACCCAAGAAACAGCAACCAGAACGAAGGAAATAGGCCGTTTATGTCCCCTGTGCCGTTTGGTTTCTTTGTCTGCCATACTTGGCAGCAGGTTTCTGGGTTTTGACATTACACAGTTGTAGCCAGCGTTATGTACGTGCAGACAGACGCTGCCCTTGTATTCCAAGCCAGTGTTCTTCCTTGTCTTAGGGGGTCCTTGCCGCATGTGCACACAGATGCTGGCTCTTACATTTCAGGCCGCCAGTCAGTCACAGGGGACTGACTTAGAAAGTTGGGGGTAATGGTGTGAACACAAATGGGAGGCAGAAGAGTCATGTTTGGCAAAGAGTGGGTATGCAATTTAACTGAATGCATGTTTCTAAAATCAGGGGGCCGTGTGGACCATCGCTTAACCCCTCGCTTCTGTTTTTAATATTTTGTTTTAATATAAATGTGAGCAGGTCAGCTAACCATGTGCATAATTCACAGATTTTCCATAAACTAAACCACAGCCTTGTGACCTACGCTCAGAGGAAGCAACTGAACATTGAGCTCCATGAGTTTTCCTGGCAAGGCAGGAACAAATGTCTGTTTGCTTCAGTGAGGGCACAGATGACAGACCCCCCTGTCATGGTTTGAAATGTGTCCGCCACAGTCTCATGTGTTTGGGAAGATCATGGCACCTTGAGAGGTGGGGCCTTGCTGGAGGAAGGCGGTCACAAGGGGCAGGCCTTGAGGTGCATTAGTCCCACTCTACCTTCAGGAGAAGTCTGCCTTTGCAGTAAGCAGTCTGGTATCTCTCAGCCCCACAGATTGGAATGTCTTATCCTGACTCCAGCTCCAGCCAGCCAGCCATGCCACCGTGGTGAAAAAACTGTATCTGCCTCTGGAACCGTAAGGTGAGTAAATCTCCCTTTCTCCCTTAAGTTGCTTGATTTTTGAATACTCTCTCACAGCAATAGTTAAGAGTAATCATTATACCCCCTCCTTTCCCCAGAAATGATTCTTCCCAAGACTAGCTTAGCCAACCAGCGAGTTTGTTCCAATGACTCCCAGGCGCACAAGAAATGGCTGGAAGGCAGTCATATTACCAAGTGTGTCTGTCATCCCAGCCCCGATGATGGACAGCTCATGACAGCCGTATCCCTGGAGCTCCCAGTGCAGCCTGCAGGCAGCCCCATGCATAGCTGCCTCTCCCCAGCTCCTTACAGCTCCCAGAGCCTTACACAAGGCTCGTGCCATGTTGTAGCTTAACTTCCCAAACCTCCCCATATTTGTAAGTTTCATTTTACTTCCTCACCTGTTTGACTCCTTGGTTGGTGTTCATGTCTGGGAAGGATGTGGCACCTTTAGGAGGTGGAGTCTTCCTGGAGGAAGACATGGAGGGGAGGGGATTGAGGTTGGGTAGCCCTGCCCCGCGTCCCACAGTTTGCTTTTCGTGCTTTTTCTGTCACCATGATGGTGGCTGTGACTGAGCCAGACTCCAGATTCTGTTGACCCCCCCATACCTTCTCCACCATAACAGACTGTCTCCCCTCTGGAAGCATAAGCTGAATAATTCTCCCTTAAGTTGTGTCTGAGTTTGTCTCACGGCAGCAGAGAAGAATAAATGTGACAACCCCCTTCCTCCCTCCATGAAGGAATGCCTTGAACTGTCAGAAATAGCTACATGGTAGGGTTCTTCTCCCCAAGGTCCTCTCCATTGACCTCCCTCCTTGTACCCCTCATGATATTCTCCGACTTCTAGCTGCATCAAGTGACTTGGTTCGGCTTGGGTCTGAATATTCTGTAAATAAAACTACCCAGAGGACTCCTCCCACTAGTGCCCGGTGGCTGACTCTCCTGTTCTCTTACATCCCCTTGTACATACAATGTGCCAAGATGTGTTTGTACTTTCCACATTTGCTGGCATTTGTGCTATTTCCACTTAGGAAAAGGTAGGAATATGTGGCCATGGCTATTTTGGTAACCATGTCCTTTACTGATGAAGAGAATGATTTCATTTCTGTTGAGGAAATATGGAGGAGTGGAACTTCTGGATCATCAGACTGGAAATCTCTTTTTAATCACAAAAGCTTCCATCCCACCTGATTCCAATTCAACTTTTAACATTTCCCCCATTGCAAAATGTACAAGGGTGGATATCTACCGCGAGTCTAGTACCATCTTAGAGTCACTGTCTGTGATGGCTCACAGAAATGTCACTTTGGAGCAGGGTCTCATGTAGATCAGATTAGCCTCAAGTTCATGAGGTAGCCAAGGGTGAGCTGCTGACCCCCCTGCTTCCATTCCTCAAGTGATGGGGTTACAGACTCCCATGCCCAGTTTATGGGGTGCTGAGACTGCAATCCAGGGTTTCATGCATCCCTCCTCCCTCAGGCAGGACTGCTGCAGTTTGGTGGGAATAACTGCATAGTAGGGTGTCTCGCCCCAGTCCCTCTTTCTATTTGGGGCACCATAGGAAGGTTGTGCTTTGTAACCCACAATCCTGTGCTCAGCTCATTCTTCACATACTGAGAGCTGAGCAGATGGAGCTGGACAGCTTACTCATCTCTTCGTAACGCTCGACTTAACTGCTGTGTGACTCGCCTTCCAGCCTGCAGATGTGTGTCTGGTCCAACATCGAGTAGGGTTTCAGGCAAATGCCATTGATTATAACAATCAGCAAAATTTCCCACCTGCTTGGTGTCAAGCAATACTTTCTCAATCCCCTTGTAACTTTAGAGTTAAGAAATTCTGGGCAATGATTATTGAGAAAAAAAATGTGTTAGGGTTTGTAAGCACCACGTATTTGGAAAACCATTTGAGATCCTTTGGCCCAACTTCAGACTCTAGCTGAGTTTCTATTCCTCTGAGACTGGCAGCTAATTTCTTGAGGAAATTTATTTACTTCTTTAAAAAAATGCGACAACTAGGAGTTATCCCAGAAATTCCTGAGTTCGACATTCTTAAGCATTTGTTTCCTTCTTAGTTCTGAAATAAAAATTCTAGCAACATGACAGATTAGTTCTTCATGGTTTCTCACTAAAGGCACACAGGTGGCAAAACCTGATGGATTTTTAAAGAGAAGGCAAGTAGTTCTGTTTCTAACACATCTTTCCCCCACCTCATGCTTAAGGATCAGAAAAAAAGAAAAGCGCTTAATTTTTTTTAATTCTCAGATTTTTTTTATTATTTATTATTTATTTAATTGTGCATATATGCATGTGTGCACGTGTGTGTGTGTGTGTGTGTGTGTGTGTGTGTGTGTGTGTGTGTGTCTGTGTGTGTGTGTAGAACCAGGGGCGAATTTGGGAACCACCATGGACGCCTCCACCTTCTCCTTGTTTACTCCGCCCCGGGATTCACAGGCTCTGCCCTACCAGGACCAGAAACGCAGGCCGCCCCCGCTTCCGCCCAGCATCTGTACGTGGGGTCTAGGATCCGAACTCAGACCCTGCAAGGCAGAGGCTTAACCCCTGAGCTACCTCTCCAGCCCACGCTTAATTTCTTTTGAGAGCAGTATGTAGCTGCTTGTCTAAGGGAAAATTTTCTGTTTACTTAAAATTTGGATTTTTGATCTAGGATGTAATTTTGTAGCTAGAACTCAAATCATCTATTTAATGCCTGAACTTGATTTTAAGTTTAAGTTCTTCTTTGTAACTAGTTTTGTGAGTAACTTGTTACTGTTTCCCATAGAAGGTTTTGGGACAAAGACCAGGGGAAAGAGCCTTGGAGGAGAGAAATGGCATGGAATTGTGCAGATTAGGACTAGCGAGGCTATCAGGAGAATAATTACATGCAGTGGGAACCTTAGGGCTGGGGCTAGACAGATGAAGGGAAGTGCCCCTATCAGTGGGTCTGCCCAAGGAAGGGCCATTCAGTCTGCCACAGAGGCCTGCTACTGGAGGGAACCCTGGGACCCATAGAAGCAGATAGACTGGAAGGTGGAAGGGAGCAAGATGGACTGATAAAGGAGGGGAGAAAGGGAGGGAAGACAAGGGGAGAAGATGGGGGGTGGATAATCGCTCAATATGCTTGTAAAACTAGAGAAAAACTTTAAAAGAAGGACTGAGTGCAGGGAGAGAGAGAAGTTAATCAGAGCATCACTCATGGGCAGATTAGGACCCTGAGCAACCAGATTCATTGATATTAAAGACCATCCAGAGGTTCATGTGACCACAACCACACCACAGGGCAGAACTTTTCCGAACCAGGATCCTAAATTGCCCCATGTCAAGAGCAAGTGTCTGTAGAATCAGAGGAAGTTGTCAGACTGACAGGAGACAGATATCTCAGATGGCAATCTACCAGCTTACATGAGACAACTCAGGTCAAAAGAACTATTATTGGCCAAAGGGGACTTAGGGAGACATTGGTACCATGTTCCAGTGTTTTTAAGCAAATTCCATCATGTCTAGAACTCCTAGTTATGCGTCTTTTACTAGAAGGAATTTCCAGAGTGCGTCTCCTGAGTGCCCTTTGCTGACTCGATTCCTGGGTCAGGACTTTGCCAAACGTCAGCTCAAACGACAGTCTGTTTCTGCCTGCAGGAGGTCTCTCATAGTTTTTAGGTGGAATGTGTCCCCCACACGCTCATGTGCTGGAATGCTTGGCTCCCAGCTCGTGGTGCCCTTTTGGGAAGCTGTGACACTTTTAGGTTAGAGCTAGTTGGAAGAAGGGGTCTCTATGATGTAAACACAGTGTGTTACAGACTAACTCCCTTTTCCCAAGCTCTGTGCTTCCTGCTACATGGAGCTATGGCAAAGACTGCTGCCAGTCTCCTGCCTCCACTGCCTCTCTTAGACTGTGAGCCAGACTAAAACAAACCTTCTTACCTCTAAGTTGCTTCCATCTGGCATTTTGTCACAGTAATGAGAAATCTGACTGGTGCTGTATCTCAGAGTCTTTAGTGTCTAAGGGTGGGGAGTAAAAGTGTTATTTTAAACAGGTGCTGAGTGTTGAACTAATAATTATAATAATATAATTATTATAATGTTTCAAATGGCATTGTAATTTTTTTCAGAATGTGGTCGCTGGTATATGATATGGGCCATACTCTACTAGCATGGTTGCTCAAAGCCATTGCTCAAAGCCACCTCACCTCTCTTTCTTTTTTTCCATTTTCATGTCTATGTGGGGTATGTGCATATGCGTGTGAGCATTTACATGTATGTGGGTGCACATGTGTATGCATGTATGTGGAAGCCCAAGGGTGATATCGAGAACTAACTTCTATCACTCATCTTACTGTTTGGAGGCTGGGCCACTAAACCCAGATTGGGCTGTCTGCCTCGTCAGCTTGCTCTGGGAATTCCCAGGCGCTACCTTCTGGACGGGAATTACAGGCAGGCTACCAAATCCACCCAGCATTTTGCACGAGATCTGGAGATCCAAATTCTGGCCCCTTAGCTCGTGTAACAGTGTTTTAACCCCTGAGCCATCTATCCAAATTGTAATTCTGGGACTAGAGGTTATGAAGTCATACATAAATCTGGGCTCAGAAGGTTGGGGGCTCCCAGGTCCCATGTTTTTCATTTGCTTACTGGAAATTAGAGTCAGTTTTCCTTAGAGAGAAAGCTTTCTGCGATGACAAACAGCACGGGGCGTGTGCATTTTCACGTATTTAGAGAAAGAGCCTGGGGGGTAAAGGGGGGTTCTTGTTCATGGTTCTGAAGGATCCAAGTAAAGAGTCATAGTCTGGACTATGGTCTGAGACCCCGAGGTGTCCACTTTTGCTGGCCAAGGACACTTTGTAGCATTCCCACGGGTATCCTGACATAGCACATCCTACAGCTTCAGTCTTTTATTTTTTTAATTTTGTGTGTGTGTGTGTGTGTGTGTGTGTGTGTGTGACAAAGAGAGAGAGGGGAGAGAGAGAGAAGGAGAGAGAGAGAGAGAGAGAGAGAGAGAGAGAGAGAGAGAGAGAGAGAGAGAGAGAGAAAGGCACTCTGTGTGCCTGGGGAAACCCAAGGGTGACTTTGGGAATCACCCTGCATTGCTTCTGCCTCTGCTTTGCTCTGGAGTTTCCCAGACTCTGACTTTCAGGGTCAGAAGTGCAGACCAACACCATTTCCACCTGGTGTTTTTTTTTTTTTAATTATTTCATTTTTCTAGTTTTACAAGCATATCGAGTATTTATCCCTCCACCCCCTCTTCCACCCATCTTCTTCCCTTCCCTTCATCAGTTAATCTCAGGCCCTCATGCCTGTCTGCTTCTGTGGACCCCAGGGTTCCCTTTGTCCACCTGTTTTTTTTTTTTTACAAGGAACCTGGGATTCAAACTCAAGACCATCTGCTTGCGAGGCAGAGGCTTAACCCTTGAGCCATCTCTCTGATCCAGGCTTCAGTCTTTATGACAGAAGACATGTGTTAGATGCTTTCTCTCAGAGCAGGCACTTGGTCTATGACCCAGCTTTTCAGAAGGTCTTTTGTTTGCCAAGCAGCAAACTAAAAACCCTGCATCTGTAAGAGTAAACAGTCGAAGGTTTCTAAACACATGAAGAGCTCATTAAAGACCAAGCCTATAAAGGACCAAGATGTTTCTGTATTGTCTGCCCCCATGGCATTGTGCAACTTCAGGAAGCCTTGGCTCGGAGCTCACACCATGTACATTTCACACCAACCGTGCCCTGAACACGAGGAGGGCCGTACAGAGCACTTGACTCAGGTCAGATGCTGTGTGCAGCAAAGTACTCTTTGCTCTTACAGAAGCGGAAGTGGTTTTCCCAGCATCATTCCTCAGTCTGTGTCAACTTAGCCTGTTTCTGGGTTTTATTATAAGATTGGACTGATTTTAAAAATGGCTGTCTGTCATATACATCCTTATTCCTCTATCTCCCTCTAACACACACACACACACACACACACACACACACACACACACACACACGCACACACACGCGCGCGCACACGCACACTGTGATTCTTTCTTCTTCCATTCGCCAGGCCAGCACATTGAAGCTGAGGATTGCCTGTCTATTCCCGTCTCTGCTCCAGAGTTGCAGCCGGTAGTTGCCTGTCAGGTGTCTGAAACAGAATACCTTAGACCAGGTGGTTTAGAAACATTAGAAATGTATACAGCTCACAGTTCCAGAAGTTATGAGATCCGAGAATAAGGGACTGATCCTCTCAGATGGTGACTTCTGCCTGAGACCTTCCATGGGAGAGGGGCAAAGGAACTCCCTTGGGTAGCTTTTGTGAGGACACTAATTGTTTCTGTCCAAGTGAATCCTCATGACTTCATGGCTTGCCCCAGGACCTGTCTTCTCAATGCCCTCATCTCACATATTAGGTTTTAGCCTATGGACCGGGTAGAAATGCTGCTAATATTTATACCATCGCAGTGAATTAAGGAAATTAAGGAATAAGCAAAATGATGGATGAAAGATTGTATGTCATGGACCTGGAGAGGCGTCTAATAATAAATACAACATTGTTTCCCTCCCCTGGGGTATGGATGGTTCAGAAACAGAAAGCAGACATGCATAAATGATAAAGAGTGAAATATAATAAACGTGATCTGAGAAACACAGGAACAGGGATGGAATCTTTAAAATTGGACAGTGATGCTGAGTTGTGGTGATCAGGCAACAGTTAACACGGTGATATCAGAAAGCAGAGTCTGGGTGAGCCCATGACATGCATACTATCATTTCCTTGTCCCAATACTGTGGCAGACATAACAAATCAATTGTATATTCTTTCCCACTAAGCCAGTGATGGGGATTTTCCCTGGGGTTGAGTCATGCATTGTTCAAATTGACAAGCTGGCTAGCTGCATCTAACTGGTCCTCCTGAGTTCAAGGAAGGGTCTTTTTATGGGTAGATTGACAGATTATATTGGCTTGAAATTTGCTTAGCACAGAGAATAAAAGTCCCCTGGGGCATCCACAGTAAAACGGCTCTCTATTTTTAGGTCTCCCTGGGGAGACACTCCCACCAGCCTAGAGCTTTCTTTATGTCTCAGCACAATTTGTGTTTCTGGGGGAAAGTCAGGGTTGGAAGGCTCCACCCACACCCACAACTATGTAATTGAAGGGTCCGTGAATACCCAGCGTTGGTCAGGAGTCTTCTGTAGGCAAATTCACACTGCCCAAGTCAGTGGCCCAGTTTCTAATCTGTGGCCCCATCATAGCCTGCGTCCTCAACTCTGGGTGATATTAGGACGTGTGGCATGTTGCTGAGTTGATTCAGAGGGCTCCCCAAGCCTCTTTTCTACATGGTGAAGACAGGGCTCTGCAGCTAGACACTTGAGCAGTGAACACAGAGGTAGCAACCCTAGAAGGTGGCAGAGCACCATTCTCTGTTTGAACACAGACCTATTTCTCACCCCTTAAAGTCATGATTCACTTGCTTAATATCAGATGGTGCTCGGAAAACATCTGCAGACATTGAAAAGTTTTCAGGAGCCTACACAGGGGACAGTTGGGGGGAAATGGGTCAGTCGGTAAATGCACTTGCTGTTGAAAGCATGGAGATTTGAGTTTAACCATCTCCAGCATCCATGTAACAAAAGCTGGATGTGGTGGTACCCACTTATAATCCTGTCACCGGGAAGCAGAGACAGATGGATTACTGGGACTCACTGACCAGTCAGCCTAACTGACTTACTTGGCAAGCACCAGGCCTGTCTCAAAAAAACAAAGCTATGTGCGCGCACCTACATGCACACACAAAAGGAATCTTTAAAAGTTTTTGGTACAAGTGTACCTAAAATGTTCAGGAGAAAGAACCCATGTGCTCTTCAGTTATAGATTTCAACCTTTCAAAGGTAGAAAGCATATTTGTGTTAAGCATGTTGACCATCATTAAGAGTTCCTAAGGCTCTTTCATGGTCCCACATATATGCCCCATTGTTATGAGTTTGATGGGTGATTGTTTGGGAAGACAATATATTCTGACAGAAAGAAAGATGAATTATACCTATAACTCCACACTCAGAGGTTAGTCTATTTAAAAAAAAACTTGAAAATAGAGGTCTGGTGCATGTTTCCTGCTCTTCTGCAGGAACTAGATCAGCAGTGGTCTGCTGAAATTCTCCCAGTTTTCACTCATCAGCCAGTTGGTTGGAGCTTTGAGCTGGTTCTTTCCACAAAGAAAGTGTAAGCTTCAGGAATTGATTTGGGCTGACTTAAGCAGAAAAGAGGCTTTGCTTAAGGAGTGTTGTTGACACAGCCAGAGATCCCTGCCCTAGAACTGGTCTGGAGACAAAAACTCCAGCCCTGAATTCTTTGTTTTCTTCAGCTGCAGTTGTACCTGAGGACTTGAGTTTGCCCAAACTGTTGGGTGGTCCCATTACAAAGCCACTTGTGAGTGCACCTGACAGAGCTTGGGTTATGTGTTCCTTTCTTAGCTGCAAGGGAGTCTGGGAAAGGAAATGTTACCTTCAATTTCTGTAGTAGAACACAGGTAGGGTCTCTAAGCTTCACATCAACTTGAGCTGCTGAGTAGCCGACAAGTTTGAAAAGTGCCTCTCCATAAGTAACTTATGACAGAATAAACAGTGCAAACCCAAAATTGTGTGAAAGGAGATGTACATGCTGCCTAGTCTCTCTAGCACAACCATAGTTCATTCAAGGGAGCTGGGGAGATAGTTTAGTCAGTGAAATATTTGCCACACACATGAAAACCCAAGTACAATCCTCAGAACACTCATTTTTTTTAAAGCTAGACTTGGTGGTATGAACTTGTAATTCCAGCACTGGAGGTAGATTCCTGGGGCTTACTGGGCACCAGCCTAGATCACTTAGAAGTTCAAGTCAGTGAAAGACTGTCAGGAGAAGAATGAGTGGATGGTGTCTGAGGAACATCATCCTCTCTCTCCTCTCTCTCTCTCTCTCTCTCTCTCTCTCTCTCTCTCTCTCTCTTCATACACACATACACACATGTACACCTATATGCACAAATGCACCTGTAAACATATGTATAACACACATACATGCACACGTACATGCATACAAACATTCATTAAGAAGAGAGAATATTGTCTTGCAGTTATTCTTCAATCAAGTCAATAAAATAAAGCTACTTAGAAGCTAGAAGGGAGAGATCTTTAACACTTCAACAGTTATAAAAATATGGGTTTGCGACTGGGGAGATGGTTCTGGAGTTGAAGACTTGAGTTCATATCCCTGGATCCCAATGTAAAAGCATCTGGTAGAAATGACAGCAGCCTGCACTTCCAGCCCTAGAACGTGGAGCTTGGGAAACCCCACAGTAAAGTCCATAAGGAGTTAGAGCAATCCAGAATGATTCCCCATGTTACCCTTGGGCATCCGTAGGCACACACACTCAAGTGCTCATTTGTATGTACACACACACACCCTTAAAAAAATTAAAGTAGATATAATGGCTATTGAAACAACATCCCTATTTTTAAAAAATATAACATTGAGTGGCTGTCAGGTATGAGAAATATCAAGACTATCTCCTGTGATACAAATCCCGTTCCTGATTGAGACGCCCTGATCTTGCAGTTTTAGATTTTTTTTTTTGAAGCTGTAAAAAATGACAAACTATCAACATATAACTTCAGTCTATGGTGCTTTAGGTGATAAAGTTGCATGTGAGCTTGATCCCAATGGCCCATTGATCAATGATGAGACAGAACTGTAGGGGAGAAGCGGGTCTCTAGGGATGGACTCCCTAAAACAGAGGAGGAAAAGGAAGTAAGGACAACAGGGAATTTCCTTCAGATGTATGTGGAAGCCAGAAACCGGGAGGGAGAAGGTCATGCCTGGTCAAGCAGATTATCCAAACTCAGGGTATTTGTTATGTCTCAGGTCTGAAGCCCCCACAGGCTCTATATCCGAGGCTTGGTTCCCGGCTGGTGGAACTATTGTTGGTGGTTATGAAAAACTTCGGAGGAAATAGTTCCTTGGGAGCCTGACTTGAGAGTTAGGCCTGTTCCCCGGATCCTCCCACACTTCTTTACCTCATGTGCCTGTGGTTGGGGTGTCGCGGGTCTTCGTAAGCTCAGACTCCATGGGGCTGGGGAGGACTGCAGACTGAAGCTTCTCTCAGAGTGTTCTGAAGTCTGAACAACACAGTGTTCTTTATTTTCATGCTAAAATATCCTTAACACTAAGTATGACTCATACGAGATGATGTTCTCTTCAGCGAAGTTAGATGTGACCATTCTAGGCATGTGTGACTTATGGGGTATAGAGTTTTTTTCCTCATATTTAGAAAAAAAGAGTATGAAATGATATAACAATATGAACAGACCCATCAGGTTTGCAGAAACTGGAGCTAACCAATGAAGAAAAGTTACTTTTCCTGGGCCTGACAAAGGGTATAAATATACCTGACTCTGGCAGCCATGTTTGGCTCCCTTGCCCCTCATGATACACCACATCTGGAGTCCATGACTTCCTGTCTGATTTTTCTCTCACCCCTCATGGGGAGAGCCATGCCTGGGCTCTCTTGCCCCTCATGGATCATGTCTGTGAGTTCCATTCTTTCTCTCTGATAAACTCTGCCTTAATCCTCTACATGTGTTTGGTTTCAGTCTTTGACTCCTGAACACAAGAATCCGGACACATACAGACTCCGGAGGGACTCTGTGACACAAGGACTTGAATGTATGCAAGGGAGACTCACAGGTGGGAAGGGGGTAGAGGGAGGGGGGTTTGGGAAGGGAGATAGGGGAGACGTGTGTGAAATGGTCCAAGAGCAATAGTCACCCATTTAAAAGAAGGGCAGAGACTTTTTCTTTCTTTGTATTTGAGAAAAATCAACAGCTAAAAAGTCGACAGACTTTTAGTGGAAGAGTGGTGCCAAATAACCTTTGGGGAAATGTATGCGAGTGCGATGCCTGGTGTTCTCTCTACGAAAGAGTCTCTGTGGGACTGCAGAGTAAGGACGGCTCCTTACTTTTCTAGCAAAGTGTCTAAATCGCTGCGGCTTCTCGCTAGTAGCCAGTGGCATCTGGCAAATGCTCCCGTCTGGCCACTTTTGCAGAGTTTACTTGATTCCACAGCTGTGGCTTCTGCTGCAGAGCAACCCTATTTGATCTAGCAATTTCCACGCACATGAAAGGCTGAATGTGCCTGCTCCGTGGTGGGGTACCTACCACACAGTGCCCTACATTTCATGCGGAGGTCGATTTAAAAGGAAGAGTAAAACCCCAGCGGCGGAGACTGTCGATGAGACGTTCCTACAAATAAATGCTATGGAGAAAACCAAAGGAAAAACTAATGTCTGGGCGCCGACCGCGGGCCAGACGTTCTCCAGAGTTATTTTCGTAAAATCCACAGAACAACCTTGTGGGGAAACTAAGGAATCCCACAGGGCATGGATGGGTTAAACCCAGTAAAAGCCTCTGGCTGGAAACCCGTAGAGAGGCATTTTTCCTCTATGCCTGTGTCCCCTTCCTCATCTGAACCCTGTATTCTGGCCCTGGTGACATTGTCACAGTTGCTAATTGCCTGCCGTGTGCTCCCTAGAATCTTGGCTGTGGTCTCTTCCCTGTCTATAATAAGTCCTGTGCGTTCAAATCCTCATCCCTCACCTAATTAACACCAATTCCTTCTCTTGGTGTCCACGTGTACTAGCCAGGAGTGGGGGTGCCATGTCAATCCTGTCGCGGCTTCTGTGTCATAAGCTCTTAGAGAACTATGTCACTCTTTCAGGACACTCATGGTTTACGATGTAATGTGTTCTCAACAAAACCATGACCATCCGCCTTCCACCCAAGTGCAGCTGACGTGCCAGGCAGCACGCTCCTTGCGAATGTGGGCGAACGCTGGATTCCTTTGGGTGCTCTGGCTTGCGTATCCCAGCTGCTCAGTGTTTGTTAAGGGAGTTAGGTATCTTAAAACCAACGTTCTTGGATGTCCTCAGCGAAGTCAGTGGCCAAGTTGACAGTCATGCCAAGTGTCTTTGATTCTGGTGTCTGTAAATGCTTGTGTTAGAGGAGAGATCTGGAGAGAAACCCGTGGACTACATTGCTTCCCAGTTCTGTGATATGCAGTGAGTTACTTAACCTCCTGTGATTTTGGTTACTGGTGTGTGTGTGTGTGTGTGTGTGTGTGTGTGTGTGTGTGTGTGTGTGTGTAATGATAGGTATGGAGAAGTCAGAGGGTGACTTCAATCCTCAGTCCTCATCTTTCACCTTGTTTGGCTCTCTTGGTTGTTCTGCTGTCCATCCTGTGTGCTTCCAGGGATCTCATCTCCATGTCCTGTCTTATGGTGGGAACACTAGGAATACAGATGCAGGCTACAGTGTCTGACTTCTGGTTCTGGGGATTTGGATTCAGTGCCTCACACTCGAGTGGCAGGTACCTTGCCTACCAGTCATCTTCCTAGCCTTCCACTTCTTTATTTAAAATGAACTTATTTATTTACTTACTTATTTATGGAAGAGAGAAGAAGAGGAAGGGAGAGAGAAGAAGGAGAGGAAGCACATGCGTACCACAGCACACACGTGGAGGTTAGAGGACAGCTTTCAGAAGTCAGTTCTTTCCTTCTATATGTGAATCCTGGGGATCAAACTCAGGTCACTAGGTTTGCTGACAGATGTCTTTACCCACAGAGCCATCTTGTCAGACCCCGGCTTCTTTGTTTTCAGAGTGACTGATAATCCTGGTAACCACCCCAGAGAACATTTGTGGCCGTAGCTACATCGTCATTGGCATCTCCACCGCATCTCCCTTCTGCTTGCTGCTTGCCCCTAGTGATCACACTCCGCCACAGGGACATCGATGCAAAGAGCTTTGAACCAGGAAGCCCCAACGTCTATCTGGGGATCCTGGACTTTGTAGAAAGGGCGATCCCAGAGCTTGGTGTTGAACTAGGACCCCGGGAGTGTGAGGGCTCAGACGCTCCACCTCTGGCCACGCAGCATGTTGAGCGAACTGTGTATCTGTGACGAACCAGATGGTCTGTCCCGTGATTCCTTTGCCGAAGCCCGAGCCTCAGTGTGTCAGAACATGGACAGACGTCCATTACCGAGTCATGGGCGAGTCAGCAGAGTAATGTGGGGACACTGAGGGAAGACCTTCACCCACTGGGGGCTGGCGTCCTCATAATAAGAGGTCTGGACATAGACAGACACAGAAGGAAGAATAGGTGACTAATGGGGAGAGGGCTGGGGGGTGAAGAAGACTCAGAAGACACCAACAATCCCAACGACATGTCGATCTGGTTACCAGCCTGGCAGCAATGATATTCCAAACAGAGACACCGCGGTCCCCTCTCGTTGCCTATCAGACTGTCGAAACCTAGAAAGAGGTTTTCAGCTTGTCGGTCTACCTTGAAGGAGAGACAGACGAGATGCCACAGCTGGACTGAATTGCTTAGATGTGTGGCGCTCCCTTCAAACCTAAACCTAATGTCAGGACCCTGGGATGGCCTCGAAGGACCACTGGTCCCTTTGTTCCTCTTCCCCACGTGACCACACGGATACATCTCTTTTTCCCATGTCTTAGTAATGCCTTTGTAGTTAGTCGACTAAGGGTGGGCGGCCAGCAGCAATCTCAGATTTGAAACCTTCAGAACTGTAAGAAAATCAGCTCTCCAGTTAAGCTCTGTGCTCTGTGACGCTTGCTTATGGCGGTCTAAGCCAGCTCAAGAGGTGATGCACATCGTGTCAGATACGTGAGGGTCTAGGTAACATAGGAGCTGCGTCCCCCTGCTATCCTTTGAGCACCTTTATGTTGTCCACATTCATGTGTTGGTAGCTCAGCCACCAGTGTCAGCTAATGGCCTGGTGAAAGCTGTTTAGTCCCCGAGGCTTCCCCTCACGAGTGGATCAATGCCACTATGGAAAGGTACTTGAGTCCTCTGATCTTCTGATCTTCCACGTCAGCACGCACCATGTCCCCACCCTCTCTCTGGAATGCAGGGTGCAAGGTGTCCCCTTACAATCAGAGAGAATGGACCCCTGACCTGTTAGTGCTTTGACCTTGAGTTTCCCAACCCCTCGAGACCATGACACCGTGAACTTCTGCTCTTTATAAATTCTCCAATCTCGGGCATTGTGTGACAGCAACCAAACAAACTTACGATGCTCCCTAAATGCTCAGCCAAGATCAAAAGAAAATAGGTGACATTGCCGTATGTGGGAAACCAAAATGGAGTGGAAAGAACCAACATGTTAGGGTGGCTGTAGGAAGTCAGGGACTAGAGTTGAGATGTTAGGCTGATTCTAGGACAGGCCAGCTTAATGTGAAAGAGAAATTAGAACAATTGTACTCAACAGGCAAATAACAGGGGGTTTGTTCCTTTCAGGGGTTCTGTTGGATAAGAGGAAAGGCCTCTTACAAGAACTGAAAAATCGTGCCACACTTGAGTATTTAATCAAAATTTTCATGAGCACAGGGTTGCTGGGATTTGATTCATGTAAAAATGGGCCCAAAAATTAAAGACTTAGAATTAGGTTCAAATAAATCAGTGACCACACTTAGGCAAATAAATAAACCTGGGTCACGTATTAAAAGATGGCATTTGTCAAGCTGGAAAAAAAAAGTTTTGTTTGCATGAGATATTTCCAACTCATCGCAGCATAGGAAAGTTAAATGTTAGAGGGTGGGAAATGTATGTTAGGCAAAGCCAAAGCTGTCAAATTAATGTCACATAGAATAGGCTACAATATAAAAAGATAGGATTGTGCTTTATAAAATCTTAATGTACGGAAATAAGCAGAGATTTGTTGAAAATTTGTCCCTGACTGCTCGTAAATAGCAGGGTAATCACAAAACTATGTCAAGCAAAAATCAGCAGAATCAGAAGCAGCATCGTGTCTTTTGTAGATTTTGTGGGTGAAGCAAACACAAATAGAGTTCATAAGACAGATGATCTAATCACATGCAGGTCTTCTGTGACAAACCTGTAGGTGACAACTTGACAGTTGTAGGCTGAGCTCTGGGCACATCTGAGAAGAATCCATGGTTAAGGTAAGCCCTAAGCAAAGCAAACCTGCAGGAGACTGCCTGATTGATGTGGGAAGACCCAGCTGGTAGTGAGCGGGTCTGTTCCCTGGGCAGCGGGTAAGCGGAAGGAGCTGGCTCAGTGCTCTGGCATTCTCTAGCATATTTGGGCAGACTTACAGTCTGTTAGAGGTTTGCTCGCCTCTCAGCAATCCTGTGGATACAGGGTGGCCTGTCCCCTCATCTCCTGTGTTGCTGGGGAATAAATGCAGAGCTTCAAGCATTCTGGGCAACCAAGCTGCATTTGCAGCTACCTTATTCGAGAACACATTGAACATTAACAAAAACGAAGCCTATACTAGACTATTGAGTAGTGCTCAATGCATTTGAAAACATCAATATAATGCAGCCTACATTCTTTGTCTACAAGTCACTAAACTTAGAAGTCAGTAAGAGAAATGTAAAAGCCGTATGTTTAATAATGGCTCACTCAATGAATGAATCAGTTAAAAAAATCCTGTGGAGCCAGGCATGTTGGTACAGACCTGCAATCCTAGCACTTGAGAGTTAGGGGCAGAAGTAGGAGATCGGGACAGGAGTCAGTGACATTGTGTGCTGAAGGCCAACCTGAGCTACATGAGATGCTGTCCAAAAGCCAAGGAGTAAAAAGGTATTTAGAAAGCACATTGAACTAAATATTGCGAACATTACACATTGGAACTTGAGGAGGGAGTGAAGTTACACAGCACTTTGAATGAAACTTTGAGCTTTCAATTAGCAAATTAGGAAGACTCAAAATGAGCTGAAAAGTAATTGCAGATCCAGGCTGATTGTGGTTTCTCACCTTCTCCCTCTTTGTCTTTAGTAATTCTTCCCTCCCATCATCCCTTAATGTTGTCGTGCCTTAGATCTCACCATTTTTAAGAGATCCGTACATCTATGATGTTTTACCCTCGCTGGACCATAGCTTCTGGGAGTTCCTACTTTACCATTTGCCTTATTCACACAAGTAGCTTCAATGTTCAGATATGAGCCAGGCAGGGCCTGGCAGGTGGGAAGTGCTTCTAAATTATATTTTATGAAGTACATGGGTGAATTCACATACACCATTCATAAAAAATACTAATAATACAATTGGAAGGAGAAAATCTATTTGTAACCTCTCTCCCATAATTGAATGTCTCCTTTGGAATGTTCTCTAAAATTAAATCTTTTTAGTGCCATATAGGATTATGTAACATGTTCCCAGAACTTTATAATTTTGTAGAACCATTCTGAACATGTGATAAAAATTTTTGCTATAGAAAGGCGGTATTTTTAGGCAAATTGACATATTTTTTTCATCTCTTCTCCTGAAATACACCTTCACAAAGAAGCTAAGACAGACAATAAAGAAATACCTTCATTTTATCTGAGCGGGACTTAGTCATCGATCACATTATTAAAAATCCCCTCTGCCTGTTCTACCCAGGAAAGCATATGCTTTCTATTCTATCAAAAATTTTATTTGACATTGTGAGAACTTTTAGAAGTTGGATCTGCAGTTTATAGCTTTTGGATGGCACCTCTTAAAATTTGTAATCGTGGTGTTGAAAAATGTTTCACAGCCTGGAAGTGCTTTGTGTTGCAAGAGCTAGGCAGGGGAAGGCAGATAGCCCCAAGCCTTCTTTAAAAGTCTGTTGTTGGAGTTTTTTTGTTCCTGTGGTGGAAGAGACATGTAAACAATAAAAAGTCTTGCTGATGTGGAACAATTAGTGAGATTTCATCTTTATTGCTCCCATCTTGATTTCCCAGTGCTCATCCTCAGGGACCACCCCCCCCCACACACATACAACTACACATACACACCCTTTGCATCTTCCAGCACAGACTAGTTTGGCCCCTGCCCAACCTGGAAATCATTAGTCAGAGATAAGCACAAGTTTGCACTCGGCCTGAAACGTGGCTCCTTTGGGCATTTCTCCCTCCTCTTCTTCCTGTTGTGCTGGAACTTGCTCTACACTGCTTAGCAGACATCACGTCTAATAGCATCTCACCCTATCAGGAGAGCTTGGTTTTTATCTGTTTGTCTGTTTAAAGTTAGTGAGGGCTGAACCTTCAGGACACCCAAAGCAATTGTTTGTTTTTCCTCTCAAAAGTCCCCGGGAAGGTTTTATGAGCTTTGAGCCTACAAAGAGCCACAGTCTATTTCTTGCTGTCTCTGCATGTCTATCCTACATCATGGACTCCATCACCCATGCACAAAGCAGATGGATGCGCCCTTACCATTTAGAATGATGGAGACCACTGTAAAAGGCAGAAAGAGGCTATAGGAAGGAAATCAAGCATTTTCAGTTCAGATATAACCAAGTTAAGTTACCTGGTCTCATTTGTTTTAGGAACAGACAGATGTCAACTCAATTTCTTTTTCTACCATGGTCAGATAAGGAGAACTGGGAATGTGGCACCTAACTGCTTGGTGTAGGTGCCTTCTAGGATGCCATAGTGGGAAGGGTTGGGTTTCTGATTTTTGCTTGCCAAGAATTGCCAGTAACAACAAAGACAAAGACTGGTGAGGCATGTGGACTAGGTAGTTTCTTTCCTTCCTTGCCCGGCCAGCAGCATGCAACTTTGGTACTTTTCAGTATTTCTATGGGAATATCTAGAAGTCCAGATGCTCAGAATTCATTTCTAGAATCTGGAATGTTCTGTCTGTATATGCTTTGGGGACTAAGCAAATACAGGCCTCCTTGGTTCAAGAGTACATTGGCATTAGAATTTGTTCCCAATTTGTGAAAACGAGGTAAGTCCTTTTTTAATGTGATCATTGATCATGGGGTGTGGGGATTCCGTGACCTGCAGGCTTACCTCGCTATTTTGATAGGTGCCAGAATGGGGTCAGCAGGAATTGAATCAGGCTGGGTCAAGAGGGGATCTTGGAAAAGCTGAAACCAAGTCAAGTTTATTATGGGATCTAATCCTTTATATACCATGAAACAGGGGGTGACATCTGTATAATGTGCACAATGATGACGTCAAGTCAATATTGGCAGACAGACTACACGGGCAAAGTCAATAATAGGTGGGACCACCATCAACAATACAGCCCTGCCAATACTTAGACATGTTAACATTCCCTAACGGCCCCATTCATTGTGGGGAAAGAATAGGCTGCTGATAGGTCAGGGACATGGTGATACACGTACAATGATAAAGCTCTGTGCCCATCCTTTAGACATACTAATTAATGTCTAGATAGCATCCAAAGAACAGGAAAGAATATGTAAAAAACAAAAACAAAAACAAACTTCTGCCCTTGATTCCAATTGAGACAGGACAAGATCCATCCCTGCCCCTTACAGGAAAGTCAACAGGAGTCAGCCCACAACTATGCTGGCATAGGAGGCACACTGCAACTAAGACTTCAAGGCATGCCCTTGGCATGTGTCTTCTAGAAATGGGGGTCTTGAGCTTGAGTGTTTCTTACAATGGAGGAACAAAGACCTCCCACGTGCTCCAGTTAAGTTACACTCCTGTAAGCTATCGAGAAGTGGACTACATGTCCAAAGAAATTAGAAATTTTCAGTCTGCCTAGCTTTATGACTCAAAGATGTCTGTCGATTTCTTAGTTTTTCATATTCTTCATGATTAGAATAAAGGACTTTTAATTTCATAAATCTTCATATTGAGAGCATTTACTGATGACTTGGACATGATTATGTTTCTAGCATGTGATGATGTTTATTTTATGGGTTTCTGACCAGCTGCTGAATATACTAGTTTGAGAAAGCCTTTCCAGAATCCTCCAGTTTAACCCGTGAGAGGCCCCACGCTCCACAAATTAATGTAACTGCGAGTCATCCTGTTGGTGAATGCAATTCAGATTTTTATATAACAGAAAGAAATAGTGGTTATAAGGTCTTATGAGCTGTGCAGATTTAAAATTAGGGAAAACTAGAGATTAATTCTTTATCACGTGTGATCTCAAGGGATGAAGATGGGCTCAGATAATGGAGTGTGAAAAACATCTTAAACATCACAATAGTTTGTGGCTCTCCATAAATAGATATAGGTATTTGTGGTATTAAATTTTATGGGAAGGAGGATTGTTTAGGGCAAAAAAAAAAAAGGACTATTGAAACAAGATCCTTGGAGAAGTGCTAAGACAGTGGCTTGGCAGCCTAGCTGTATCTCACTAATTTTAGAAACCATAATGGTTTAAATAATTAATATCATTGGTGATAGTCATGTGCCAAGAATTGCTGTAAGTTAACATTTGCATTATTCAGTTCCTCTGAGCATTCTGTAGCGGGAATGCACTTGGGTGCCTTTATGTACAGAGGAGGCTGAGTGAGTACAGGAAGCAGAGACTGGGCAGGGAAAATTTCCATTCCATTTCCACTGATGGCAGGGCAAGACAAACCTGCCGAGAGCCCGGCGAGAGCATCCACCAGCACTGGCTGGCGTCTGTGTTCAGGCAACTCTGTTGCCTGCGCTACTCAGGAAGGAGTGCACCTGCCAACGCACAGGTAAAGAGACAGAAGGCCAGAGCGGGTGTCTTCCTTCTCATAACCACACAGTCACGCCCTGCTCCTAAGGCATCCTGTGTCCATCTCCAGTAGCTTGTTCATCTGCATTCTGTTCCTTTCCGGAAGATGAGAAGTCTTTCCCACATCTGTAGACTTGACCCAGGGTAGTTGTGGTAGTGATTGGGTGGCAGGGGAGAGGCTCGTGCGCATCATCCACGGGGATTGTGGTTTATATTTATACTGGTTTTAAGGTTGGATATGTCACCATTTGGCAGGGGTCCATAGGCTCCCAAGTTTCTTTATTTCTGCGTACAGTGCGCGCCTGTGGAGGCCCAAGGGTGACAGTGGGAATTATCCTGGCTCACTCTCCTTACTGCTTTACTCTGGGGTTTCCCAGGCTCAGCCTTCCACCCTATCTTCCCGGCATTTTCACATGGGATCTGGGGATCCGAACTCCCATCCGTCTGCTTGCAACCAAAGGTTTTAACCACCAATCCATCTCCCTAGCCCCCACTTTCTTGGTCTGGGGGTACTCCGGCTACAGTTCTCGACTTGGATTCTCTTTTCAGACCTTTTATTTTTGGTGCGGTGATGGCGATTTCACGTACAGGTACACACAGTGCATCCGTTGATGCACACAGTGGATCAAGAATAAAAACAGGTCAGAGACAACTTGCCAGCGTTCTTGGCACCGCCCTTCTACCATGTGGGTCCTGGGATCGAATTTAAGTTGTCAAACTTGGTAGCAAGTATTTTTACCCTCTGAACCATCTTCTTTCTGGCCCCCAGCTGATAGTTTGACAGAGGGATGATCTGAAGAGCAGGGATGAAAAATGGAAACGTCTGTAGGGAAATTGGAGGGAAGGGTGCTTGGAAATTTGAGGCACTGTTTGAGAAAGCTATCATTTTAAACTTACATAGGCGCATATATACATGTGTACATACATGGATGCAAATATATATAAGCACATATATGCTTGTGTACATACACAAGCACGTATATGTGTATGTATATACATAGGCATATACGCACATATGCATATGTACATAGGTAGGTGCATGCATGTGTGCATACATATGTAAAGTGCACATATGCATGTATACATAGGTGTACATACGCATGTGTACATACATAGCCACATATGCATATGTACGTATATAGATACACATGTGTATATACATACATAAGTGCGCATATGCATGTGTGCATGCATATGTAAGTGCACATATGCATGTATACATAGGTGTACATACGCATGTGTACATACATAGCCACATATGCATATGCACATATATAGATACACATGTGTATATACATACATAAGTGCACATATGCCTGTGTGCATACCTAGGTGCACGTATGCTTGTGTTCCTTTGAAATAAGACTGCAGCAATGTTTAGAGGGATGGCACTGACCTTAGGAATTCTGATCACAACAAGGATACAACCAACTGGGCTCTGAGCTAAGGACTTCACCATGTGGTTCCCTGATCTCGTATTCCTTGCTATGAGCTTTGATATGCTGCAAGTTCCTGTCCTAGAGGCGAGAGCACAGAAGCCCAGAGAATTGGCATTCCTCATATTGACTTCATATGGCAATAGAAGGAATTTAAGGAGAGGATGCAAATAAAGACAGGACACTTAGGAAACATTTGGCAAATGCTGGCGATTGCTGCAATTAAGATAATAGTTATTATCAAAGTGTGGACAGGAACTTTTAGAGAGCATGAATGGGCTCATAACACCAAGGAGATGCCAGTGGCTTGTTGGAATCAGATCAGTTTCCTCCCTGCCAGAGTGACCAGGACCAAAGTGACAGAAAGAAACAGCACTCAGAGCAAGAATCACTGGCTGCGTGTCAGAGAAAGTCAAGTTGGTGGGGCTGGAGAGGTGGCTCAGGGATTAAGCCTCTGCCTTGCAGGCGGAAGGTCCCGAGTTCGGATCCTAGACCCCACATATAGACGCCATGGCGGAAGCGGGGACGGCCTGCGTTTCTGATCCTGGTAGGACGGAGCCTGTGAATCCCGGGGCAGAGTAAACAAGGAGGTGGTCCATGGTGGTTCTCCTGTGGTTCTACACACACACACACACACACACAATTGAATAAATAAATAAATAAAATATTAAAAAAAAAGAAGAAAGTCAAGTTGGACTGACAGGGGCCTGTTTAGATAGAACTCTTTGAACCCTGGAGACCAAAGTTAAAGGTTACATCAATCCACCATGAGACTTCTAGAAGTTTCCTTAATAGTTACGCATGAGTAGGCTGGGCATGTCTCAAGGTTGAGTTATTGGTGGTATGCCTATAGAATCCAATAGGACTCAATATATTTTCTCAGTTTTTTTATTCTTAATCACTTTTTTTCCATGTTCATTTCTTTGTTTGTAGATGAAGCCTTATGATATTGTTCCATCTGGCTCCAACTTTTGATCTGGCTCAGCCTCTGGTTTTGGCATTAACGGCTACGTGTCATCTCTGGGGTGTATGTGCCACAACCTTGCAATTCTCTTGACTGCTGACTCTATTAACCCCTGCGTGTAGGGCAGAAACAAGGTCAGATATGGAAACGACAAAGCTGTGAGAAGCAGTCAATTTCCTCTGTTCCCGTAGAGATAGGACACAATATTTTCCCCCTTGAACTTAGCTATGACTTAAATGTGATATATTGCCATGTTAATACTGGAGCTCTTTCTGGAGAATTCAGCAATTGAAACACGGAGATGCATGAAAAATGGCCAGTGGGAAAAGCCTGTGTCAAGAACACATTTGGAGAGAGGTTAGAGCTATCGAGTCTTAGGAACGGGCTCTGGGAGACCAGGCACCCGGTGGTCTTTCTCAATGCCACAGTCTCTGAACACTTTCTGTCTTTGATGCGGAACTGAGGAGTTGGACTGGATAAGTGTTGGGGCAACTGCTGGGATGGGGTGACACCGAAAGGGAAAACAAGCTGACCTCAGAGAGCTCTGGCTAGGTGATATGGTGGCAGAGCTGGGAACTGGGGGTGTCCCGGTGGTCATTCATTTTATTAGCTTTCTTCAGCTTTTGCTGCTCTGTAACACATTTATGAAGGTGGTCACAACTAGGACGGGTTTTTTTTCCTTCTCTCTTGCTCTTGTTTCTTTCTGTAGGCATGTGATGGTGGGGTAAGGTAAGGACCCTGAAGAGATCAGAAAAGGAATTGAACTATAAACACACACACACACACAATAGTATATGCAATATTATATATACAACATATATTTATTAATTTACTTTGACATAGGGTTTCACTCTGTAGCCCAGGCCAGCCTCAAATTCACAATAAAACCCAAGCTGGCCCTGAACTCACTTTGTAAATCCCAGACTGACCTCAGACTCACAAAATTGCTCACTACATAGCTCAGACTGGACTCTGACTCATTCCAATCCTCCTGTCTCAGCCCCCAAACGCTGAGACCGTAAGTAGAAGTTGCTAGGCCCAGATGAGGAGAAATTTGTTTTTGGAGGTAGGGTCTCAGGGAGCCCAAACTGCCCTCGAACTCAGAGAGATTGCATAATTCTTACCTTATAGGGCATTCAAGTATCAAGTTCAGTATCAAGATGTCTGGTACTTAGAAAATATTCAGTGGGGTTGGTGAGATAGCTCGGTGTGTAAAGCACATGCTTGTATACCCAGAGACCTGAGTTTGAAACCTACAAATGCATGTGGCAGATAAGAAGCTGTCCTCTGACCTCAACTTGTGTATTATGACATGTATGTGTATTATCTCTCTGTCCCTCCCTCTCTCCCTCCCTCTCCTTCCTTTTCTCCCTTTCTCCCTCCCTTTGACCCTCTCTCCCTCTCAAATATGGAAAAAGCAATTTAAAAAGTAAACATTCAGCAAATTCTAATAATTGATATTATTGTGATGATAATTAAAATGGAGAGGAGGATTTAGAAATCATGGGTGGGCTCATGGCAGACAGATGCTATGTAGCCATAGGACAACCTTGAACTTCTGGTCCACCTGCCTCCACCTCCCAAGTGCTGTGGTTACAAGCATGCACCACTTTGCTCAGTGGGAGGAATAGTTATTAGATTATAAAGCAAAATGCAGCTTTTGAACATTCAGATTCCAGAAACCCAGGGTCATGAGAGGGAGAGCAAAATAATTGACTAAACATGATGTTTCTCATTAATGGTATTTTTCAATAGATGCACCTTTTAAATTTACTACAAAAGTTATTCATGTTTACTTGGAAGCATAGAAAAGAGAAATAAACACCCACCATATGCATTAAGAAAAATTGTTCCTGTACATGTATTGATCAAGTGCATCAAGCACAAGTGTTTATTTCTGAAATAATTGCTGCTATGAACATACTAGTATATATCCTGGTTTGTGTCCTCGAGTAGACATTTTTCCTGTTACACCAAAACTTTGCTAAAATACCAAGTTTTTAAACTATGTAGGAATCAGATTAAGGAGTGAGGCTGAGCTTGCTACATAGACAGGGCTGAAAGAAGGTGTCTGTTGAGGGCTTGAGCACATTCCAGCATCTTCTGGAGACCCCTTGCTTGGCCTTCCCAGCTCTGACAGATATATAGCTGGATGACCTCAAGGTGCAAAGTCTCCCTCTTTCTCCTGTCAGTCTGCTGCTTACTCTTTGTTGGCCACTGTGTGATCCAAACTTGCCAGGTAAAGGCTTTGGCCACTGAGCCATCTTCCTATAAAGCCTGGAGTAGAACACATTCGTGAGAACTGTCAACATATCTATAGCCCTGGTCTTCTGCTAGTCATGTGCCCCTCCCCCTCCCAAAAAAAGGAATGATAAGCATTTTGGCCTGTTGACTCCCTGAAAATACAAAGACAGTTGAAGCACACATTGTTTATTCCGAGATGACGCAAGAAGAAAATAATTCTCAACCCGAAAACACGGGTCCCAGGCAAGAAGCCAAACAATGAGGGTGGTTAATATATGTGTGTGATAAATCTAAGCCTGAAGCCTTTCTCTTCCATTTGAACCAAAAGACAATAACGATTCTATTTCGTAAGCTTATGCCTGGGAATGATACATGGAAATATTGTTCTTAGGCTGAGTTTGGATTTTCCTGCTCCGTAATCCATTTTTGAGATGATTTACTATCTGCTAACATCTGCGTGGAAGGCAAAATCTGGATTTCATAGGCAGGGCAGAACATGTGGAAGCAGCTAGAACCGCCCCCCCATGCTGATGATTCCTCCACTGTCTGTAGTTATAACTGTCTATCCTTCCCGACTGGAACAAAACCCCATAAAGTAAAAACAAGGAATTAGGTCAAGGAAAGGAGTAAAAAACAATCCATATGATTACTTGGCAAGTTAAAGATACTCCCGGAGACTGAGCTTCCCATTTGGCTCTGAGTTTCCTAGCAGCAAGAGTGAAAATAAATGTTGCCACTCATAGTAACAGTAACAATAAATAAGTGCACCGATGTTCCCAGTAGCAGAAAGTTGGGGTAAAAATGACTTCAGGAGGGATTCTTCTGAGCCCACCACTACATCTTTTATTCTGAGGCTGCTGGGGATACAGCTCAGTGACAGAGCACATGCCCAGCGTCCCAAGGCCCTGAGGTTCCATCCTCAGTAGAAGCGGAGAGACAAAACAAATACCTTCTCCCTGTAACCAACTCCAAACATAGATATACCCTTCCTGTGCTGTAAGGTAGTAGTTTTCACCGTCGACTACACATTGGAATCTCTGGAAGGCCTGATTAGAATTGATTTCTGGGTTTCAACCCTAGAGCATCTGATTGGCTGTTGTCATGGTTATGTACAGGTATGTAGGTATGGTTGAGGGTTTGAGTTCTGGGCATATTTGTAGAGAATTAGTAGTTGAGTTAAGCCCAGAGCGAACCTGAAGGGGATTGTCTTGTTGATGGGGAAGACCCAGCCCATGGTGGGTGGGACTAGGTCCTGAACAAGTGAATAAAATACAGAGAGTTGGTTGAGGAAGTTGGCATCCTTGTGGACACTTGGTCAGACTGGTCTGGCAAATAAGGATCATCCCTCTCTCAGCTATTATGTGGTGATGGTGTGGCATTCCCTCAGCCCTGGTGTTGGTGCGTGCTCTCCCGTCAAGCTGGACTGAAAACTGTCACTGGAGTATCATAAGGAAGTAACCCCTTGTTCCCTAAGCCATCTGATGGTCATTTATCAGCAACCATGCAGGTGAACTGCAACAGTTGTGGTTTGGGAAATTACAAGTTCCTGGATGGTACTGGGGGCTGCTACCTGGGGTGTTACCTTGCCCTGGGAATCACTGCTTATAGATAAGATGTCTATGAAGTGACATGTCAGAGAAAGTCGTGACTCACCTAGGGATAGAGAATACCTTTAAAAGAGCTTGTTCTCTAAGGGGAGTGTAGTTTGCATAACTCTAGTATTGTATCGAAACCAAGAAACTGACCTTGGTATAATCCAGAGAGCTGGTTCAGATTTCACCTTGTGCTTGTGTGTGTGTGTCTATGTCTGCCTATATATGTGTGTGTGTGTGTGTGTGTGTGTGTGTGTGCACGTGTGCTTGTGTGTGTCTCAGTGTCTGCCTGTGTGTATATCTCTGTGTGTGTCTGCGTCTGCCTTGTATGTGTGTGTGTGCGCATGTGTGTCTATGTGTATCTGTATCTGCGTGTATGTCTGCCTCTGTGTGTGTGTCTGTGTCTGTAGAGAATCATCCTTATGTCTCTTGTCAAAAGCTTAGCTGGACCTGTGACTGCTTTTGCCAGAGAACATGGATGCTCTGGGGGATGTGAAATGTGAAAGTTTTGTTGGATCTGTGAAGATAGAATTTTGAAGCTTAGCTGGATCAATCTGTAAACTTGGTCTTTGAAAGCTTAGCTGGATCTGTAAATACACAATATGGAGCTGTTGCTGAAATCTATGAGCATGGAACTTGGAAATTTAGGTGCATCTGTGACTATGGAAACTTAGATGGATCTGTGAGAATGGAATGTGGACCCCCTCACTGAGAATCTGCAAATATGGAATTTGCATTGGGATCTGTGAGCGTTGACTTTGGAACTGGATCGTGAATGTAGAATCTCCTTTGGGATCTGTGGGCTTTGCTGGATCTGTGGCTCTGGAATCCTCGCTGGGGTCTGTGACTGCTTTACCCCAAGGACAGGGATTTCTAGGCTGAGCATTAGAGGAGATAGGCCGGCTTCTACCTCCTCCCTTTAGCAATGTTCAGTTCAGAATCCATGAACCGCCCTGTGAGACATCTAGATACCTTTTGGTAGTCCCACAAGGTCAAGAAATGGGCCTTCAAATACACCCAGACCCTTAGATGACCCTACTTCATGTTACCTGGCTCCAGAGGTGTAGACAATCCAAAAAAAGGAGCAGCAGAACCGTTCTGGTGAGTCTAGTCAACCCTAGGAACATGAGAGCTCTTAAAGCTTTGCTTTTGAATGGCTCGTCATCCCACAGTGGTTAGCCAAACTCTAAACTTTATTTCTCCACCACACGGGCTGCTCTGATTGATTTGCATCTTGCAGCGGCTATTCTGAAAACATAGACAACCGTACCGTATCACCACACCATTCCACACCTATCAGTATCACAGCTCCCAGTGCCTAGTTGAGACCTTCTTACGGGGCAAGTGTGCCTATCCTACAGCTGCTGTAAATGCCAGCTGCGGCTACTCACACTGGGCTGGACCGCTCTGAAGAATTATCATCGCTGGAGAATAAACTCTTGCCCCATGAAGTTATGCTGTTGTGAATGTAAGTTCCTGGAAAGAGGCTTCAGGGACTAACTAGGCTGATTTGACTGATTAGAAGCCAATGGCCGTGCAGAGGATTGGGATGTTGCAGATTCAGAGCCTAGTTACACTTCATCTTGGGTGGTCTTGACACCCTCATGGTAGCTATTCCCTGCCCCTCCTCTGGGTCTGTCCTCACATCCTGTGATTGGCAGGTGGAACCTTTTGAAACGTATTAACTTAGCTGACCACTAGTCCCCACCAATCAAAAGGCTCAGAATGTCCTCAGACCCTACAATGATTTCTATGTTATACCTGTGGGCATGAAGATCCCAGTTTTCCCACTGACCTTCATCTGGCCCCCTCCCCTGATATGATTGTACATGCAGGCGCAGAGCTCAGTACTTTTCCACTGGTTGCGCAAGCCCCTCCCCTATCCTCACCCTATAAGAGGCAGCTAAAGCCGGAAGCTGCTGCTGTTCTCTCCCAGCTCTGAGAGGCGGCCATCTTGGCTCCATCCTCTTCCTCTCTCAATAAACATCTCTTGTGTGAGCCCGGCTGCTGGTCTTGCTTCCAGGGGTGGAGGTCGCCATAAAGGGGCTCCCATTAAGGAGACCACCTTACACTCTCAGCCTTGGAGATGCGCCAGTACCTGAGGAAAGCTTGGAAAATAAAGGGCCGCCACTCTTGTGACAGGACCCAGAAAGCCGCGTGCGTCAGTGCAAGGATGTCGGTACCACGACTGTTCCGCAGACAGGAACATTGAAAAACTTCAAGGTCATGTGACTCGGTCAAGCTCACACCCTATATTAATTCCACTGCAACACACCATTGTTCTGGAACCAAGTGTGTTGGTTTCGTGTTCCCATTGCGGGGTGAGCGCAGGACCAAGGCAGTTTAGCGGAGCAAAGAATGATCCCAGCTGACCATTCTTGGTTGTAGTTCAGCGTGGCAGGAGAGCTCATACCAACACCAGGAGAACTGGTTACAACATTCCCACACATGCCTGCCTATATGCCAAAGTACCGAGTCGCCCTCTCCAGCTTAATGTACTTGCTCAGGAAGCGATCCCACTCACGGTGGGCCCAATCCTCCCACAGTCAGTTAGACAACCCGTACACTCCTTCAGGGTCTGCCTTAATGCAGTAACTCTTCACAGGTGTGCCAAAAGCTCAATGGCCCTTCATTTGCTAAGCGTCATTTGTGACTACCTATGGGTGGTTCCAGAGCTGGTAGCAGACACCTTGGATTTCCAGGTCGAATCTTGCATCCATGCGCCAGATGGGTGGTAGCATGCAGTGGTCCAGGCTTGTTTAATTCATGGAGATTTTGGGAGTTGGTTTTGTGTGTGTGTTTGGGGTGCAGGGAGGGGGGTCCCTGTAGGGAGATTTTGGGAGTTGGTTTTGTGTGTGTGTTTGGGGTGGAGGGAGGGGGGTCCTGTAGTTTATTCAACCCTTTAAAGTCTTGCTATGCACAAAACAAAAACCCCTCAGTCTTGAGACTTGCTGAATGCCCAAAAAAGCCCATTTAAACTAAAAACAAAACAAGCGAAAAACCACCCCTGGAGGATTTCAGTGAGAAAGGTGAGCATAGGTAAATAGCACTAGGGATGAGTCAGAGTTTTAAGTGAACCCTGAGGTGAGTCAGGGTAGAGTTAAAGAGCCGATATCTTTCAAGGCCAAATGTCTGCCAACCTGCCGCATGGATGTGGTGGAATGGGACTGTGGGAAACGTTACACATGCTTAAATATTGATCGGCTCACCAAGAGTTCAGATCCGCAGATGTCTGCCTCTGATTAGCCACGAAATGTAAACAGCTAGTCATTCTCCCCTGGGGCCAAAGAGCCCACTGCAGTGGAGACCTTGGAGACAAAGCATCTGACTGCTAGAAGGCAGGCAGGTCCGTGCCTGAGCGGCAGTCAGAGGAACAAGGAAGCCTGGCTGTGCATTGGGACCTCTTGCTGGGAGCGTCTCCATGAGGGCCTCAGGCCTGGGCCCAGGAGCCTGCTGGGGCTATCGGTTCTCCTCTAGGCAGTCTTCCTCTGTGGTGCACGTGGATGAGCTTCCCCCTTTGCCAGAAGCAGGCAGCTTCTTATCTGAAGTGGAGTCTCCCTGTTTGCCCCTTCTGGGGTTGCCTCCCCCTCCCAAACACTGGGATTACAGAAGGGTGCTACCACGCCCCGCTTTACCTGGGCTTGGGGATTCGAACTCAGGCCTTCATGCTTGTGTGGCAAGTGCTTTACCCTGACCCATCCATCCTCCCAGCCTGAATTCTTCCACCCTTCCTTGTTTCTCTTCTTTCTGGTAGGTGAGCCAGTCAAATGGATGCTCTGTCTTTGTCCTGACCACCTGGGTCCTTGAGCTTGTTTATAGGTTGGAAATCTTACATTTTTCTTTTCATATTGGACATTTCTGATGTTCTGCCTTCAGGTTAAGCAACCCATCAGCCAATACCTGACTCTATTCTGTGGCCCATTAAGTGAGTTTTATCTCAGTTGGTTTAAGCTCTAAGATTTTTATTAGGCTTTCTTGTGTGTGTGTGTGTGTGTGTGTGTGTGTGTGTGTGTACCTTTCACCTCTTTGCCAAGACAGCCTCTATTTCTTTTGTTTTAAAAAAACACTGATCATTGCTTGAGCAAACATTTCCATCGGTGTCTGAAGACTCTACAAGACGCTGGCTGCCTATACCGTGTGAGTGTGTACGTGGCTGCCCATCACCCAGAGAAGTTCAGATTTTCCTGATTTTTCCACAGACCAAGTCATCTTAGAATCTGTCCCAGCTGGTTTTAACGTGACTTTAAGAGGCCTGTGAGTCACTCTGAGGCCCTACAGGGGACACGGCTGGTTTTCGCTTCCAGCAAGCAGTTGACCTGCTTGAAGTCAATGTGTAAATTCTTACCCACATTCTCCAGGTTGTGATTCTAATGATAATTCACATTTCTAAGGCTTTATTAGGGAGTCTGGGAGTTCCCATTAGTGACCCACCTGGATCTTAAAAAGTGGCTTGCTTGTTCATCAGAGTGATTTAGTATTCTGAACAGAAACATTCATGCGTGATTGTTGGGGGGGGGAGGTGAGCCCCGATACTCACAAACTTGTTTATGGGTTTGTTTCCTCGAGATCCTCTTTTTAAAACTTTATTCTCTTTCTCTCTCTCTTTGTGTGTGTGTGTGTGTGTGTGTGTGTGTGAGTGAGTGTGTACACACCACAATGTACATGTAGAGGCCAGAAAACGATTTTGTGATGTTAGTTTGTTTCTTCCGCTTTTACATGGATACTAGGGATCAAATTCAGGACCTCCCCTATGCTAGGCCCTACCACTGAACTACAACCCCCTTCTGCTCTTTATGGTCTTTATGGCTCCTCCTGGTCTTTATGGCTTTGGTCTTCCAACCACAGAACTAGAGATGGGTTAGCCCTCTCTGCTAATTGAGGGCACTGCTGGTAAGACAGAAAGACTTGCAGATCTGCCCGAGCGAAAAAAATCATAGTTTCCCCTCTCTCAGAGGTTTGAGCCCTGTGGGCTTCTGTTATTGATCATCTCTGCTACTCTCACAGAACTTACTAGAAATCAGGAACAGGAGTCAGGGGAGAGGTCATGGGGCAAGAGCGTTTGCTTAGCATACAGGAAGCTCTGAGTTCGACACCCCCCAACACCCTGTAAATCAGGCAAGATGGTGCCCATCTCCCACTTCAACTCTGGGGAGGCAGAAGCAGGAGGATCAGAAGTTCAGGATCGTCTTTAACATACATGGAGTTGAAAGCTAGTCTGGCCACATGGGGCCCTCAAAACATTACCCAACTAGGACTGTGAGATGGTTCAGTGGTGAGGCGCCTGCTTGCAAACCTGGCGGTCTGAGTTCAATCCCTGGAAGCCCACATGGTGGAAGGAGAGAACTGACTTCTGAGAGTTGTCCTCTGACCTCCACCCATGCATCACGCATATTCTGTCTTTCCCTCTCCTTCTCTCCCTTCCCCTCCTTCCCTCCCTCCCTCCTTTCCTCTAAATCAAATATCAAAATATTTTTAAAATGACTGAAACAATAAGATGACAAGAGAATGAGGGACATGCTTATAGGTTTGATGAAGATGATGGTTTAATGGTAGATACTTACCTCCTAATTCACCAAGACCTGTGCATTAATCATGGATTTTTTTTTTACATCTCTGTGAAATAAGAAAATGGAAAAGAGATATAGAAGGAGGATTTCCCTGGCTTCTCCAGGAGTTAGGAGCTCCCTCCCATCCCACCTTGAGACGTTTCTCCTGGAGGTGTTTTCCTTCCTCTGCTCCGGGTGCCCACTAGCAAGTGTGGTGTGTGGTCAGGCAAGACACACCAGAGGAACAACTCTGCACAGCGTTGGACCTAAAATCCTGGTTCATGGCAGAAACACATGGAAAACAGCTATGGTCACCAGAGGGTACCTAGGTGGCATAGGTGTGCCCGCATGAAGGGATGCGGAGGTTCTGTGGTGCACGTAAAATGCTGGAGGCACATGGAACATTCTGTAACGCTGAAGGTTTTTGGTAAACAGTCCAACATTTCTGCCCTTGAAGAAGGTTGGATCTGACCACAGCAAGCTAGAAAATGACTTCAAAGAAATCAGGGCGAAAAGAATCACTGCAGGCCAGGGACATAGCTTGGTTAGTGGGGTGCCGTCATGCACGGAGCCTGGGGTTCCATCCCCAGGGGAAGCACACCTGTGACCCCAGACTTGGAGGCAGGGGGATCATCAGAAGTTAAAGGGTCAGCTAGGGATATGTGAAACTAGGTTTTAATCTTCCCCCCATTCCAAAGATCACGATAATCTCTTCCACGCGTGCATTGTACATTCTGCCCATGCACACAGGACTTTGGTGAGACATAGTAAAATGGCATCAGCCCATCCACAGCCCAGGGTCTCGTCCACAGGGATGACATGTGCTGTGTCCTACTGCTTTGCTTCGGTGACAGTTCCCATCGATGAACGCACCATCTACCTCACAAATCAGGCCTAGCCCTTTCCCCCTAAGAGCATCACTTCCAGAAAATCAATATAACCAAATCAAATCAGTAAAGCTTCTGCTTTGACTTTGCTTTGGTTTTGATTTTTTCCCCTGAGGAAAAACTTCCATTTATATGGAATAAATAAATTCCATTTATATGAAGTCCCTTGTAGGTAACATCTCTTGTAGGTCTCTTGTAGCTCAGGCTTGTCTAGACCTTTCTATGTGTCTGAATATGACTGTCATGGTTAGGCACAGGTGTCAACTTGACAGTTGAGGGTTTGAGCTCTGGACATATTTGTAGAGAATTAGTAGTTGATTAAGCCCAGAGCAAACCTGAAGGAGATAATCTAGCTGATGGGGAAGGCCCAGCCCATGGTGGGTGGGATTAGGCCCTGGATAAATCACGGAGAGCTGGTTGAGAGAGTCGGCATCCTTCTGTTCACTTGGCCAGACATGCTGTTCTGGCAAGTAAGAATTTTCCATCTCTCAGCCGTTATGTGGTGATGGTGTAGCCAGCTCCCTTGGTCCTAGTGTTGGTGTGTGCTCTCCCGTCGAGCTTGACTGAGAACTGTAACCAGACTGTCAGTTCCCTTAAGCCATTTGATGGTCATTTATCAGCAATCATGCAGGCAAACTGCAACAATGACCTTGAACTCCTGACCCTCCTGTCTCTCTACCTTCCAAAGGCTGGGATTTTTAGGCTTGTAGTACCATATCTATAGTATTCACTATTTTGTGTGTGGTAAGTTCACACACATATGTGTACCTGTTCAGGAGTGTGTTCATTCACATCCGGTGCACATAGAAGCCAAATGTCAACGATGGGTATGTCTTCTTCAATCATTTCTCCACCTTATTTTTGGACAGAGTCTCACGGAAGCTAGAGCTCAACCATTTGGCTAGACTGGCTAGCCAGTAGACCCAGGGATCCTCTTGCTTCTATGCGCCCCTCCCCTCCCCAATGCTGGGATCCCAGGCACACACACACACACACACACACACACACACACACACACACACACACACGGCCACATCTGACTTTTTATGTGGGCGCCAGGGTTTGAACTCATGCTTATGTGGCAGGAACTGACCGGCTGTCTCCCCAGCTCTTGCTGGACACTCATCACAAGTGGCATAGGCAGTGTGAGGAAGCGAGTTTCAGAGGGTGGATGGTGGGCATCCTCCTCCCAGGACACGGGGTCCCTGGCATCCTCTTGAGGCAGGCATGCGATGTGAGCTTTGGAGGCACTGGCAGAAGGCGGCTTTCCATTCTTTCTGCCTGCCAAAGCTCCCAGAGCACATTAAAGACGCGGGTATCAAGAACTCGGCAAAAAGAAGGGGCCATCAGGTGTTTGTAAACAGCAAGGGATCAGATGGCCACCCACAGGGACATGAACCCCAGGGTCCAGGAAGACCCGGGGCTCACCTCTCGCGTGTCTGCTGCGGGCTTCTTGCCCTTGATGGATGACGACCTTCTGCCAGAAAGTCGCTGGGGGCGTCTGCGCCTTTCATGTGGTCGCGCCAGCTAGGGGCAATCCGGGGCTGTGGCTGACTCGGCAGAGAGAGGCAGGGGCCAGTGCGGAGTGCAGGACGGGTGAGTCAGAGGAGAGACGGTATCAGCGACCAATTCCCCACCCCATGAAATTTATAGCTCCACAGACACCCGCCTCCGGGCTTTTGATGTCTCCTTGAAATGGGATCCTGTTGTGTCTGGCGTGTGCTGAAGCCGGTCAGGGGTCTCTGTACGTCACACCTGTCATCCTCGGAGCTGCAGGTTCTGCCTGGATGTCCCAGCCTCATACAGTGGCTCAGGGAGGCTCAGTGGCTTCCCTGCAGACACAGCCAGTCAGGAACTCAACCAGAACTTGAACTCAGGCCTGACTGATCCCAAAGCACATGCAGCTACCAACTGAAAATAAAGGCTAGCTGTTTTTCTCCTTCCTTCCTTCCTTCCTTCCTTCCTTCCTTCCTTCCTTCCTTCCTTCCTTCCTTCCTTCCTTCCTTCCTTCTTCCTTCCTTCCTTCCTTCCTTCCTTTCCCTCCCTCCTTTCTTCCCTCCACCCCTTCTTTTGTCTTTCCTTCCTTCCTCCTTTCTTCTCTCCTTCCCTCTATCCCTTCTTTCTTATTTGCCTCTCTTCCTCTTCTCTTTCTTTCTTTCTTTCTTTCTTTCTTTCTTTCTTTCTTTCTTTCTTTCTCTCTCTCTCTCTCTTTCCTTCCTTTTCTCTTCCTCCCTCCCTCCCTCTTTCCTTCTCTTCCTCCCTCCCTCCCTTTATTCACCTCCTTCCTTTTCTCCCTTTCTTCCTTCCCTCCTCCCTCCCTTCCTTCCTTTCTTCCTTCTTTCTTTCTTTCCTTCCCTCTGTTCTTCTCTCCTTCCTTCCTTCTTTGAGATAAGGTCGTAATATACAGCCCAGGTTCATCTTGAAAACTTAGCATCTGCATACTGGCATCATGGTGTGCCCCATGCCCTCTGACAAGTGATAACTTACTGCTCACATACAATTTCTTGCTTTCTTGTGGGGAGCTGTCGGTTTTAAATTTTTCATTAGGGGAGACTGTCTGGAGGAAGGGAAAGTCACACCTCTTGATTGTAGCTGCTGAAGGACCACACACCAGCTTCTTCCTGGATGACGGATGGGTTTCTTCACGTTTCTGAGAGGCCCGCTGCCTTTGGTTCTAATGTTGATGGCTGCCCAGGACTCAGGAATCCTGCATCTGCATGTGTTGAAACTAACATCTCAGCCTCAGTCCATCCATGGTGGGCACGCAAACGCCTTCCTGTACGTGGGCTCCCTTCAACCTCACACTTTGATCAGCGGCCTTCTACATGTCACGTGCCATGTTGGACGGAGGAGGTATTTCTCTTCATAGTGGCATATTCCTTTTATTAAAGTTTCAGGGTTTTATACATGAATAGAGTAAATTTATGATATTTTCACATCTTAACCCCAATGCCACCCTTTCTTTTTCCATCACTCTTCTTCTGCCACTCTCCCTCCTATTTTCATGTCTTTCACATGTGTGGCCCTCGAGTTTCATCTGGGTGGCTTGTGATAGCATGTGCCTGTGCCTTGCTGGAGCACGAATCACAGTCAGTCAGCGCACCATGGAGGAGGGCACCTCCCTCCCATCTAACGTTAACCCTTCACAGTCCCTCAAGGAGATGTGGGACCTAATGAGATTTAACTCATTCCATCGAGAAATGTCGATAGGCCAAGTTCCGTGCAGGCCTTGTGGAGGTGCATTAGCTGCAGTGAGTTCATGTAGCGGCAGCCTGTCATGTCCAGAAGATGCTGTCTGGCCACACCCCTCCCTGGTTCAAGCCCTTACCGTCTTGCTGCCCCTTTCACGATGTTCTCTGAGCCTTGAGATATTTGGGGAGGGGGAGGCATGAGATGTAGGCGATGCTCAAAGGTCCATGGGAGTTTAGCTTCACATTTGCCCAGCTGATATGAAGCCCTGCTGACCCCTGTTTTATTTCATGCAGATTCTTGGCCTCAATATAGCATTATTTTCTCACTCCTCATGACTTTCTGATACTCTCTCTGCTCTCATTGTTCTGGTATGTTCTCTCCTTAGGTAGTGCCCGCTCATGATCATCGCCAATGTTTTATCTCTTGCAGCTCTACTTTTCTGATATTTTTGTGTGTGAGGGGGTTATTTGTTCAAATTCCAATCATCCGTTGCAATCCAAGGGGAAGTAGCTTCTCTGGCGGTTCCTTAAAAATAGAAAGAAGCACAGCTGGGTGCAGGGTCTCAGGCCTAGAATCCTAGCCCCCCAAAGTTGAGGCAGGAGGTGTCATAGTTAGACACAGGTGTCAACTTGATGGTTGAAGGTTTGAACTCCGGACACATTCGTACAGAATTAGTAGTTGAGTTCACTCAAGAGCAAACCTGCAGGAGATTGTCTAGTGGATGGAGAAGGACTAGCCCATGGTGGTTGGAACTAAGCCCTGGACAGGTGAACAAAATACAGAGGGCTGGTTGAGAGAGTTGGCATTCTTGTGTACATTTGGCCAGACAGGCTGATCTGGCAAGTAAGGATTGTCCCTCTCTCAGCTGTTACATGGATATGGTGTGGACAGTTCCTTTGGCCATTTGGTGTTGGTGTGAGCTCTCCTGTCAAACTAGATAAAGAACTGGAACCGGATTGCCATAAGAATTAAACCCCTTGTTCCCTTTAGGCAGTTTTGTCATGATTTTATCAGTAACCACGCACATGAACTGTGACAGGAGGCTTATTTATAATCTGAGCTACAAAGTAAGCTCAAACCATCCCAGGCTACATACTTACCTTAAAATAGCAACAGCACAAACATAGAATAACCTTTCTTCCTGTCAAGATTTTTGGGGTGTTAGAGATTGAACCATGGTTTCACATACGCTTATCACACACTCTACCCAGGAACCTGCCCTTCCTTTCTATTCTCTTCACTTTGCATTTATCATCAACATATATTTGGTAGCTGACTTTAATGTAATTTGATATAAACACATTTTCTTTCCTTATGTGTTTGATTTCTTGGAATATCTATGAATATGAAAGCAAAAAGAACACTGGTAGATATTCTAATTAAATATATTCAAATGTTTTCAGGATGAATGTTTGCTGGGAGTTATTGCCTATGCCACGTTTAACGCCAAAGTATGTATCATGTGACCAGGAGAATATCCGCGGGCAGAGTTGTAAAATATTTGAGTTGAACGTTAATGTCCAAGTGTTGGGATTTGGCCGTAGATCAACCAGGTTTCTGGTTTCACTGGAAAAATCGTAAGTTCCTCCAATGAGTGATGTGTGATGGCTTATCTTGTCAACTCGAAGGGATGTGGAGTTACCACGGAAACAATCCTCTGTGCCTGTCTGGAAGGGATTATCCAGAATAGGTAAAGTGAGGTAAGGAGATCTGCCCTAAATGTGAGTGGGACCATTCCATGGGCCAGGTTCCTGGATTGAATGAAACAGAGGAAATCAGCTGAGCCCCAGCATTCATTGTTCTCTGCTTCTTGTCCGTGGACACCACGTGACCACCACCTCAGTCTCCTGTTCCCATCACTTCCACGCCCTGACAGGCTGTCCCCTCAAACTGTGAGCCAAAATCAGCCAAAGCCGACCTTCGTTCCATCAGTCGCTTTTATCAGGAATCTTACTGCAGCAGCAAGGAAAGCAGGAAATTCACCGTGGCTTACGTTTAGCATGATGTCCGCTGTGGTCACGATTCAGACGACCACTCAGCCTTGAGCCCATGAGTGGTATCTAGGGCTGCCCCTTAGATTTTTAACTCCCTACCATCAATGTGGTGATCTCCTGGTCATCTTGACTCACTCTGTTGTACTGGAAGCTCCAAGGATCTGAACCCAGGGCCTCTTACATGCCAGGCAAGTGCTCTACCACTGAGCCACAAGCCTGACACTCATTCTGATGACTTATCACAGTGATGATGTTGGAAAGAAAGGGAAGTATTTTCTGGTGCTAAAGGGAGAAATATCAGCCGGAAAGGGCTGGTACAGCTGCGGCTTGACTATTCCGTGCGCCTGCAAACCAACAGCGAAACAATCAGTAACCAGGTGGAAGTTGTTGTTGTGAGATCACTTGGCCTACTGTGTCCTTGGGCAGCCTGGGACTTACAGGCATCTGCACTTGACCCTGAGGGTTGGGGATATGGCTCAGAGGTCAAAACCTTTGCCTCGCAAGCAAAAGGACCTGAGTTCGGATCCCCCGATTCTATGTAAAAATGCAGTGGATATTGGTGGTGGCCTGCACTTCTGGCTCTGGAAGGTGGAGCCTGGGAAACTCCAGAGCAAAACAATAGGGAAGTAGAATAATCCAGAATAATTTCCAGTGTGACCTTTGGACCGCCAAGGCACTAAAGTGTCCTCTGATACACATACACACACACACACACACACACACACACACAGTGGCCCTGAGTTTCAAGGGAATTCACCAGAGCCTGAGATGGGCTGGCCCAGGCCATATGTAACAAGACCTTGAGTGGTTTCTAACAACCTTGCCTTAGCTTGTTTCCTTCTGTAACACAGGATCAGTTGTACACAAAGAGGGTATTATACTGTGCTCGGACATAGATATGAAAAGACAAGGTTCTTGTGTGCTTTGTGCAGCTCCAATGTCTATGCAAGTGTCAGTACCTGACTGAAGCTTTGTTTACACTCGCAGAGAATAAATGCTAATCATGGACCACTTTGAACTGGTCCATTTTTATTTTTCCAAGAGCTGCTATGGCTTGAAGATAAACTGTCCCCCCAGACTCCTGGGTTCAGGGGTCGCCTCTACTGGGTAGTGCTACTCTGGGCATAGGGTCTTCGCTGGAAGAAGCCATTCACTTCACCGTGTGTCTTTGGGGTCTATGACTTGCCTGGATCTCCTCCTGTCTGTGCTTCTCTACTTCCCGCCCCCCAGAAGGTGAGCATCTTGACCCCAGCACACCCCCTCTCTGCCAAGGTGTTCGGGTTCTCCACAGTCCTGATCAAGGGCTGCAACTTCTGAAGCCCAAGTAAATCTGTTCTCAAGTATGACAACGTCACAGGAGGGAGAAACTTACTCAGAGGCTCATCCCACGGGCCAGTCCATAAACTATTGGACCTTTCCCTTCCTCCTATGGAGCCTGACATGGTGTCTGCCAAGTGATTAACATCCAGTGATCCACCATTCAGCCACCTTCTTCAGTTAGCACCATCCTGCCGTCATTTTGCCTTGGCTTGCTATTCCTCCATGCTCACTCTCTGGGGTGTGAGCGCACATTGTTATTATTTCTCTTTGCAATCTGGAACATGGCTGACGGAGGATGGTGCTTTCTCAAGAGCTTTTAGTTCACTTTCTGAAGGTGGGTGTCCTGCATTTTCCTAGCTCTACTCCTTGGGACGCCACTGCAGCAACCTCCCAGCTGCCACGGATGGGAGGCAACAGCACTGTTGTCATCGCTGCAAGGAATGGGGCCGAGGGGGCAAGGCAGCATGCACAGTCAGGGGCCTGTGTTCAAGTTTTGTTTTACTAGAGAGCACGTCTCTAGCCATGTGCCCAGGCAGCAGCCATTATTCTGTAATCTTGACCATTCTCTGGCGTCCTTTCTCATTCAGCCTTTAGGACTGAGCTTTGACAGAAAGATTTTACAATTACCTTAAGGACAGAGGAAAATCCACCCACGAGTCAAAGTTTGTCTCAGCGTCTTCTGCTTCATACCAAACTGGACTAACCTGGGCAACTGTCAGTCACTCTGTACTTACCTTTCCAACCTCTCAAGCTCATTCTGTGTTTTGACTTTGATCTCCAGAGTTTAGGGCTCAGTGCAGGCTAATGGAATGAGGGGTGCTGATGCCAAGCACCGTGTGGGAAAGGCTTATGAATACTGACTCATCTATTCACGAGTCATGAGAATTTGTGCAAAACAACTTTGGGTCGGTCTGCTTGCTGTGATTATATTTTTGCTTTATCATCTCCCAGGAAAATGCCTTTCAGGCTCTTGGGAACTGTGGCAATGGACTCACTGGAACAGTTAATGTGTTAAAGATGAGTCGCCCCTATTGTGCTTGCACCTCGCTTTTAGAGTAGGCAGTCATGGTAGAGGTGGTAGCTTGTGTAGCTTGTGTGTGGTCAGGGATAATAGATTGTTAATAACTGGTTATTAATAAGCATCCTAGAAGCCTAGAACAGGGAAAACATGGACGCATAGTAGGTCATTAATAAATGCTTATTATATATGGCTTTTGTTTAATGGACCATAAGTTTGTGTGTTACACCCATGCAAGTCAAAGGTAAACACCACACAGCAATAGTCGAATTAACAGTCCATTTGTTGCTGGCATAGAGAGCAGGCTCATGCCAGGGAGAACTCTTGACTCTGGATGGAGGGGAAGAGGTTAGGAAAATCAGAAACCACAATTACATCATAAGTCAGCTGAGAGAATATCAAAAGGATAGTGATAAAAAACTAACTTGACAGTATTGCAAGCATGATACATTTCCTTCAGCTGCAGGTGGCCGGGTGAGGTCGTTCTGACTAACGGGGTGCGGGTAGCCAGAGGTGCTGAACCTGGAAACAGTGGGGCACAGCACAAAACTAGTTGGAACAGAAGTGGGAGTTACTGTTGTCATTTCAATGTGTGTGTTTGTGTGTGCATGTGCATCTTTGTGTATGGATGGGATGTGTGTTTAGATGTGTGCATGTGTGTGTGGATGGGTGTGAACATGTGCACGGGTGTTTTTGAATGTGTGCATATATGTGTGTGTGTATGTGTATGTGTTCAGGGAAAACATGGCTGCATAGTAGGTCATTAATAAATGTTTATTACATGGCTTTTGTTTAATGGACCTATGTTTGTGTGTACACATATATAGGGAGTTACATGTGTGTGCATTTGCTAGTGGAGGCCAGATGTGAACCTTAGACCCTGTTCATGTTGCTGGCCTGGAACTCAAATAGGCTAGACCTGCAGTCACTGAGCCCCAGAGATCTGGCTTTTTTATGTAGGTTCTGGGGATCAAACACAGGTCCTCATGTCTGTGTGGCAAGCACTTCACTGACGGAGCTGTCTCTCCCGATGTTAAAATAATGTGATTTTCAGTGATGGCAGCCATGCCTGTTCCCTGAGGATCTCCTGCTATGCATGTGGAGACACACATGTTGGTCTAACAAGCGGTGACTAACTGAATACTTACGACACCCAGGTTGTAACATAAACGATTCAGCAGTGGACAGCAGTTTCTCTTGGGGACTTGATGTTCTCATGGAGATTAAATAGAATCATTTGCAGTTACGTTTTTATCTGTCTTGTTTTGTTTTACTCTTGATACAAAGGAAAAAGCAAACCAAAGACAAGAATCTTAGAGACAAGTACATGCACGCCCCTCATATGGCTACAAGGGGACCATTTTGGTGCATTTCCATGAGGTGGTTTGTTCACGGCTCGGGCGCAGGGGAATTCATACCGGCATCTGGCTTTCATTCACTTTCATTTGTTTTCAATCAGTGACCCACGGTAGGTTGTTGAACACGGCGAACGTGTGAACGCCAGCTTTGGGTTTTCTGCTTTTGCAAACTGGAGGGGCGGCAGGTTCCAGAGAAGCGCTTTCCCCACTCTCTAGTCCCCCTCATTCCTCAGGACCACTGGCCCAGAGACCAGCCTGGCCTGAGCCCAGCGCACCGGGGCCAGACCACCTGAGGCCCAGCAGGCTGAGCCCCACTGCACAAATATGGCATGCCCTCCCCCATTCCCACCTCTGGCTTGTGGTGCCACCGTGCTTGTTTTCTAGCTGAAATAACATGAAAAAATGAATTCTTGTGGTGTTTTCAGTATAAATAGTGGAGATGCCACAGGAATTCAAATTCTGGAGGGACCCACTCTCTTCCAGGGTGTAAGTCCTGAGAAGACCCTTGAGTTTGGCCACACCTCCCATCCAGGGTGTATACAAGGGCTGGGGACATCTTCAAGGTTGCTGGCTTCATCTGGTATGATGTTACCAGCCCAGCGCTCGCTGAGTCACATGTGCCAAGAAAGTTAGGCTTTCTTTTCTTCCTTGGACAGTCAAATGCTTCAGGCTCTGCAGACCTCAGGGTTCCCAGTGCAAATCCTCAGCACTGCTGTTGCATGGAAGCGGCCATAGATCCTGGGCTAGTGATGGGCATGACTGTGTTCCAATAAAACTTTATTTATACAAACAGTAACGCATCAGATTCAGCACTACAGTTTGCCATCTCCAGTCACAGATGCCAAGCCATAGGGTACCTGGGCTCCCACGTGGGTACCACTGTTTACCCGACAGGTGGAGTCAGTTACATCAGATGGGCTTTATCTGTACCTGGGGTGGGCACCACACCATCCTTCACATTCTCCTGAGGCTTTGAGGCAATCTGAGAACCCTGAGCTAGTCTCCTTGGGATTGGCTCCTAAACAGCTTTGCTTACACTTGCTATTGTTACTTTTCTGTTGCTATGAGACAATACTCATGTGCAACTTAAAGGGGAATTTATTTGGCTTATGGTGTCAGAGGGGAAAATCTAGCCCATTATGGTGGAAGAGCATGGTGGGTGGAGAAGCTGGAGACGGCTGATTCGGGTCACTAGGACCATCATGGGGGCAGAAGCAAAGCTACAAAACAGGGCCGGACCACCAAAACCTCAAGGTCTGCCCACTATGACCTGCTCTCTTCCAGCAAGGCTCCACCTCCTACATCATTGTCCTCAAACATCAGAACAACTAGAGGAGCCTGTGTGTGTGTGTGTGTGTGTGTGTGTGTGTGTGTGTGTGTGTGTGTGTGGTATAACTTGCCATTCAGACCATGACACTTGTCATCTCTGGCTTCCCACATGGGTCTGACCAGAGGACAGGTGACTCTCTGTCACAGTTAGACACAGGTGTCAACTTGATTGTTGAGGTTGTGAGCTCTGGGCACATTTGTAGAGAATTAGTGGTTGAGTTAGGCCCAGAGCAAACCTGCAGGAGGTTGTTTAGCTGATGGGGAAGGCCCAGCCTATGGTGGGTGGGATTAGGCCCTGAAATAAATCATGAAGAGTTGGTTGAGAGAGTTGGCATCCTTCTGTTCACTTGGCCAGACACGCTGGTCTGGCAAGTAAGGATTGTCCATCTCTCAGCTGTTATGTGGTTGATGGTGTGGCCAGTTCCCTCAGCCCTGGTGTTGATGCATGCTCTCCCGTCGAGCTGGACTGAGAACTGTAACCAAGAATCGTAAGATTCCCTTAAGCCGTTTGATGGTCATTTATCAGCAACCATGCAACACTGCATGGCTGACTGCAACACTCTCCCATCTAAGAAGCTATTTCCTCCAGACCTCTGGCTGATTCTCCTCCTGCTCCAGGGCACAGATCTTGTGCCCACGTTGTGTCTAGCTTGCGAAGCTTAAAGACCACTCAGCCTCGGAGATTTTCCTTCACTTTGCCCCAGAGATCATCTCTCGTTCACTTTGGCACCTTGTCTTTGCTCAGCATTTTAACTATGTTTCTGAGTTTAGTGTTTTGGAAATGGGTTAGAATTACAGGCAGGCTGCCACACATTAAACTGAAATCTGAACTCAGGTCCTTTTGGGTGTGAGAAAAAGGCTTTAACCACAGAGCTACTTTCCCAGTCTGAAAATTTTTCTCCTCGTTATAAAAGTGAAAACTATTATATGTGCTTTAAACATCATAGGTGGACTTGTAATCCCAGCTACTTGGGTGCCTAAGGCAGGAGAATCAACATGTTCAAGGCTAGCCTGGGCGATTTTGCAAGACCCAGAGTCAAAATGTAAAACAATATGTAACTAAAAGTTAAACAGGGGAAAAAAGGCTGGGGTTTATTTAGTTCAGTACTGGAATGCTTGCCTCGTATATTCGAAGCTCTAGTTTTAATCCCTAGTACTGGAAAGTAATTGTGTTTTGTCTATCAGATACAAGACAATGACCTGAATACAACTGCTGTCTGTATTATTAATAATCAATTATAATAATGCCTCATGTGCAAGCAGTATTTTCAATATAAGACTGAGGGCCACATGCAGTAGAATACGAGGTTCACGCTGATCCACCAATCGACTGAGACTCTGCTCTGCCCACTTTTAAGCTAGATGCCCACTGAGTCTATTGTATGTCTGCCTCACAAATCAGCTGTAGCATCAGGCTTGGACCTGAGTGACAGTTCCCATGAAGCCCCAGCATGCAATGAATGAGTGTCCTTGAAAACCTTTCCAGATCTGCCTTTGTAAACAAGTTCATGAGGAGCTGAGGAGATGGCTCACGGGTTGAAGTGTTTGCCTTACAAGCCAAAGAACCCAAGTTCACATACCCAGATTCCTTGTAAAAAAAAAAAAAGCCAGGCAGATATTGCAACTGCCTGTAATTCTGGCCCTGAAAGGCAGAAATACCAGAGCAAAGCAATAAGATAGAAGATCAATCCAGGATGATTCCCGATGTTGTCCTTGGGCCGTCACAAGCACACGCACACGTATACTACTACTACATGCAAAACACACACACACACACACACACACACACACACGTACGTGTACATGCACGCACACACACACAAAAGGACGAGCTCATTGATGTTTGCCCTCTGGATAATGGCAAGGGTAAAACACTGTTCTGCCAGTGCCCACCAGTGTCCGACACCGTGGCGAGCATTTTGCAATGGGTTTTTCCAAGTGTGCTTTTACAAACGGAGGAAAAGACATTTTCCACTTTTCACCCTGGGGCACACCACACCCACTCTGCCAATTAGCAAGGCGAGGCTTCTGAAATCAGGTCGCCTGTCTGCCCGGAGGGTGAGGTGGGCCGTCAGCTGTCAGCTGTCTGCCTCTGCCAGGTGAATCCTCACACTCACTGGTCTGGCTTCCTCCGAACACTGTGTGAGTCCCAAGCTTCACCCGGGGCTCGTTCTGCACTGATGACCTGGGAGTCCGTGTATAGGCCACACACGGGGCAAAGCTCCATCCTGTGCCAGCAGGAAGACTAGCTGAGGAACCAACGCCAACTTTCCAACACGGCAGGCAGGACCCGAGTCAGGTGGAGTCTCTTGCTGCTCTACAAAGAAAGATGCTCAGACGCTGTGGAGTGAAGGGTGCTTGGCGGAGCTTCCTTTCTGGTGGTGACGGTTGGAACTGACTCTGCTAACTGTGTTGAAATCCCTCTTCCCACCTCCCACCCCCGGTTGGCTTTTGCCCTGCATGGACATGACGCGAAGGTCTTTGCCGCTAACAGGAATCGCCCTTCAGGAAGGGTGAGGGCTGAGGTCGGCTGGTGACAAGTCACACGAGCTTCGCTCCGGCTCCTCTCTCTGGACAGCTTTGGGGGCTTCAGTGCAGCTGCTGGCAGTTGCTAATTGAATGTCTCAGGAGGCGGAGGCAGACATGAATTGAGGGAAGTGGGTAGAACTTCCCCTTTGTCGCTGCCTCTGCTTGAAATCTCCGTTCGGGAAATTTGGGGCATTGTGTTTAATTAAGTGCTTCTTCGACTCCTGATGTCCACAGCCTCCTTGGGAAAACAGTCGATGGGTGACAGGAGGTCATGATCTGACATAGTAAACACTAGACAGGGTAGAGTGGTAGGTGACCAAGTAGGAGCCCCCAGATCTTATTCTAAGAGTGATTCTTAAAAAAAAAAATTATGAGAGAGCATGAGCACGATCACAGTACAATATTCAGGAGTAGGTTCTCTCCTTCTGTCCATCTTGTTGAACTCTGGTCATTAGCGTTGCACCACCGTGCCTTGCCCACTGTCCTCTCTCCATGGCCCACATGCATGCACCTGTGCATCACGTGATGTCCCTTCCAGTACCAGGACCGATGTACAACCTCTCCACCATTTCCTCATGGGAAACATAGCTTTACGTGGCTGTGTAGTGCTTTAACAGAGGACTTATCAAACCAAACTCTGGATGGAGAAATTTACGCTTGGAGAAGCAGGAGATGTGTCTGAGGTTACACAGTTGAATCCACATCTGGAGCTATGTGATTCCAGACTTTTCTGTTTTCTGTCTTGCCACATTGACACAGAGCCCAGAGCCTGGATTCTTCCTCAGGTATAACCACCTTTCCGCTCAGTTTAACAACATGCTCACTGCTGGAGAATCAGTGGTACATTGCAGGTGTGTTTTCCTGAAAAGCGGTTTTGTTTCTGAGGTCTCAGAAGCTTAGGAGACATTTCTCGAGCATGTCTCTTTTCTGGCATGCGCTAATCGCAGATTCATTTACACATGGCTGCAGCAAAAGACACCTGAGCCAAGCAACTTGGGGAGAACTAAAAGAAGGAGTTTAACCGCCGCTCACATTCTTAGACTATACTTGTGGTGGCAGAAGAGTCACAGCAGACTCTGGTCCCTTCACATCCACAGTCAGAAGCAGAAAGCAGCAGATGAATGCTGCTTGCTGCTGCCCACTTCCCTTTCTCCTTTTATTCAGTCGAGGATGCCAAGCCTAGGGATAATGCCGTCCTCTGGGCAGGTCTTCCCACCTCAACACCATCTCCCCCAGACTTGCCCAGAAGCCTGCCTGAATCTGGAACACCCCTCTTCGTGGTGCCCCCAGATTCCTAACTCCTTCCTGTCAGGTTGGCAATGAATAGCAACCATCACACTTATCTGAACGTCCCTTGGTGACCTTCACAGATCATCGGATGACTCCGGAAAGGTGCTAGTTTTCATGTTTATATCTTTGGGTCTGGAGTTCCGAAGCCAAGAGTTGGATGCATGCATGGACGATGCATGATCTTTTCAGGAGCCAAGGAAGCAGCTTTGCTTCTTCCCGTGGTTTTCTTTCTGCTCTTTGAAATCACTTTCATCACTCCTGCAAACTGCCAGGTTGAATGATCCTAGGAGTAGCCCAGGTTCTGGAGGTGTGTTATTTTGATCCTCGTCCACCAGGTGGCAACCTGTCCAAGGAAACCAAGACCACAAGCAAGCTCTGAACTAATGATGGGACAGTTTCTCGGGCAATTCCAGAGGACTTGCCAGGTACAGAAAGAAGACTTGAAAGATTTAGCCTCTGGCCTCAGGAAGCTTACAGATGCCTGGTAGTCTCTTCATTTACATTGGTCAATCTTTACAGTCCTTGGATCTGAGTCCTTCCAGAAATGAAATGCAGGATAAGGAGAAAGTAAATTGCATGGAGTCGCGCTGAGTATCAGGTATGGAATTAGGAAGTTTACATATACAGTCCCCTGCTATATAGCTGCGAGGGAGATGCCCACACTTCCACATTCTACAGAACCAGGAGACTGGACACATGTGAATATCTGAATCTCCAGCCTCACAGGGTTAGGAAAGAAGAGCGGCAGGATTGTCTGCTGCTACATTGCTACTTTTGTGATGATGATGTCTCACTAAATTATACATTAGCCACAAGAACCATCCCAAAGTAGAACCAACCTTAAGAGCCACCAGAGTTATCTCTGTGGCTGTCACATTCCTAGAGAGCAGTTATGAAAGAGACTCTAATGGGGGTGGGGAAGGCGTGCCTTGACCCCACCAGGGGCAGGTCATGAGAAATAGCCTGTTCTTCCATAAACTTTACTTTGAGACAAAGACTCTAAAGGTGATTCTCCTGTGATTTTTGTAATAGATTGGTTATGATGTTTGTATGGAGACATGAATTACTCCTGGTCAATTTTACCAACAGTCTATATACATATACCTATTAATACATCCAATAGCAGACATGTTCCTATGTATATACATATGCATATACATATATAATGCAATATGTAAATATGTTACCTGGATATCCTCATTTTTTTATTCTCTGACACTTTGATAGACACGATGAATCTGTTTTCACCCCTCACTGTTCTTTCCCATCACCTCCAGTCTCCAGCCAGTCTCCCTCCTATTTTCTTGTTTTTGAATGTGTGACACACTAGGTTCCATGTGGGATTATCCCTATGTGTGAGTTCCCCAAGGGCAAAGTCTTGGGGAGTATCTGGGGTACACATTGCATAGTATCTTTTGGGCCTTTACACATCAGTGGTAATTCTTTGAATTGTTTCTTATGCAAATATTTGTCAGGGCTCCCACAGGAGAAACAGGGTATCTATGGATGCTTTCAGGGCATTTAGTCTGGGGGAATGAGCTCATGTGATTGTGGGAGCCGATAATTTGTGGGATATGCTCTCTGCAAGTAAGGGGTGGAGTTCTAGTCCAAGCCCAGAAGGCCTTGGAGCCAGGAGTCAGAAATGCCAGTGTCCAAGCACAGAAGAAAGATGGATGTCTCATCCAGGGAGAGTGAGAACTCTCTCCACCCTTTTGTTCCATCTGGGTCCTCAGAGGATCAGTGATGCCCAGTCTCTTGGTGAGTCAGCTCTCCTTTACCCAGTCTGCTCATCCAGAACCCTTTAGGAAGCGCCCTGTGTGAGCTGCAGAGATAGAGCTTTAGGAGCTGTCTGGGTGTCCGTCCATTCTGTCACACTGGCAACAGGCAGCCATCCAGATCCGCCTTTTTGTTCCACATTTGCAATTGCTGCTGTTGCAGCAAGCAGGATATCAGATGTTGCAAGTAAGCAGCCCCGTGTGAGGCCTGGAGAGACTCCTGTGGGGAGCAGGAGAGGTGGTGGCAGGCAGGAGACCGCCAGGTGAGAAAGCAGGCTGGGGCAAAGCCTGCATGGGCGCTTCCACCGGATCCCATTAGGGGAACTTTGGGAAGTGATACCTTAGAATCTGGGGCAAGGGAGACGGGGATTTCCCAATACAACAACTGTTGGTCATTTGTTCAGAGCCAGCAAAGGGAAAGGAGACGGTGCCTGAATCAGAAGTTGTGTTTTCCTATGCCCATGAGCGAAGTTGGCCTCACTAGATCAAGATCAGACTCCACAAAAGCTCCCATTGCTGACTCGGGAGGAAAAAAACAGCAACAAGTGGTACATACATATGATGCAGAGCTCCCCAAGAGCATCCGGATGGGGTAAAATCTCTGTCCCCTGAGCTTTGTCGACGATTTTAGGTTGATGCTTTCTGATCCTGTCATTTGCAGGACTTTGAGCTAACACTAGTAACCCAAGTTGGCTGGCAAGGCTCTGGTTGACACCTGTGTGTAACAATCTGTCAGCCACATTTTTTTTTTCTGACAGATCTTCAGGGATTTGCTAGAGGTTCAATTTGCTGAGGTTAACACTCTTTCCTCCTGTCTGACTCATACTGCTTGCCCACAGCTGGAGTTATCTGGATGTGCCATCAGACCGTCCCCCCCCCCGCTTCCTCCCCCCCCCCCCGGCAAGAGCCATCATGCCCAGAGAGAAGAGCATGCGAGGGGCACTGCCAGAGATGGCAAACGTCCTCTAAAGTTACAGGTGTGGAGCAGGAGAGAATCTTTGGCCCACTTGGAGCCAAAGCTCAGCCTGACTCCTCTGCTAGGGTGCCATAGGGTTTGATCTGAGCTGGTGTGGCTGGATGTCCATCTTTGTATGCGTGTGTGCACGTGCATGCACGTGCGTGCGTGTCTGTGCATGTGGGTGCCTGTGCTCGTGTACGTGTGTGTGTGTGTGTGTGTGTGTGTGTGTGTGTATGTGTGTTGGCAGCTACAGGTATGTGTGTGTGCTCCCCTCTCCTTCCCTTCCCTCCCCTCCCCTCCTCTTCCCTTCCCTTCCCTTCTCTCCTCTTTTCTCCCCCCTCCTTTGTGTGTGTCAAAGGACACTTTGTGTCCCTGTGGAGGACTAAGGGTAACTTTGGGAATCACCCTTGATTGCTTCTACCTCCTTTTTGCTTTGCTCTGGGACTTCCCAGGCTCTGCCCACCAGGGCCCAATGTGCATGCCACCACTGCCATTTCCACCTGGCATTTTTACATGATACCTGGGATCCCGACTCGGGACCTTCTGCTTACAAGGCAGAGTCTTAAGCCCTGAGCCATCTCTCAGCCCATGGAGATCTTTATAAGTCACTCATCACCTTCTAGAATTTGAGGCTTCATTTTCTCCCTCTCACAAACCCTTCTGGGCCAAGAAAGAAGTATGTTGGTACATTTTGGGGATCTAGACTACAGCCATCTACCCCCATTGTTCAAACAATAATAGGTAAGACCAGAAGAGAAAGAGGCTGCTGCAAAAACCCCAAAGGCGGTTGCTGCTGGTCAAATAGGGACCCCAGAACATCTGGGAAGCACAGACACAGATACACACACCAGCAGAGACAACTGTCCCAGTCTCCCAGTTAGGACTCCGATCTGCAGCTTACTCCTAGAAGTACTCAGTACTCCACATTATCCCAGGCACTGAGGTCCTGGTCATGATCACTTTGGGAAAACTTTTTAGACCTCTGTGCCTCTTTCAACATTTCTCTCAGCAGGTCTATGCTCGATTTCATTGTTTAAAGCTGCTTGGAATCTCCCACTTGGTGAGGACAGCTTTGTGCAGGTGTGGACAGTCTGGAAAGAACAGGGTGCTGAGATGCCCCCAAAACTCATTTCTGGAACTGTCTCATTCATCCAGTCTGGTGACAGCTTTCACTCAACCATCTTAACATGTGCTGATTACCCACGGTGTATGACACATGCTACTATAGCACAGGAGACAGCCATGAACTTCACAAGAATTGTTGGAATCCCGTGTAGAATGCAAACTGGAGTTCTCTGACCCTTGGTCCCTTGGAAAGAGATAGCAAAGAGTCTCCAAAATGGGAAATCTTCAAAGTGTCTAGAAGAGAAGGAAGTATCCACAGGAGCTGTAGCAGTTACTCTGAGCTGCTGCTGTGAAAGAGCACTCAAAGCCAGGCAGCTTAAGGGAGATTTATGATGGAGAAGGCAGGGCTGGTTGGCGGAAGCCGGAGGTGACTTAAGTCATGTCCGTCAAAAAGGCCGAGAGCTGCCAAACTGCCTATCGCAGGAGCAGACCTCTCCAGGAAGTAGGGTGGCGCTAATCCACCTCAAGGCCCACCCCCTGTGACTGCCTTCCTCCAGCAAGGCTCCACCTCTTAGTGGAGGTGCCGTGACCTTCCTGAACAACTAAAGATTCAAACACGTGACCCCGAAGGGGACAACTCAGATTTCAAACCATGACAGGGGCCGAGAAGATGCATGGCAGGAGGTAAAGCTGCCGGTGCACTTCCAGTCGACCACTGGGTAGAATGCACGAGTCCCTGGATTTGATTCCTGGTAAGGTAGTCATGCTAATCATAGTAATATTAATAGATTTACTAAGTTTGGTGGCATTTAGGGATCTGTCACTGTGGAAACCATTAGTGCCAAGACCTCTGGGACACTGGAAAACTTGGATTGTGCCTGTGTGGATCGGCCCGTTGTGAGGACCTCGGGAAGGCGTATCTGAAGAACAGACGCTGGAGCCGAAATCCTTCCAAGCTGCCCAGGTGACTGTCAGGAAAGAGTGCCACCCGGAAGAACTGACAGGGATTTGCTGAGCAGAAAGGAGGCATGTGCGGCAGGGGAGAGGGCCAGAGGGAGCCTGGAGGAATCCTCGCTGGGGAACGGCTAGGTTTCTGCATCCCTGCTATGAAGAAAAGGCTGTCATGATCCTTGGGTGTAACAATGTAACTGTTACAGATGTAACACTTGGGAGCATTTTTGTTTGTTTGCAGTGTTGGGGATAGTAGCCAGGCTCTAGGTGAGCACACTGCCGCTGCCACACTCATTTTCCTCCTAGCAGGGAGAAGTAGGTCGTAGTTTGCATCTGAATTGTCCCCCACTGGGCAGCTTAGTGATGTCGATGTTGGGGAAGGTTGTGGCACCTTTAAGAGGTGGAGCTTCGGTAGAAGAAGGCCGACTTGAGGTTTGGTGGTCTTGCAGTTTGCTCTTGCTCTCTCCATCTGCATGCTGACAGCTGTAAACTGAACCACCTCCAATGCCCGCCACACACCATGCCTTTTCTGCTGTAATGGACTGACTCTCCCCTGTGGAAGAGTAAATCAGATATGTCTCCTCTTGCTCCCCTTGTGTTGTGTAAGAGCCGTCTCTCAGAGCAGGCACAGAGAACGTAGCTACAACAAATCCCTTGTAGGCAAGATTTCAGTTCTTTCTCTGGGTTAGGGTGGATTCCTCTCTCCATTCTGTGTTTGGGATCTGGTGACCACAGCTAACTGACTTCTTTCAACAAAAGTAGAGTCTCTCTCTTTTCCCCTCCCCCTCTCCCTCTTCCACATGCTCCATCCAATAGGGAAGACGCTTGTCCTCAGCTCTCTTCTTGGGAACCTACATTCCTATGATGCCCCACACGGGTACATTCCACCATGGCATCCTTGGCCTTTCCCTCACCTTGTAGGGTTGCTTCCAGAAGACTCATGTATCCTGGCTTAGTTTCTTGAAATCTTATCCCAGGCAGAATGGGGTTTCTTCTTCCGATGGGAATATGTACCCACATGCCCAATGGATTGGCCTTGTTAATGTTAATCATACTTCCCAAAGGGACTGTGCTGAGCATTTGCATACATTCTTTTGCTTTATTTGCATAATGGCATGATCTCAGTTCATTCTTCTCTCTGAACAAGTCATATGAGGGCAGAAGCTACTGTAACTCAGCCTGGAGCCATGTTCTAAGCCCTTAGCCCCGCTGCAGCAGCCTCTGACTCAAAGATCAGGGACCAGCGTGGAGCTTCTCCCCATTGTACGCAAGCACACAGCGCCCCCCAGCACCCACTGCTGTCTCCACAACCACCAAGTCCTTCCTGCCTCCCAGACCCCCACCAGCGACCAACTCCAGCCTTCTGAGATCAGTGGAAGTCAATCTTGGAAACGCTTGGGACCCTCTGGCTGGGACCCATGGACTCATTTTCGGGGTGATAATCTGTCAAGGTCAAGAGCAGGAAGAAGAAGAGAGGAATCGGTAAATTGATGCGTTAGGTCCAACTGGAGGCGAGCCACCCCTGGCGACTCACTGTTTATATCACTTACGGGCAAGTGGCTCCGTGTTAGAAATTGGCGGTGTTTATTTGCACAGATGCAGCGGGTCATTTGAGCCCAGCTGATGGGTTGATAATGGAAGCCATATCATCTGCTGACAGCCAAGCTCTGAGTACTTTGGGGATCTCTTTAAACCACGGTTGTGATAATAAGAGAGGAAACGGAACATTTGGGGGCTCTCCCATTGAGCTTTGTATTTATATTTTAAACCAAACACAATCCCTCCCTCTCTAGCTTGGACCTTCCCTGGTGTCTCTGTACCTTCCAGCCTATATTTACTTCCCAGAATACTTGGCCATTGGACTTGTGTGCATCTCTGCAGGCTTTGGGCTTGCGTGGGGTTCCTGGTATCCCATCTGACAGAGCAGGCTCGCTGCCAGGAGGAAGGATCAGCCAACGCGTACCGGAGATGCTGAGAGGGGCCCGGATGCTAAGCTCCTTGGGACAACATTTCAGACCCATCCATGTTCTGGAGAACGAGGAAGAGAGACGGTGCCTGCCCTTCCGTACTTCTGTACTGCACTTCAGAGTCTGAGAGGGGGTGGTAGAGACAGGAAGGGGTTTGGTTCTCAGTACTATTATGGGATGCTGCTTTCTGAGCCAGTCCAGAGGTCTTGTGCTACATACACAGGTACCTGGATTTCCCCCTTCACCCCTTAGAAGTATGACCTTCTCCATACAGGAAGCGACACAGACAAAGAAAGTCTCAAAGACAAAAGAGCCACTGATGAAATTGGGATAACAAGGAACATTCTACAAGTTAAGTACAGTGCTTCATGGTACCTGGAGTGTTTGCGATAATGTTCAGCTCTCTAGGAAACCCTCTTGAGTTGGCCCCGGGACTTTGAAGGCTGAGGCAAAGGAACTGGGAGAGCCACAAAGCACTTCAGAGTCTAGGGAATAGGGAATAGATGACGGGCTTAGCCCTCCTGGCGGGGCGGGGCAGGCTGCTTTCAGAAGCACTGGAGCTGCCTCTCCCCACCGTGGCCTGTCCTGGCTGGGAGGCGTGGTTGGCCCGTGGGTTATCTGGCCTTCATCAGTGGGCCTTCATCAGCATCTCTTCCTCGTCTTGTTACTGCTTCATTTTTCATCTTGGACAGAATCACAGCGGTGGGAGCCCAGGGCCTTCCAGAGAAGGAGGCAGGTCTGTTACCTCAACTTGGCAGCTCTTGGCGGGTCTTCCCCAGGATTTCCCCCAGGCTGTGTGTCTGAGCATCAGGAGCAGATGAGAGGTCAGGCGTGGGTGGGTGGGTGGAAAGCTCTGGAATCTCCAAAGCAACCGTGGTGATAGAAAGAAGGGGGAAATACAAAAGCCCTCTGGAGATCCAGTGAGAATCTCAATTCTTGGTTAGATCACACACTTTTTCCACAGGGAAAGGGGGGGACACACACATGCATGATTAAGACGACGTCTCATGGATTCCATCTGTTGGGTTCACATCTCCCCAACACCTTGGAAATTAAAGAAGACTTTGATGGGCTGAGTGAACAACTCGAGATAGGAAAACAGAAAGAAAGAAAAAAAAAAAACACCCAAACCTTAAACATCTGAACGTCCATTTATCAAAGTCTAGTTTCTCCTTGCCACTTCTCTGTCCCCCAAGCCCCTGCTTACAGGACTCCAAGCATGTGTCTTTAACTGGGGCCATCTTCTCCATTCCCATGGGAACTGGACATGATCTGGGTTCATTCCCCAGCATTCAACTGAAACCTTCTATGGACATCTGATGGAGGAGGCCTGGAGCCTTTTGCTCACTTTCTTGCAATGCGCAGGAAGTCGCCTCCAAAAGAATACTTTACCCTCCTCCCCCATTGATGCTGAGGTTCAGGGGCCTGGGTTCCCTGTCTAGTTTGGTCAGCCCCCTGTCTCATCTACTCTGTCCCTCCAGCCTTCTCTCCATGACACAGCTTCCGGATTATTCTTGTCTGATTGTAATAATTTATTCAGTTTGGAAGGTAGTGGGCCAACAGACATGTAGAATAGAACAGAAACTAAAGGGCTGGACATGTGGCTTGGTGGGTGGAGCACTCGTGTGCCATGCAAGAAGCCCTGGGTTCGGTCCCCAGCATTGCAGAAATGGGGCATGGTGATCCACTCGTGTCATCCCAACACGTGAAAGACAGAGGCAGAGAGATGCAGAGTTCAAGATTGCTCTCAGCTGCATAATGAGTGTCAAGGTTTGACTGTGAACTCCCCCCCCAAAGGTTCATGTGTTTGCATTTGTAGCTGATGTTAATGCTTGGGAAATAAAGGCAAAGAGGTTGAATCAATACTGTACCTTGAAAAAGGCATTGCAAGTTTTATCAGGTTCATGGTTAATAATAGTGAAGTCATATTTTCAATACGAAACTTTAAAAAAAGTCTGGGAAGGTCATGAGAACTTTAGGAGGTGGAGCCTTGCTGGAGGAAGGCACCTCACGGGGGGCGGGCCTTGAGGTTGGGCAACCCCGCCCTATTCTCTTGTAGTCTGTCTCGTGCTCTCTTCCTCCATGATGGATGCGACCTGAGCCGCCTCCAACTTCTGCTGCCCGCTGTGTCTTTTCTGCCATAATGGTCTGTATCTCCCCTCTGGAACCATAAGGCAAATAAATCTCTTTCTCCGTTAAGTTGTATATACGTGTTATCTCTCAGCAACAGAATGAGTAACTTCCACAGTGAGTTTCAGGCTCGCTTGGGCTACATGAGACCCTAGGAATGTTGTGCTTATGACGTAATATAAAACATCTTTCACTGGAGATAGTGAGGGGACAGCATGTGCTCGGTCAAGTCCTGATTGTGGAGCTGGGTTTTACGTCGACATTCAGTCAAAACTCTCATTCTGGCTTGCCGTTAGTTCCTTGGTCCTTGGTTTTTGTTCTCCTACCTTTCTCCTTGAACTTTTTTTTAAAAATAATAACTCAGGGGCTGGAGAGGTGGCTCAGGGGTTAAGCCTTTGCCTTGCAGGTGGAAGGTCCTGAGTTCGAATCCTAGACCCCACATATAGACGCCGGGCGGAAATGGGGGCAGCCTGCGTTTCTGGTCCTGGTAGGGCGGAGTCTGTGAATCCCGGGGCAGAGTAAACAAGGAGGAGGTGGAGGCGTCCATGGTGGTTCCCGAATTCGCCTGTGGTTCTACACACACACATACACACCCATACACGCACAATTGAATAAATAAAAAAAAATTAGAAAAATAATAACTCCTTATTTCCTCATACCTGGAAAGACGTCTCCCTTTTTCTCATCCTGATCTTCATGAACTTCCAGAGCTGAGACTACGTGGCCTGTAGATCCTGTGTCCAGCCACTCCTAACTGATCCCCATGTTCCAGAGAGACTTGGAGCCCCAAGGATTTTTGAAGTCAGAGGCCAAGAGATTCTTTTTTTGGTTTTTTTTTTTTCTTTTTTTCTTTTTTTCAAGAGATTCTTTTTGAGTTCCTGTAAGACTCAGGGTTTGCAGGGGTGGGGGTAGGGGTGGGGGTAGGGGTGGGGTAAAGTCCTGGGGCCTCAGGAGCATACTCTTTCAAATGTTTTTTTCCTCCCATGTGTATGTATATGGGTTTGGATGCGCGCGCGTGCGCGCGCACGTGTGTGTGTGTGTGTGTGTGTGTGTGTGTGTGTGTTCACAAGTGCACTTGAGTGTGTATATCTGTGGAAGTTCAGGAGTGACAGTGGGAATCATTGTCAATCACTTTTCTACTTTACCGTCATGAGCCTGAGTCTCAAAAGAAAACTCTCAGCACGCCATTAGGGCTAATGTAACTAGATATTTGTTCTGGTGATTCCCAGGCTCCGCCTTCCAGGGCTAGAAGGACAGATTGGTGACTCTACCTGTTTAGCATTCTTCGGTGGGGTTTTGGGCCTCTGAACTCAGGTCCCTTTGCTTGGGAGGCAAAGGCTTTAATCACTGAGCCATCTCCCCAGCCCGGGTCAGATTCTGAAGGCAAGGACACATTGAAAGCTACGTGAATGATCCTGGCTTGCTTATTCATTAGCAGATGGGGAAACTGAGGCCCAGAAAAGGGACAGGATCTGAACCCAGCACCTGGGTTTCCTCAAGGCCATTCCAAGTCTCCATTCCCTGCATGAGGTGGTTTAATCCCCATCTCTCTCTCTTCACACCAGATTGAGGAAAGGCTAAATAAATATTTCCTGGCTGAGTGATTTAAAGAAAGAAAAAACCTCAAACAAAAACATTTTTGTCATATTTGTCTTTTTTCTTTCTCCCCTCTCCTCTCGCCTCAGGTTTTGACATTCTGTCAGGCAATGATATTTAGTTCGAACCCATTATTTTAAATGCCATTCTCCAGAAATTAAAGCAGTGTGTTTCTCCTCCTCCTCACCCTCCCCCCCCCCTTACTGACAAAGGTTTGTTTTAGTCCTTCTGAAAACTGGCAGATTCTTGAGGCTGATTAGAATTCAGAAAAAAAAAACAATGTGTGACACATCTGGTGTCACACTGGGACCAAAGGTTGCATTTCTTTGCAGCACACAAGCATCCTAGCTTCTGAAAGAGTCTCGCAACAGGGATAACAAGAGCCGCAGGGAGACTGCCTTGAGCTGCCTGAAGTTGCACAGCAGGATGCACAAAGCAATTCACACTGGGGCTGTGCTGTGACAACTGTGGGTGTGAAATTTACATCCTGTTGATAACCTTTGGAGCTGGAATGTTCTCCAAAGGCCCCTCTCTTAAAGAGTTGGCCCTCACTGTGGCGATACTGGAAGGTGCTAGAACATAAGGCTATTGGGACAGTGCCTTTGAAGGGGATTCTTAATATTGGTCCCTTCCCACCATGAGCTGGGCACCTCATCTCCTATGTGCTGTGACTGTGATGTATCCCGTCCCCATCTCTCACGCAGACTGATTAGTAGTGGTTGAAATGGCCATGGTCTGTAAGTTCCAGAACTGTGAAGGAAGATCAGCGTTTCTTCTTCCTAACTTGGCTGCCTCTGGTATCTTGTTATAGCAGCACGCAGCTTGGCTGCCGACACAGTCTCCTCTTGGTACTTGGTTTCCAGCTGTATTTTTGACATTGGTTGTCAAAGGTAGTGTCTGTTGGTGTTTCTTTCGCAAAGGATTCACGGATCAGTCACAGTGTGGTCAGGAAAGTAGAACTCAAGCTAGAGGGTTCGGGGACTTGTCACACAGAGGAGGGAAGAACTGAGAAGCCGAGTGGAGATTAGCTAGCCGAGACCAGCTGCGGCTCGCGCCATGGGCCAAGGGAACGAGGAAGGTGCTGCACAGAGATCAAAGGCCAGTGCAGCATCTCAGAGGTCCTGGGGAGAATCTGTGTGAGGGAAGGGAGGAGAGGGGAGAGGAGAGGAAGAAATGAGAGAGGAGGAGGAGAGATGGGAGAGGAGGGAAGGAGAGGGAAGAAGGGGGGATAGGAGGGGAGAAGAGAAAGGAGGGGAGGAAAGGGGAAGGGAGGAATGGAGAGAAAGGAAGGAGAGGAGGAGAGGGAAAGGAGAGGGAAGGGGAGGGGAAGGCAGGTGAAGGGAGGAGAAGGGAGGGGAAAGAGAGGGGCGGGGAAGGGAGAAAAAAAATGTAGCTTGGCCTCTAGTTTAGCTCTATGAATTCTCCTCTCCTTTCCTCTCTACCTGGACCTACCCTAAATCCAGCAGGCATAAAGTATAAGAAAATGTAGTTTCCCAGGATGCAGAAGGAAGCCAGGAATGCTGGGAAATAGCTCGAAGAACGAAGAGGCAGTTATGGACACGGGGCAGCAGGCGGCGGCCATCTTGCTTCGGCTGCAGAGAAACCCATGCAGCTGACCAGGCACCCTGGAGTCCTGACCTTGGCGCGTGTGTAGCTAACGCTCGACCACCTGGGTCTCACGGGCATGATCTCCAATGAAAGGAGCCACTCTTTCTTAGTCCACAGCATCTTTGTCAAGATGACAAAGGGATAAACTGAAAAGCCCAGTTTCTAAAACATTAAGAGGGGGGCCCCGAACAAATGAAAACTTTTAGGTTATCTGACTTTGCACATGAAGATTCTGTGCATGAGCTTACAGCCTCAGTATTTTCCCAGGGCCACGCGCCGTAGGATGAAGACAACGGATACTGACAGGTGCTGTTCTCTCTGTATGCAATGCAAAGCCCACGCCTTTTCTTTTTCCATTTCCACATGTGTGTGTGGCGGGGGTTGCGTGCCTGTGCACAGAGGCCAAGGTTGGCGGTAAGAGCCATCCATCCTCCATTGCTCTTCCGCTTTTTTTTGTAACCAACAGGTTCACAGTGGAGCCCAGAGCACACCTTTGGAACTAGTCTGGAGTTTCCTGGGCTCTGCCCTCAGAGACTAGAATGACAGGCAGGCTGCCACACCCACCTGGTAGTTTACTTGGGATCTGGACATCTAAACTGTTGGTCCCTTTGCTTATGTGGTTGGTAATTCAAGGACCTTCATCATGACAAATTCAAGCCTTATTCAAGAAGCTATTTAGTTTCTTTCTCTGTGTTTCCTGCTTGCTCTCCTCCCAACCCTCATGATCGCTCAATCTCTCCCCTCCTGTGACTCCTTATGTGCACACACCTTCTCTTACTTGAATATGAATAGCACTGCAATAACATGCATTCTCCCTCGTGGTCACTGATACACAGTCTCACACACACATTTCCTACTCACCGGGTGTAGATATGCATTCATTGTCTCTTACACAAACAATTTCTCACATATAACTACACATACTCTCTCTTCCTCCCTCCTCTTATATGCTTTTTCTCTCTCTTCCTTTCTCTCTCTCTCTCTCCCCCTCCCCTTCTCCTCCGTTCTCATATTTGCACACTTTACTCCCTCTAGGTGCTAGATCTTATAGCATGTTCTATACTTGAATTCTTTCATGACACTCTGCATTGTGTCTTTCCCTTTTGGGGGTCGGGGGAGGGGCTCAGGAGCTCACAGAAGGAGCTCCAACCCCGACTGTAACTCAAGCTCTCCTTCTGTCTGCCCCAGAGAGACACAGACAGCCTGACCTGCCAGGGAGGTCACCCAAAGTGCGAGTTTCCCGGGGTTGTGTGAGCTGGTCCAAGAACAATACTCTCTCTAGTGACCTCCGGCTCCTGATAAGGATGAAAATAATTCTTTAGCAGTGGAGCAGACGGGGGGGGGGGATGCAACCCCAGGGATGTGTGTCTATGTATGTGTGTGGGGGGGAGTCTACAAGGTGTGGAAGAGCAGATGCAATCCCAGGGGTCCGCGTGTGTAGTGGAAGGAATTCTACAAGACGTGAGACAGCAGATGTAACTCCAGGGGTGTGGGGAAGAGGTAGGGTTTTACAAAGCTCAGGACAGCAGATGTAACCCCAGGAGTGACATCCTGATGGAAAGGCACCTTTTGGACAGAGACACTCAGCTGCTTCCAGAAAGAGAGGAGATGCAGCAAGTGAGGAAGAGGAGGTCCAAGCTGTCCTTGTGTGTCTGCGGCAGCTGAAGGTTGCAAAGGTCGGTGGTACGCAGGCTCAGTCAGAGACGTGGCAGAATGCTCCTCAGATTTGAATTCCAAACAACCAGTACCTGGCCAGGCTTCAGAGTACACACTTCAGTCATCGCATGTTTAAGGAATGTGTACCAAGTGGTGACCCGACTTAACTGTGAAGAATGGAGCAACTAGGGTCGAATGGCCACCTCGCTCAACTCTGCCCTACCCTGGAGAGTTCCCTTGACCCTGTGAGCTGTCTCATTTAGCAGTTATCCCCCAAAAGCAACAGCCTGTGGCTGACAGAGGCAGCAAGAATCAAAGCTCTGCCCCTTGAGGAAATGTAGATAAGTCAGACTTAGACTTTAGAATTGTCGTGGATCATGTCTGAACTTAAATCCACCTAAGACTGCATCCTTGGAAGCAAGGGTGAGCCCTCTCTCTACCCATCCCTGTTTTTCTGTAAAAACTCCTTCAACAAATTATTGTGCACTCACATTTCAGTGTTATGGCTGTAGCAAGTACAGGCTAAGTCACGAGCTATGTCAGTTCTCTGGCTGTCTGGGTCAGTTGAGGGGCACTTGCTGGGCACACATGGAACCCTGAATTCCATCCCCAGTCCCATAGGGACCAGCACCAGAAGGAGTGGACAGGCCTATCAGAAGCTCATGGTCCTCTTCAGCTACCTAGTGAGTTTGAGGCCAACTTGGGCTCATAAAACCTTGTCTCCACAACTCCACAACTTAGATGCAAACAGTGTCAGACATGCATATCAAATAGCGTTTTGTGAGACAGGGATGTGGGAATAGCTTCAGATCGTTCATGAGATTATGTTATTAAGACCTTGGCTGGGCCTGTCTGTGGTCCCGATGAGGGGCTACCAAGGTTCAAAGTCCTGCTTCCAAGTCATGTCCCCACATGTGCCAAGCTGTGCCAAATGCCAATGACTTGCTCTTGTGGGCATCTCTCCTGCCCTCACGGACTTGAGGCCAGCTCCCCCCAGCAAAGTGATCTGATAGAAGTAAACGGGAAGCACCGTGATTTTCTCCCTTCATGTTAGGGAGAAACCCTCTGTGTGGTCAGAAGAAACCTCACGGAGGTTGAATGCCAAGGACTGAGGAGCTTTGGGGATCATCTTGACTTCTGCACCAGCTAAGGTAGACTTGCTTTGGAATGTGCTAGAATCCTGCAGCTTCGAAGGAGTTCACTTCTCTTCACAGGCTCCTATGTGTTTTCCAATAGTTAAGACTTTTTTTTTTCCTAAACAGACGGCTCAACCCCTGGCCTGGACAAACGTTACCGCTGTTGGGACAGTGGCAGCAGCGGCCCAAGGCGCGGTGCCCTGTGATCTGCTTTCATGACCACAAAAGTCACGACTAGGTATGCTGATGAGAGCGACAGGACTGCCCACATCAAACTCGAAGCTTTATCCCCCTTCAGGCCGTTGTGTTCAGGAACATTCTATTCAAGCAGTATTAAGTGACTAGGGGAGAAGTCAGGCAAAACTGAGAAATCAGAAACGTGGGCCAAGAACTGTATTTCAGATACGAGTCCAATGTACAGATACGGAGGGATGCTGTTAATTTATTGCGAAATAGATAGAAAGTTGTTTTCGCATGGCTTTATCGTGTTCTCCTCTTTCAGGAATCTAGAGAAAAGGTTGCAAGAAGAATCACATGATAAATCTGGGGCTAGGGTGGAGAGAGGGTCTCTGGCATCGCCATTTGGCGTGGGTTCAGAATCTCCAGCAGACACAGTATGTGTGGGTTTGGTTCACAGGGTGGGAGGTGATCTTCAATTTCTTTCTCTTCCCTCCCTCTTTAGGATCTGTCAATCACAGTGCTTTCTCCTGATCCAATAGGGACATATCAAGGAGAAGCAGGACACAGAAGGGTTTCAGGGCTGGGCTGGACACAATTATCTTTAAATCTGTCTCCTTTTCCGTCCTTACTATGGGGACCTGAACAAGCAACTTAGCCACCCTGAAATCTCTGCTTTCCCATCTTCCAAAGTCATCAAGGCTCAGTTCCTGGAGGGTCTTTGAGGATTCTGTGACATCACACTCACAATGTGGATACAGTATCCAGTCATGAAATTCACATTGCCAATGGCGCCGCCCCACTTACGGTCCATCTGTGCTTACACACAGGGGTCTATGTAACAACTGAAGGCTGAGCTCCAGGGCGCATCTGTGAAGAATTACTAGTTAAGGCGAGTCCTGAGCGAGCCTGTGGGAGACTATCTAATGGATGTGGGAAGACCCAGCGCATAGTGGGTGGGACTGTTCCCTCAACAGGGGGATGATGACGGAGAGAGCTGGTGAGTAGTTTGGCATGCTTTGGCGTATTAACCTGAAGGCATTCTAGCAAGTAAGAAAGTTTACCCTTCTCCCAGCGGTGGAGATGGTGTGGCCAGGTCCCTTGGCTCTTGGTGGTGTTATGAGCTCTCCTGCCAAGCTGGGCGATGAACTATAGCCAGAATCATAAGGCAGCGTCCTTCCATGGCATATATCAGGAACAAATGAAGCTTTCAATGTCTTCCTGCGCTCTCCCCTTCTGACACATGCAAAACACAGAGGGGTGGGGGATCTATTTGGAAAGAGCATGGGTTTGCATGTGAGGAAGAATTCGATCTGAATCCTGCTCCTCTGCTGCCTTGTGGCCATTCAGGCTAAGGAAATCTGCATCTGTAGAGTGTGTTATGGGATGCCTGCCACAAGTAGAGTTTAAGAAGAGTGATTTGCACACAGAGAATATCAGGTGAATGTCACGTCAAGTGCAGCTTTCCTTCCTCGTCTGTGCATGGCTTCCTCCTCAATCCTTCCAAGTCCTTCCTCGCTCCAGAACAATGCCATACCCAGCAGGACATGGCATTGTCTCCCATGCTGCCCATGTCCCCTCATTTCTTCACCCCTGTGCAAACTCAGCCCACCATTTCAGGTAAGAGTCAAGCCATGCCTTACTCTGAAAACAAAAGATCCCTTCAAACTTGCTCAGGCATCTATGACTTCCCAACTAAGGAAAGAATGGAACCTCTGAAGATTGTCACGTTGCTGTGGCATGCTCATTGCAAAGGAGATTTTACAGCTCCAGAGTTCCGGCAGATTCTGAGTTGACGGTCAAGGATGGCCGAGCGGTCATCATACTGCAGCAGACACAATGTTGGGGTGGAGAAGGACAGAGGGCACTCAAGCAGGGGAGGCCAAGCTAATCCTTAGCTGTAGACTTCAGAGATATCATTCACAGAGAGAAAGAAGGAGTGTGAGTCTCATCCAATTGGAAATGCATGTGGTAAGTGTTGGAGTTGCTCTTTCTCCTGCTGTGAGACGATGCACAACGCTTCAGGGAGAAGAGGGAGATTTATTTCACTTGTAGTTCCAGAGGGGATATGGTCCATTCTGGCAGAAATCAGTAGCAGAAGGCGTGGCTTGATATAGTTCTCAGCAGAAGGCAAGGCTTGAAGGAACAAGCAGAGGCTGGTTCGCCATTACCACTGGTCGCCATTGCCATCAAGAGGACAAAGGAAACAAGTGTTTCCTCTCAGGAGGAAGCAAGGCGGGGCTACTGAACCTCAAGGCGAGCTCCCTGTGATATCCCTTCCTCCAGCAAAAGCCCCACCCCTGAAGTGACCACAACCTTCCCAGACATCAACATCAGCTAAGGATACAAATAATGACAGGCGTTAGCAGAGGCAAGAGCCCAGCAGACTGGGCTGCTCTTTTCTAAGTTGGCCTCTGTTCCTCAGCGCTGCTCATGGCTGAGATGAAGTGACTGGAAGCGGGAAGAGCTTCCTGTGGCTCGAGGTTCGGAGGATGCTGTCCACCAGGGAAGACACAGTGCCTGGCGCATCTCCCTCAGCAGTAGCGGGAGCATACAGCAATGGCTCCTCACTGACTCGGAAGCAGAGAGCATGGGCTGGACGTAGAACAGGAGTACAAACCTTAAAGATCCCCTTTCCCCCAGTGACCCACCTCTATCAGTCATCCCTCCCATCTGGAAGGTTCCACAGCCTCCCAACCATCAGGTAGAGACTAAGTGTTCAAATACCTGAACTTGTGGGGGAGGGCTTCATATTTAACCCATGATACTTCCTGATTACACAGGGTCCTGTCTCTAGGTTTTAGCCATTTTCTTTAACAAAGGGTAGCAGACACATTGTTTTGCTGAGAGCACAGTGTGAGAAAGCAACTCACAGACCAGTATGTGTCCACAGGCAGAGGGACCCGTCTCCCTTGTGCAAATAGGGTGTAGCCTCATGCATCCTGGTGCAATGGAAAACCCTGAGTTCATACCCCGATTCCCTCTGCTTAGGGAGGTGACTGAGTGTTTGGCTGATCATAATCTCTCCATTTCACAGATAGGTTGATGTGTGATGAACCAGGCTGTGATGGAGAATGCTTGCAGAGTGTTTCTGACACAGAACAGTGTGTCACATGCATGCACACACACACACATGCACACATACACACATGCATGTATGCATACATATGCTCACATATACCCACACATGCACACACATGTGCAGACTCAAACATGCATGCACACACGCACACACATGCACACACAAACACACATGCACACACAAACACATGCATGCACACACATGCACAGCACACATACACACATGCACACTCTCTGTCTCTCACTCCCCCTCCCTCCCCTCCAGAGTTGAGGCTATGGTCCTTGGCTTGATGGGCCCTGAGCACAGAGTTTTGGTGTCCATAATATACTCAACTCTTTTTTTTTTATTTTTTTATTTTGAATTTTTTATTATTATTATTTATTCAACTGTGTGCATATGCTTGTGTATGTGCGCGCGCGTGTGTCTGTGTGTGTGTCTGTGTATGTATAGAACCACAGACGAATTTGCGAACCACCATGGACGCCTCCACCTCCTTCTGCCCCGGGATTCACAGGCTCCGCCCAACCAGGACCAGAAGCGCAGGCCGCCCCCGCTTCCGCCTGGCGTCTATACATGGGATCTGGGATCCGAACTCAGATCCTTCTGCCTGCAAGGCGGAGGCTTAACCCTGAGCCACCTCTCCAGCCCCAATATACTCAACTCTTGAGAGTGAACAGAAGCCCCCAACAACCTTGAATGCATAAGATGATTTCAGGTGAGGAGCCGTGTTCTCAGCCTCAAGAGCCCCGTGAGGGTCACGAAAGAGTTGTTTCACCTGCATAGCAATGCTGCCCAAGCTATATGCTTTCGTAGACCCGCGAACTGTCAGACATGTTAATGCTTCCTGCTTCATTGCTAGGGGCTTTCCACTGGGTTACGCATACAGTCTGGCCCAGATATTGCAAAATTCATCACTTTCATTTTCTGGGGCCAGATAAGCTTGGAGCACAAGAGATTAATTAAAAACAACTGATGGGAGCGATTACTCTTCCCACATGTAGTTCCGGGAGCGGCGCAGCATATCCATCTTTGGTTTAGGCTCAGTGACACATTCTACAGGATCAACCGTCTCCTTACGGGAGAAGTATGCAAAGGAGAGTGGGGGCATTTCAGGCACATTTCTTAGGTAGGAAGATCCTTGGAAATACCGATTAACCAAAGGAATTCACTAGGAGCTGTGTTACAATTATGGTATTTTCTCAATACCATAATGGCTCCTGTTAGCGTTGAACTTTATGTTGGGAATCTGGCATTGTTTAAAATTTGGCTCATCCGGAAGGTAATTTGAGATGTTTATCAGCAAGTTGGGCTTGCCTCTGCGAAGCCTAAGGTTCATTGTGTCCCTAGATCCCGTCTGTGGTTTGGAGAGAGAATTGGGGAGAAAGTGATTGGGGGAACTGAGGCAGAACCAAGGCGTGGAGATACTTGTTTTCATAGGAGTTCAGAGGCTTCTGGGCCTGATGGCCATTGCTGTTCACTGATGGGCGCTGGGCCAGGCGCCTCCTTCTCAGCTCTTCTTCTGTCTCCTTTCAGCAATGGGGAAGATGTGGGGGGCAAGGCTGGGCCCACACGCTGCAGGCAGAGACAACGTTCATATGTAATTGGTCTTGTGACAGTTGCATGCTATCGCCATGGCGCTCTGGTCCCCGCCAAGTTAAAGAAAGAGGGGAGGAACTGGGGTGAAGCAGGGGAGCCCTAGAAATCAGTAGGATGTAAGGAATATGAAGATACTTTACCAAAGTGAAAACATGACTGGTTGGGGAACATGGGCCCTTGTTCAACTGTGTGATGAGGAGAAAATAATAACAGTCAGCTGGTCCACCTCATACCATAATGAATCATGATTCTTCTTTTAGTGACATTTGCAAAGACTGGCAAAGTTAAATAAAATAGTCACCTTAAGATACTAGAGGAACCTAACATGTTCTCCCTCCTTATTGCTTTGCTCTGGAGTTTCCCAGGCTCCACCTCTCAGGACTGGTCATGCGGACCACTGCCATTCCATTTCTGTCAGGTACTTTTATGTGGGATCTGGAGATCTGAACTCAGGTCCTTTTGCTTGCGAGGCTTGTGAGCCATCTCTATGAGTCCAGCAATACTTAATAATTAAAAAGATGGCTGATATTTATGACAATTATGGCTGCAGATGGCAGGGACTGTGTGGATACCTCCCATGTGAGAAATTTAAGCTGCTTCATCTGGGCCTCTCTGTCAATCGGCAATCGATTTCCAATGACTTTTGGTGATTTAGATTTCTTACTGTGTTAGTTACTTTCAGGGCACCGTGATGAAAGCCACTGACATAAACAACTAGATGGGAGAGGTTTATTTTGGATCACAGTGTCACAGAGTTGAAAATGTGGTGGGTCTGAGCTCTTTGCAAGAGGAGTCTGGGGCAAGGCAGATCACGCCATGTTGGACCAGAAAATTGGGGGGAGAGGGGGTCAGACCAGAGGCTGGGCTCCCAGCTTCAAAGACTGCCCTCTGGTCCCACGGGCTAGGGACATTCACAGCAGCCTGCGGGAGACATTTCCAACTCAGACCATAATGATTACAAAACACATTTTAAGACACTCATGGCAAAATGTCTGGATCATTGGCTGTACCAGGCAAGCCAGTGGGGCCTGAGAAATGGGTGTGAGAGGAGCAGGCTTACATCACATTAAGCCAGATTTGCTACCTGTGGTCCTTCCTCAGCCAGGAGCAAGGATCTCAGTGTGGAGAACAGCATTCCAGACACGAATGACCAATGAGTGCCATGTATCAGAGCAAGAGACTGTATCTGGAGCGAGGTAGGTGGTAGAGAACAATTTGACTTAAAGGGAAGCCCATGGCGCATGTTCTTCCTCTCCTGACCCTTTCCTCCTTGGTGGGTTCCAGGACTGACCCTGCTAGCTACTGACTATGTGAGCCTGGGAAGAAGAAGACATCCTCTGACTGGGTCTTGGCTTCCCACCTATAAAATACATATTTTACTATCAAACTGATGGAGACATAGGAATCCTAAAGCTACAGAAACAGGAGAATTTGTAGGTTCCCAGGGGCCCTGTCAGGCTTTACATCCTTATCCCTGGGTTCTAAACTCCCAGTTACAGGCCAGCAAGATAGCTCAACAGTTAAGGCATCTGTTCTCACACCTGGAGACCTGAATTCGATCCCCAGAAGCCCACAAGGAGGAAGGAAAGAACTGACATCCAGAAAGTTGTCTTCTGGCCTCCATTTGTACAGCATGATGATCGAGTACGCACCTTCTTATGTTCTCTCTCTCTCTCTCTCTCTCTCTCTCTCTCTCTCTCTCTCTTTCCTAGCTCAAACATATAAATTTGAAAAAAAAAGAATTCCTAGTTATACCCCCTGAACCATGCTGTTTAGAGATGGGAATTTGTTCCAGTTACTTTCCTGTTGCTGCGACTAAAAACTCAGACCCAAGTAACTTAGGGAAAAAGGGTTTATTGTTTAGCAGAGAGAGAGAGAGAGAGAGAGAGAGAGAGAGAGAGAGAGAGAGAGAGTAGGACTGATTTATCTACCCCTCAAGCCTTAGTCACAGTGATATTCTTCCTCCAGCAAAGCTCTATCTTCTAAGGGTTCCACAGCCTTCCCAAACAACACCACCACATCACCAGAGCTGGGAGTCAAGTATTAAAATCCACGAATCTCTTTGGGACATTTCACAATGAAACCAAGACAGCATCCAATCCACTGTCTCCCTCATCATGCTCTGTGATGTGCACGAAAGCATTGTTTAAGCTCTGTCTTCTTTAGGCAAGGATTCTGGACACGCGTCCTGTGCCTTTCACCCGAAGCATATGATATTTTTTTAGCTATCAGCGATTATTCAACAAGGAGGATCTAGCTTCTATTATTGCATATGTTGTGTCATTGTCTCCTGCCAGCCCCAAACGTGGAGTCTTGATGCCAAGGAGTTGTTAACACCATTAACTAGTAGTACAGTTACTAAACGCAATACACGTTAATGCTTCCTGCTTTATTGCTAGGGGCTTTCCACTGGGTTACGCATACAGTCTGGCCCAGATATTGCAAAATTCATCACGAGTATGTAATATAACCATTGATATCAGGGATACAGGCCATACTGGTATAATACTGTTAAGATGAGCTTACTAAATTGGAATCATTTATGTTTTAGATGCAACCCATGGGCATTTACTAGAAGCATGTTGTTAGCTCACAGGAACGAAAGGAGATTGGAAGAATCAGAAGCCAAAGTTTTTTATGGAACCAGATGGCAGAGGATAATAAATAGCCTCTCTGGGTAACACAGTCCACCGTGGACCACCTCTGTCCACATGACCCAGTCAGAATTGTCTAGCGAGTAAAGGCTGCTGTCTGGATTGTCAGACCTGTTGCCGGGGAAAGGAAGCAACAATTTCTCCCTGTTTGAACATCTGCGTGACCTTTCTCCATGTGAAGACATGTGTTCATGCTTTACATATGTTATTCCTAATCTGCAGCACAAGCTTTGAAAGACGTGTCAGTGTGTCATTTCTACAAATAAAGCCCCCGAGGTGGAGAGAAACTCAGTAGCTGCATAGGTTCCCACCACAGAGTGGCTGAGTTTCTAATCGGGGTCTTCCTGATTTCATTGTCTGCTTTCTCAGGATGGGGTGTGTGTGTGTGTGTGTGTGTGTGTGTGTGTGTGTGTGTGTGTGTCTGTGTGTGTGACTTCTACCAGCTTTCCATTCGTGGGGCAACTGTGTTCTGTTACCCCTGCCTAGATCTACACCCCACCACGTTCCTCCCTCAGCCCCCTGTACTCAAGACCCACATCCTTTCAAGTTTCCAGCCTGCGAGTTGGATATCACTCCAGCGTAATGGGGGGGGGGTGGAAGTTGCAACAGCGGGGAATGTATCTGTTTAATTCTTCTGCGTGTAGGCTGTGCCCAGAGCCACCTAGCAGAATACCTGCACAGCTCTCCTCTCTGGTCTGGCTTCTTCTTTAGTCTCTGTCCACATGATATTAGGATATAACTCCCCAGAAAAGCTTTTACTTCTCTCCCTCTGGAATCTTACTTCTATTTCAGGACCTGACTCACTGTCTTTTTTCCCCCACACCATTCCCCCCCCCACTTTAGTCTGTGGTTAAAATCCTTCTTTCCCCAACCCAGGCTCCTGTTACACTGTTTTCTGTAAAAGGCATATCACGCCTGCTCTGCGTACATGACTGATTTGTCCTGCACACTACATCAGGGAGAAGAGCTGTCCAGATATTCCGCTAGGTGATTCTGGGGACAGCCTACATGCAGGAGAATTAAACAGATGTATCTGGCTAAGTAATACCAGAGTGGGGAAGAGTCCCTGTTAAAATGTGTGCTCCTCATCCTCATGTGGTATATGGACGGACACCTGTCTTAGGTGCTGTCCAACACTGACATCAGTTCTTGCCAAAAACTGCACCCTCATGTCCACGTGCAAGGATCCCCTTTCCCTGCTTTCTGCCTCTCTGGGACAGGCTTGGAAGGTGCCACATACCCTTTCTTTGAGTGGCAGGCAGGTGACCCATACCTATGTCCTCCTCTCCCTGGTAGTCTGAATTTTAGGTTACAAAAGAACAGAAGAAAAGAAAATGGCTCTTTGAAGTCTGCCTTGTGAGTTTTTCCACTCTGAAACCTCCACTGTGTTTCTAGGGTAATTCAAGAGAAGTAAGGAAAGAATGGACCTATGACGTCTCTTGTCACTAGAACCCACAGCATGTCTCTTGTTGAAAACTGAACACATTGGAGCTGCAGAGATAGCTGAGAGGTTAAGCCTCCACCTTGCAAATAGAAGGACCTGAGTTCAGATCCCACATCCCACATCCCAGTAGAAATGTCAGGCAGAAATGGCAAGAAGCCTAGACTTCTGGTCCTGGAAGATGGAGCCTTGGAAACCTCAGAGTAAAGCAAATACATGACGATTCTCAAAGCCATCCTTGGGCCTTCACAGGCACATATGCGGCCTCAGACAAGGCTGTATATCAATGCCAGGTTTCATTGTTTCTGACCTAAGAGATAAAAGTAGAATTATTGAATGAGAAGAATTGGAATCAAAAGCATGCGATTTACTTCTTGTTGTTAATACAGGGTTCTTTATAGCTCAGACTTTCCTCAATCTCCTGATCCTTCTGTTCGGCTTCCTAGGTTGCCGGGGTTACAGGCACGTGTCCCTCTTCCAGATGAGATGGACACTTGTCCAAGAACTCCTATGGCTGCTTTAAACCATTTCTTTAGGGCTGGGGAGATGACTCAGCAGGTAAAATGTTCGGTGTAGATTCCCGAGGACCAAGGTCTGGATCCTTGGCACCCACCTCGGTGCTGGATAGGTCTGTCATTCTCCTGCAGCCCCAACATGTAGGGAATGGAGACAGAGGGTCTCTGGAGTTAGAGGGATTCATAGTGAAAACGCTAGGGTGAGGGCTAGTCTTGGTGCAACAATATAGAGTATTTTGGAGGAAGTAGGGGTTAGATAGGTTCTTTGATGAACAGTTTTATTGCATCTACAAATGGTTGTAGTACTCTGTAAGGTCCTACAGTGTTTGGGCCTTTGCATAATTGTATGTAGCCTAAGATTTTACTTCAACTAATTTTAGGATTTTTGGCTAGCTAAACTAGCCAGATTGGAGAACTAGAGGTTCAAATGAGAGAACCTACTACAATACACAATGTGGAGAGTTATGGAAGACATCTTATGTCACCCTCTGACCTCCACATGCACGTGTACAGATATGCACATGCCACCCCCCCCAGGAGGGGTGCACCTTTACATGCATGTACACCTGACACCCGTCCAAAAGAGATATTTTTAGAAATAAACTTTAACTGGCATATTTTGGGGTCTTCAGAAAAGCTATAAAGGTGCTAGGGGCCTTCTGTTCTCCGCGTGGCCTTCCTTCTGGCTCACATGCATGTGTCTACTCCTTCCTGAAGCTTAGAATACCCACCGTGGTGCCTTTGTCAAAGCAAAGCAATCGATGTTGGCATTTTACAGCGAGTCAGTCACATTTCCATGCGTGTCCCCATCCATGGCAGGATCTACCCTAGGGAGATAGGTCACACCAAATCCTTTTGTGTCTTTGGGTTTCTGACAGTCTCTTTGTTGTTTTTTTTGCTTTCTTGACCTGGACAGTTTTTTTTTTTTTTTTTTTTTTTTTTTTTTTTTTTGGTGGTGGTGGTGGTGATGGGAGAATATTAATGTTGTTATCTTGAAATATTTCTTTTTCTTCTATAGACTCAATTGAATATCATTTTCAAATTCTAAAGAGTTGAGAGAAAGTTATAGTTTTCTTTAGTTTCATTGTGGATAAGGAGGAGGTCAGGGCTATGATTTGATTTTTAATAACATTTTTTAAAATTTTTTGAAGCTTTCATATATAAGCAAAGTGAATATATGTCCCTCCCCTACTCTGTATTTTCCTATCCCCTCCCACTCCTCCTTCTGTTCACCAATCCCACCATGTTCCACTTGCTCTCATGTCCCTCTGCCAGTGTGGACCCTGGGGCTTTTTGGGGGGTGCCTGCACTGGCAGGAGTCTGGGTATCTGTGATAGTGGAAGTGGCCCTCCAGTGGGCAGACCTACAGGTGGGGGCGTGTCCCCTTCTCTTGGCCAGTGCCTGCCCCGATGATTCTCTTGACATAGTCGTGTCACCTGAGAGCCTGCTCATGCACGGGGCAATGTTGATTTGGACCTGGACAGTCTTAATGAGCCTCATCTCATTTCCTGTGGCGAGTTGTCTCCTTCCTTGAGAACGTAGACGCTGCACCAGATGCTAAGCAGGGTCACGTGTGAATTGTCACCATTGTGTGCCTCTGACCCAATGCACGTCCAGCCCAGAGAGCGAGTTCAGTGAACACATGTTGGAATAAACACAGATGCTGGCTCTGCTGACCTGTTCAGACTGCATCAGGATCCGTCCTCGCTCACCCCTGCGCACTGAGTTCAGCTTGCTGATGAGTGGGTAGCTGAGGCAGGAGACAGAGATTTCCCGGGCACGGGATGGAATTTGGTCTTGTGTGTCCCAGGCTGACCTCAAGCTCCTTATGTGGCTGAGAATGTCCTTGGACCCTGATCCTCCTGCCTGCTCCTGAGCGCCGGGTGACAGGCATACAGACACACTCCATGTGCGTGTGCGCACCGAGCCATTGTGCTGAGAACTGAGCCCAGGGTCTCGTGTGTGCTAGGCAAACGCTGTTCTAGCCGAGCTGCATCCCCGAGACCCACTTGGCTGCTTCTCAGTGTCTCTCTCAGCTCCTTTGTGTGTGTGTGTGTGTGTCTGTGTGTGTGTGTCCTTCTCCTGGTCCAATCAGATGAGAGCAGATGAAAGAAAAGGGGCGGCTAACATGCTCACACAGGGCTAGGGAGACAGACTCTTGCTCTAGGCTTATAAATTTGAAAATATTTCAGATGCTTTTGCCCTGCTGAGCGTTCTGGTTCGGCGAGCAGGAGGAATGTGTGAGGGGCCCGTGTCTCATGTCTCCTCTCCAGGAGCTGGTGGATTTCAGACGTGATGTGGGTGGGCAGGCGCCTTTCAGACACTCGCTGAAAACAGAAAGGATAGAGCACATTTGGCCTGGATGGCCTAGTAACATTTCCTGATGTATTAAATGCACCCCCCACACCCATGGTTAAGGGGGATGCTACTCTGGAAGGAAGCAAACTCCAGCTCTACCTGACTAGGAGACACACAAGGATTAAAAGGATCCAAGGCTTTGATGGGCAAGGACAATGTTCAAGGTCACGAGGTCCCAAAGGGGCAATGCTGGGGTTGGAATTTGCAGCGCCTGCTTCAATTCTCTTGCATCACTCTTTGGAGCCCCCCAAACTTCCTGCTCTTTCCATGTTCACATACATTTACTTGTTCCTCATCAATCATGTTTCCAAATAAATCAGCAAGTGGTTCTTTTGCTGCTAATTACATTTCCCATCCAGTACTATATAATGTACCATTCCTTCAGTGTTTCCATATCAGTGTTTTCGTATGGGCTCGGGAGATGGCTCAGTTGTTAAAGTTCTTCCACCATAGGCATGATGACCTATATCGGACCCCTCAAAACAACACACATAAAAACAGTTGGGTGTGGTGGTGATGTGTGTGTGTTGTCCAGTACCGGGGAGATGGAGACAAGTGTATCTCTGGGGGCTGTCTGTTTAGCCAGTCTTTCCTTCTTCAAGATTCCAAGTCAGTGAGAGATTCTGTCTCAAGAAAAGATGGCATATTGTACTTAAGAAGGACAACCAAGGCTAACCTCTGGCCTCTACACGCACTCTCCCACATGTGGGACCCATATATACATGAATGCACACCACGCACAATAGCCCATGAGGTACTTGTTAAACATGCCAATTCCCCCAACTCAAATCCAGCTGTCCAGAAACAAATGACTGGGGTGGGTGTACTAGTCACTCTTCCTATTGCTATGAAATAACACCCAAGCTCAAACAATTTAAGGGGAGAAAGGGAGATTTACTCAGTTTATGGTTCCAGAGGGGATCAAACAATTTAAGGGGAGAAAGGGAGATTTACTCAGTTTATGGTTCCAGAGGGGAAATACAGTCCTCAATGGCAGAAAAGGCATGATGGGTGGCAGAAGCATGGAGGCTGAGAGCCACTGCCAGATGCAAGAGCAGACTCGCTCACTCAAGCAGGGTGGGGCTAACCAACCTCAAGATCCACCCCTGAGGCCACCTTCCTCCAGCAGAGCTCCGCCACTTAAAGGTGCTGTAATCTTCCCTAACAATTAAAGGTTCAAATACATGAGTCTGAGAGGGACAACTAGTATTTCAAACCATGAAAGTGGGGGACACAGTTCTTCAGACAAGCCCTGCAATTGACTAAGCATGAAGAATCTCGGGCACAGGACTGGTGTTTGCAGTGTTTAGAATCCAGGGCTTGTCTGGTTTCTAGTTGCTTAGTCCTGGGTAAATTGAAGCTTAGCTTGTAAAATGGGGGGTTCCTCCCGTCACATGATTGCTATTAGCATCACAAGAGAAAAAAGACATCACACAGTGGGGAATAGAAGTCGATGTTAGAACAGCTGGATGGGGAGAGATTGTCTGTGTCTCATTTAAGGGCAGGAAGTTTCCGTGTGATTTTACACAACCACCACACAGGGTGGCACTGGAAGGAAGTCAACCCTACAGTCTTATACAGAAAAGGAAATCATTACTACGAAGACAGAAAATCTGGCAGGGATGGTGATAGTTAAGGGTGCAGATTCTAAACCAGGATTTCTCAACTTCTGTCCAATGCTGCACAGTCAGGGTCAGTAAGTCATAGTTGTGAAAGAAAAATGGAAGGCTGTTCTGAGTATACACTGTAACATGGCTTTCTCTTCCTTCAGGTGTAACTGTCCTGTGGCCATTTGCAAGTAGAGATAACCTTGGCCTGGTAGCCGTGGCAACTGGCATAGTTTGAATGTGAGCCGGTAGGCTCATGTGTCCTTAGCTGATGTCAATGTTTGGGAAGGTCATGGCATCTTTAGGAGATGGAATCTTGCTGATGGAAAACAGGTCACAGGGGGGTGGCCTTGAGGTTTGGTGGACCAGCCTTGCTTCTTCTCAGCCCTGGTTCTTAGTCTCTCTGCTTTCACATGGTGGCCGTGACCTGAACCTCCAGCTTCTGTTCTCCACTAGGTCTTTTTCACCATAGTGGCCTTTATCCCCTCTGGAACCACACACCAAATAAATCTCCCTTTCTCCCCTTGTGTCGCGTCTCACAGTGGCAGAAGGAGCAATGGAAACACCCACTGAGCAGGCGCGTGGCAATGCAATAGCATCACTACTAGGCTCTGTAGTGAAAGAAAGGGAAGGAGGGTCTGAGGACTCTTCGCCTGGGATTGACAGAAGATGAGTGCTAGAAGCACCTGCCCTCAGATCATGAAGTGCAAAAAGTGTTTGTGGGCACAGTCAGATGTCTCCCAAGAGAAGGCTCAGCTCTGGTCGGCATGCGCTGTTCTTGATGAAGACACAGGCCATTCGAGTCCTGACTCGGCTCTTCTGACCACCTCTATGAGCTTGGGCTGTGTTAGCCCCCGCCCTCCAGCCTCGGCAGCTATAAGTCTGGATGCTCACACTCCTCCAGAGTGGGTATAGGGTCACATGACAAGACACATATCAGAAGAGCAAAAATCTCAGCTCTGTGTTGCACATGCATGCATGTGCACACACACGTGCATGTGTGTATGTGTACGTATGTGACTCCGTTGGGCTTGGACTTTAAAAAACTCAAAATACAAGCTCCCTTTTTCCCACTGTCCTTGCAGATTTTTCTTTTAAATCTGGTGAGTTTTAACCACAGGTTAGAGGTCATGACCTAAGAACATTATTGCTGAGGTGGTGGTATAGAAATAATCTGAGGTGAGTTAGAGGTTTTATTCTACTTACACTAGAAATTGATCATTCTTGGTGAGCTATAGAATGAATGTACAGAGACGTACATGGGCCAAATTAGACCATTCTCAGGGCAAATCTAAGTATGCTGGGGCTGGACTTTGGCTCTAGAAGCATCTATTCCAAGCTTCTGGTGAATTGTCTCCAGAACCTTCCGTGACCCTTCTGCATGGTGGGCTGCCATTTTGGACCAGTCCATTTCCTTTCCCACAGGCTACAAGGGAGGAGCTCATTCATCTCTCAGCCTGTCCTGGCTGGTCGCACCCACAGACAGACCTGGGGCCGAGGAGGTGTTTGGGTTCACTCTCCCTGCTCTGGCTGTTTGAACACGAAATCCATAGACGGCCGATCTTTCAGGAGAATGTGAGGTTTCTGAACATTTGGGACAAATTAACCAGTTTGACAAAAGCAAAACAGTCCTCCCTTTTAAGATGGAGTGCTCCTTAAGTGCCGATACTGTTTCTGGCCCCGGATGGGACGTCCCTCCTCCCTGTCTGCTATGGGGCCCAGTGTGTGAGGAAAGAAGGCAGACACCTTGGCTCTCCCTGCGGCCCTGAGTGATTAGACCAAGATAATAATCTCAACTGCGTCTGAACTTGGCCTGAACTCGGAGTTTTCCACCATTGCTGCTGGGGGACTTCGGTGTCCCTGCGCCTTTCCGTCTCCAATCATTTCAATACTTTGTCTTGTATTATTTCCCTTTCAACAAAGACCATAAAACTCAGCTTGGCATGAACACCAGTCTGTCACCCAAAGACTTACTTGCAGCATATCTCCTGTAGTGTCGTTCTACACTTGCTTGTGGTTGGCAAGAATGAATAAATGAAGAGCGAATGAATGAATGAATCAATCAATCAATCAAGTGGACAGATGTCTGCTTTCCTGAACTTTTGACACCTGTCTCTGGTGGAAGGGGCATCTGTGGGTCACTTTCCATTTCATTAAACACTTTCACAGGTATGAAACTCACTAACTTACAACACGACACGTTCCATGTGGGACAGAGTCAGGGACTTTTCTGGACGGTGGTAGTTTGGTCAGGTTCTTCCCAATGCTACTGATGCCTGGGGCCCTTCAGGCTGCTGCGTGACTTGTGGACTGTCTGTTTGGCTAGTTCCTCTTCTCTCCTGACCACCAAGACTCCGAAGGCACAGATATTCTTGCCGTGTGCCTCTGATGAGCTTGCAGGGTATTAGCTGAACGAACGAATGAGTGAATGACTGAGTAGAACAGCTCAGTACTTGTGAGAGACAGATCGTTTGGGCTCACATTTAATGTCTCAGCATCTAGCCCAGGACCTATACATCAGAACCATGTTGGATTTGGGAGACAAACAGACCCATAATAAAGCCTCACTTCTTTCATCCACAGGATCTTGGGTAATTAGTATTTTAGAAGTGTAATTGCTTCCGTTTTTAAAAGAAGCTGAACTATTGGACAGTATCCACTTTATATGCATTCTATAGTCTTTTCTAAAGAACTTAGTGGCGTCTAGCATGTAGAAGGTGCCTAGCAAAGAGTAGGAGAAAGGTTGGTCCATCTAGCTATCTCTTCCAAGACAGACAAGGTTAGCAATTCAACATGGGCTGATCTTTGGTTCTTGGAAACCACTTTGGTGTGTCCCTGTCTTGCAGTGCGAGTTTGGTAAGACCCTGCTCTTTGGCTGAGGCCACACCTATTTCATATTATATTTGATTTCAGATGTGCATTGATTCCCCCCCCACACATATTTGTGGCTGGAGTTTTAAATTATGATTGCTCCCAAAATGCCTGCATTGTATACAGATCTGACACATTCTCATTCTCTTTAAAAATCTGTGTGTGTATATGATGTACATACGTAAATAAGTGTGATATGTGTGTGCATATGATGTATAGGAGTAATATATATGTTGTGCATTTGTGTGCATGTCCCATACCATGGCAATATGTGTAGGTCGGGGACAGCCTCAGGTATACTTCTTGTTACCCACTTTCTTGAAATGAGAACTCTTGCTCACCATGGTGCTTGGCATGCCAGGCTAGCTCTCTCATCAGCACCTGTCTCCTTCTTCCCCCTCCCCCCCACACATAGAAGCACTGGAGTGGCGAGTGTGCACTGCTGTGTCTGTCTCTATATGGGAACTAGGAATTAGAACTCAGGTCCCTCCTGCTTGTGAGGCAAGCACTTTACCCACTGTCCTGGTCTAAAATGTGTGTTGTCCCCCAGAAGCTCATGTGTTTTGAATTTTTAGTTGTTTGGGAAGGTCATGGCACCTTTAGGAGGTGGAGCCTTGCTGGAGGAAGGCAGTCACAGGGGGTGGGCCTTGAGGTGGATCAACCCCACCCTGCGTGAGTGAGTCTGCTCTTGAGCTTGCAGCAGCAGCTGCCAGCCTCGTGATGGACGTGACTTGAGCCGCCTCCAGCTTCTGCCAACCAGCCATGTTTTCCACCGTAAAGGACTGCATCTCCCTTCTGGAACCATAAGTTGAATAAATCTCCTGTTTTTCTCTTTGGTTGCTTGAGTTTGAGTCTTGTCTCATAGCAACAGAGAAGAACAACCAGTGCACCCAGCAAACCATCTCCTCTAACCTTGTTTGTTCTCTTTTTCTTTCCGTGGGTTTTTTTTTGTCTGTCACTGCCCTAAATTAGGAACAAATCACAGTCAGTTGAATTTGTCAACTTAATAAGCACCAGATCTCCTGGATGTCACAAATTAGTCATTTTTTTTAGAATATCTTTAGCTTGTGGCTCATATTTAAGACTAAGGAAAAAATAAAAAAAAACAGTCAATGACATGAGGCAGGAGGAAGCACTGAGGGACAGACGGGCCACTCACTAAGCCAAGTGGTTTGGGGCCACATTCTGCCTGGCAGCTGGATCTCATACAAGTCGCTTGGCCTCTGGGGAGACTGCCACTTGAGTGCTGAATAGGCCGGCGCAGACTTCTGCTTCATGGAGACTGGTTAGCTGCTGAGCAAGGGGGATCTTCTCCACTCGGATGTTTCCAGAATGGAGCATCTTGAGGCTCATAGTGCAATGTCATCTTCGAGAGCCCAAGGAGACCTTGGTTGTTATGTTATATGTTTTATGTTATAAAGGCACATGGTAGGTTTAGCAGTGCATCAAAACCCAAGTGCTCTGTCTTGGTGGTGGTGGAGGTGGTGTGTGTACCTAAGCAGCGTGCACATATTGAGGTCAGAGGGTCAGTTCTCTCTTCCCACCATGAGGGTTTGGAAGTTCCAACTCAGGTTATCAGTCTTGGTGGCGAGAACCTTCTTACTCACTGTCCCAGTTATTCTCTCTGCTGCTTCGAGTCAACAGCCGTACGACCAACTTACAGGAGAGAGGGAGATTTATTTACAGTTCCAGAGGAGGGATGCAATCTATCACGGCAGGAAACACATGGAGGCAGCTTAGGTCACCACAGACATCATGGAGGCCCAGAAAGTCAGCAGCAGACTGCAAGAGCAGACTACCAGCAGAATTGTGGGGGACGCCCACCAAAACTCAATGCCCACCCCCTGTAACGTGCCTTCTTTCCAGCAAGGTTCCACCTCCTAAAGATGCCATGATGTTTCCAAACATTAACACCAGCTGAGAATACAAGCACATGAGTCTAGGGGGGACAACTCACATTCAAACCATGATCCTCACTGACAACAAAAGATCTTTTAAAAGAGGAATTTGAGGGTGGGAGGGCAGGCATAAGGTTAGCAGTCAATTCTAGATGTGGACTTTTTAATGAAATTTTTTAGTGTGCGTGCGTGTGTGTGTGTGTGTGTGTGTGTGTGTGTATGTAATACGTATGTATGGGTGGAAGTAGTAGGAATGTGGAGATCAGAAGATAACTTTGTACAATCAATTCACACACCAGCAAGCATCCTAGATCAGTGGATGTACTGCTGAGGAAAGCGTCCTCCTTTACGTCCCCATCAGCATGAGTCCTCTTCAGTCTCTCAGGGAGGTGTGGAGCTTCTTGAGATCTTTCTGATGTTATGGTGAGATGTTAATGAGACAGTTCCCACACAAGTCTTGTGTAAATATGCATATCTGCCACGAGATCTTGTATATTGCAGCTCTGTCATGTCCAAGAGATAAAGCCTAGCCTGCCACCCCCACTTCAGTCTCTTACAGTCTTGTGGCTCCCTCTTCTGCGATGCTCCTTGAGCTTGGGTGGGGGTGGGGGTCATAGTTAGGCACAGGTTTCAACCTGACCGTTTAAGGATTTGAGCTCTGGGCACATTTGTGACAAATTAGTAGTTGAGTTAAGCCCAGAGGGAACCTGAAGAAGATTGTCTAGTTAATGGGGCAGACCCAGCTCATGGTGGGTGAGACTAAGCCCTGAACAGGTGAATAAAATACAGAGAGTTGATTGAGAAAGTTGGCATCCTTGTGCATACTTGGTCAGACATGATGGTCTGACAAGTAAGGATCGTCCCTCTCTCAGTCAGTACGTAGAGATGGTGTGGCCAGTTCCCTCAGCCCTGGTATTGGTGCATGCTCTTCTGTCAAGGTGGACTACAGACTGTAACTGGTCTATTGTAAGAAAGTAAACTTCTTGTTTCCTTAAGCCATTTGATGCTCATTTATCAGCAGCTATGCAGGCAAATTTCAACAGTGGTTAAGGTTTGTATGTCCTATTTAAGGACAAGCAGTGCACAGATACTTATTTTCTGCATTTTGGCAAGTGTGCCTTTCAATAATAACACCTTCTGTGGTGGGAGAAGGCTTCTAGGTGGAGTGCTGAGTGTTCTTCCAACCTATGGGTGTGATAACAGGGATTTACAGAGCAGTTTGGTGTACTGCTAGACATGGATTTTATATGAATGTATTTCACCTAGGAAAGACAATGCCTGGCTTCTGGGCCCTCATTTCCTCACCCACAATCAGAAGAAAACCTAAGATTATTGGCTTCAAGATAAGTAGTTTAAGCTGGTCCTTGAAGTTCAGGTCTGAAATCCCCATTGATCTGGAGGGTAAGGTAGACGGCGCTCAAGGTCAATGACCAGGTGTGAGTGAGTGAGTTCAGAGTCAAGCTGGGTAATTTAATAAAATTAAATAAAATAAAGGGCTAGTCAGACATAACTCAAGAGCATGGTATTGTGTTTGCCTAGCCTGCGTGGGTCTCTAGGGTCGACCCTCAGTACCAGCAAAAATAAATTCTCTATACAGCATTGGGAGGTTTCTGAACATGGGTGCTTCCAACCAGAGAGACCAAGCTCGTGGTTGGCTGAGCAATAGGTTCCCCCAAAATATTCATGTCCAATCCCTGGGACCTGTGAATATATAACATTGAGATGGGAGAATAACCTGGATCATTTCAACGTATACAGCATCATCACACAAGTTTTATAAGTGCGAGAAAGAAAAATACACATTTTGCTTCCGATTTTTTTAAGCAGAGACAGGGGATGTAAGTATGTTTCGTGGTGGTTTTATAGATGGGGGCCTGAATCAAGGATTGCTGGTGGCCTTCTAGAAGCTAGACAAGAGAGCAGGAAGTAGATTCTCTCCATCCCATCTCTAAAAGAGACATAGTACCGTGCCAGGCTTGCTCAAGTACTGAGGAGCAAATCCGGGAATTTGTGCATGCTAGGCAAGCACTCTGCCAACTGAACTTCATCTCCTGCCCCTGGTTTTAGGGCGTCTGACTCGTGAGTTGTGCATCTGTTCTGTTTTGACTCACTCGGTGTGTGGTCACTTACTGTGGCAGCCGTAGGAAACAGGCTCAGACATTCAGCTGACTCACTGGGGTTTTACCTAAGAGTTCTTCCTAGGAGGGGAAGGGTTTGTAATGATTTAAAACGGTTTCAAAGCCACTGGGATAGTTGGTCCCTGAGGCTAATTTCAGTCTGCAATGCCTGTATAGAGGAAACAGTGACCAGTTGTCACATTTTGCTTCCGATTTTTTTAAACTCATTAGCACTCGGATTTTAAAGTACAGAGAAAAGAGCTGGGAAGCATTACAAGGGAGAGAAGCAGAGTTTACAAGCAGTAAAGAGAGTTAGAAAGGAATTTGAGAGAGTCTAGATTCAAGCCCATTAGTTTCTGATTCTAGAATTCCAGAATGCTGTGGGGAAAATCAGGAGCTTATGGTCCTTGTCATTCGGAGGTGTTTTGGAATCTGCAATATGGAGGGCAAAGAGAAGTGAATCCGACCTATAGACCCGTGGCTGGATGGCCCATGTCTGATAAGATGTGGTCCACACTCCCTTTACACCCCACCCTGCTCCGCCGGTCAGGACCGCGCGCCGGGCCTCACCCCGTGCCCTAGGTGGTGGTAAGTCTCCGCCCTACGCACCGCCCACCAGGACCCCAGGTCAGCCCACAGGGACCCGGCTCCGACTCCCACCATCCAGCCGGAGCTGTGCGCTCGCGCAGGGCCGAGGGACTGAGGAGGACCTCCCCCTGCGCCCGGGCCCGCCCCAGCTGCCCTCGGGTTAAATAGCTCCACGCCGACGCCCCCATGCTCCCTTTACACCCCACCCCGCTCCATCTGTCGGTCGGGATGCGCGCGCAGTCCAGCAGGGCCTCATCCCGCGCCCTAGGTAAGTCTCCGCCCGGGCCTGCCCACCAGGACCCCAGGCCAAATAATTCAGTTTAGTGAAATTGAGAGATCTTAAGAGTTAAAATGACAATGCCAAAGTCAAAGTGCAAATCCATGAGAAGCAACACTCAAGTAAACAAATTTCCCACTGAAGAAATTAATCCCATAATGTTAGACTCCAACAAGAACAAACCCGCGGAAAAAGGCCAAGAAAGCCTCACCCAGGATAAAGACTTTCAAAATATGATCATTACCATGTTCAATACTATGAAAGAGGAAATCTGGAAGGAATTACATAATCGAATCAATCGCTTTGAAGAGGAACACAACAGACATCTAGAGGAGTTGAGAAAAACAGTGCAAGAAACAAAAAGTGGCATAGAGCAGTTAAAACAAACTCAGGCAGAGTTTAAAACTGAGCTAAAAGACAAGTTATCTTCAACCCAGAACGCCACAGAGAGTCTTATCAACAGAACTAACGAAGCAGAAAACAGAATTTCAGACCTTGAAGATAAAGTGGGAGTACTAACCAGCTCAATGGAAGAGGTTGTTAAAGCCAAAAAGATACTTGAGAGAAATATCCAAGAGATATGGGACACCCTGAAAAAGCCTAACATGCGTATTCATGGAATACCAGAGCAAGAATCTCAAAATACCACCCCTGAGGAAATTTTTCAAACGATCATCAAGGAAAACTTTCCTCATCTAAAAAAAGAGAGGCCCATCCATATACAAGAGGCATTCCGCACCCCAAACAGATATGACCAAAATAGAAGCATGCCACGGCAAATAATAGTTAAAACGCTCCACATTCAAGATAAACAACTGGTGCTGAGAGCTTCAAGGGAGAAAAAACAAGTCACTTTTAAAGGTAAACCTATTAAAATAACAAATGATTTCTCAGTCGAAACAGTAAGAGCAAGAAGAGCTTAGAGTGACATACTTCAAGTATTGAATGAGCAAAAATGTCAACCCAGGCTGATTTACCCTGCAAAACTATCAGTCATGATCGAGGGAGAAAGAAAAATTTTCCAGCACAAAGACAACTTGAAGGGATACATGTCCACCAAACCAGGCCTTCAAAAAATGCTAGAAATGATACTCAAGCATGAAGAAAAAAACAGGCATATCCAGGAGAACAGAAGGCAAATATAACACCATTAAAAACGAAGCAATATACTTATAAAAGCTACTAAACATAATAAATGTCTGGAATTAACAATAGTTTCTCCATTATAACACTAAATGTTAATGGAATTAATTCACTGATCAAGAGACACAGATTACAAACTTGGATTAAAAATCACAATCCATCAATCTGCTGCCTGCAGGAAACCCATCTCACCACAAAAGACAGGCACGCTCTAAAAATAAAAGGCTGGTCAACAATTCTACAAGCAAATGGAAGCAGAAAACAGGCAGGGGTAGCCATTATGCTATCAGACAAAGTGGACTTCAAACTAAAGAAAATTATAAGAGACACGGATGGATACTACATTTTAGTCACAGGTACAATTCACCAGGAAGACTTCACAATACTGAACATATATGCACCCAATATGGGCCCCTCCACATTCATTAAGAAAGCCCTACAGCGTCTAAAGCAAGAAATCAACCCACAAATGATAATTCTTGGGGACTTCAGCACCGCCCTCTTAACATGGGATAGATCAACAGGTCAAAAGCTTAACAGAGACACTTTGGAACTTAAACCCTAAAAGAAATGGACCTTACAGATCTCTATCGAACTTTTCACCCACGCACCAAAGAATACACATTTTTCTCAGCAGCACATGGAACTTTCTCCAAAATAGATCACATATTGGGCCACAAAATGAATCTACACATATACAAGAAAGTTGAAATTCTACACTGTGCCCTATCAGACCATCACGGCCTAAAGCTGGACATCCACAACACATCAAACAAGAGAAAATACACTAACTCCTGGAAACTTAACACTATGATGCTGAATGAGAACTGGATTCAGGAAGAAATTAAAAAGGAAATTCAAGATTTCCTGAAAGTGAATGATAACAAAAATACAACTTACCAAAATCTCTGGGACACAATGAAAGCTGTTCTAAGAGGTAAATTCATAGCTCTTAATGCCTACATCAAAAAAATGGAAACATCGGAAATAAACAACTTAACAATGTAGCTTAAAGCTTTAGAGAAACTAGAGCAATCTGATCCCAAAAGTAGTAGAAGAGAGGAGATTAGCAAAATAAGGGGAGAAATATCTGAAATCGAGATTAAGAAAACGATAGAAAAAATCAACCAGTCAAAAATCTGGTTCTTCGAAAAAATCAATAAGATTGATACACCCCTAGCTAAATTAACCAAAAGCAAGAGAGAGAAAACCCAAATTAACAAAATTAGAAATGAACATGGAGTTATCACTACTGATACCCAAGAAATCCAGAGAATTATAACATCATATTTCAAAAACTTATACTCTGTGAAGTTTGACAACACAAAAGAGATGGATGAATTTCTAAGTAAACACAACTTACCTAAATTGAATCAGGAAGTTGTGAATTATTTAAATAGTCCTATAACATATCAGGAAATTGAGGAAGTAATCTTGAATCTTCCCACCAAAAAATGTTCTGGACCAGATGGATTCAGCACAGAGTTCTACCAGACATGTAAGGAGTTAATAACACCAATACTCCTTAAACTGTTCCATCAAATAGCAAAGGAAGGAACACTACCAAATTCCTTCTATGAAGCTAATATCGTCTTAATCCCAAAACCTAATAAAGACTCACTTAAAAAAGAAAACTATAGGCCGATCTCCCTGATGAACACAGATGCAAAGATTCTCAACAAAGTCTTAGCAAATCGGATTCAAAAACATATTAAAAAGATCATTCATGGGGACCAAGTAGGCTTCATCTCCGGCACACAAGGTTGGTTCAACATATGCAAATCAATAAATGTAATTCATCATGTAAACCAGTCCAAAGTCCAAGACCACATGATACTCTCGGTAGATGCAGAAAAAAGCTTTTGACAATATCCAACAGCCTTTTATGATCAAAACGCTAGAGACAGTAGGAATGGAAGGAACCTTTATCAATATAATAAAAGCTATATACAACAAGCCCACAGCAAGGATTATGCTCAATGGGGAACAATTGGAAGCATTCCCACTTCAATCAGGAACTAGACAAGGCTGTCCACTCTCACCACTTCTATTCAATATTGTACTTGAAATCTTAGCTGAAGCCATAAGACAAGAAAGGGACATAAGAAGGATTCAAATCGGCAAGGAAGAAATCAAGCTATCCCTATTTGCAGATGACATGATCCTATACCTGAGTGATCCCAAAAACTCCACCAGGAAGCTCCTGGAACTAATTGAGAAGTTCAGCAGGGTGGCAGGATACAAAATAAATGTGCAAAAATCAGAGCCCTTCCTATATGCCCAGAATGAAAGAAGTGAAAAAGCCTTGAGAGAAACAATCCCATTTACTATAGCCCCTAAAAAAATGAAATACCTTGGTATAAACCTAACTAAGGAGGTAAAAGACCTTTACAATGAAAACTTTAAAACCCTAAAGAAAGAAATAGCAGAAGACACCAAATGGTGGAAAGACCTCCCATGTTCCTGGATTGGCAGAATCAACATCGTAAAAATGACCATCCTACCAAAGGCAATATACAGATTCAATGCTATACCAATCAAAATCCCAAAGCAATTCTTCAAAGAAGTTGACCAAACAATCTCAAAGTTCATATGGAGGCACAAAAGACCCAGGATAGCAAAAACAATCCTGACTAACAAAAACACTGCTGGAGGTATTACCATACCAAACCTTAGTCTGTACTACAAATCCATAGTTGTAAAGACAGCCTGGTACTGGCTCCAAAATAGACACACAGATCAATGGATAAGGATTGAAGACCCAGATATAAGCCCACAAAGTTACAGCCATTTGGTCTTTGACAAAGGGGCCCAAAGAATCCAATGGAAAAAGAACAGCATCTTCAACAAATGGTGCTGGCAAAACTGGATCTCCACATGCAGAAGATTAAAACTGGACCCGTACTTGTCACCATGTACACAAGACTTAATTCCAAATGGATCAAGGACCTTGATTTAAGGCCAGAGACTATAAAAACCATAGGTGAAAGGGTAGGGAACTCCCTCGAGATGATTGGGCTAGACCAACAGTTCCTAAACAGACATCCAATAGCACAGTCACTGCTACCAACTCTCAACAGTTGGGATCTTGTGAAATTAAAGAGCTTTTGTTCAGGTAAAGAGATTGTAACACGAGCTCAAAGGCAACCCACAGAATGGGAGAAAATCTTCACTAACCACACATCTGATAGAACTCTGCTGTCCAGAGTGCACAAAGTACTTAGAAAACTAAACACCAAGGAAACCAATGGCCCAATTAAAAAATGGGCCCTGGAACTTAAAAGACACTTTACCAGGGATGAAATTAAAATGTCTAACAAATATCTTCAAAAATGCTCCACTTCTTTAGCCATCAGGGAAATGCAAATCAAAACTTCCCTGAGATATCATCTCACCCCGGTCAGGATGGCAAAAATCCACAATACTAACAACGACAAATGCTGGAGAGGATGTGGAGAGAGGGGAACTCTCCTACATTGCTGGTGGGAATGCAGGCTCATACAGCCACTCTGGCGAGCCGTCTGGAGATTCTTAAAGAAATTAAAGATTGAAATGCCATATGACCCTGCTATTCCACTTTTGGGAATAACCCCCCATACAGCAGCACAAGCACGACCATGTTCATAGCAGCACTGTTTACAATAGCAAAGTCATGGAATCAGCCCAAATGTCCAACAGTTGACGAGTGGATAAGGAAACAGTGGTACATCTATACAATGGAGTACTACTCAGCCATCAAAAATGATGAATTTCTGGAATTTGCCGGGAAATGGATGTCATTAGAAACAATTATATTAAGTGAAGTATCCCAGACCCAGAAAATTAAGCGCCGTATGTACTCCCTAATAGGTGGCTCCTAGTACCAAACCCACCCGGCCCTCCTAGAGACAGTAATTCCAAGGATTATGAACAGGAGGGATGGGGTAGGAGGGCCACACCAGAAACAAGGAGAGAAGGGACCATGTTACAGCAGGGAAAATAGGCCTCCACCAAGGACCCAAATAAGTAATGAGACATCTGATTAAGTTCACAGACTTTTGTTCCTGATCATTTACTACTGAGGGGGTGTGATCTCACCAGAAGAGGAGGGCATATAGTCTGGCAGATAAAAAGTAACCATTTTGCAAATGGGTGATAGACTCCTCCCTTACTGTGGTTTCCCACTTTTATTACATCTACCTTTGAATGTGCTTTTATCACAAGACTCTAACAGCTTTTTGTCTCTGGCCAGGGGGTAACATACAATGCCCACCAGGATGGAGTGAAGGGCATTGCAGGAGCAGCAAAAACTGCAAAAGAAAATCAACAAACCACAATCCAGAACTTCAGAGACTCTATATCAACCACCTAGAACTAGGCCAGCTTAGTCTCTCCCCATCTTGAAGCTCAGGGAAATTTGCGGAAGAGGGGGCGGTAAGAGTGTAAGAGCAAAAGGATGGGAGGAGCAATGATATGTAAGATACTCTATACTAGTTAGGGCTGAAGCAATCATAATTGGACTTTGCATGCCCTGCGCATTGTCCAACACACTGTTGACCTCGCAAAGTCTAGCATCTGCTAAAGGCACCAAGATCCTTGGAGGCAAAGGATTGGCAGCCACAGCAGTGTTCCTATACCTAAGGGGAACACGGGAAAGGGTTCAGGGAAAGGGCACTGGGTCCTGTACGTCATCGGAGAGGAGGGCCCAGAGGAAAATCAGACATGCACAAGAAAGGACTCTCTGGGAATTGGGGTGGGAGGCACTGGGGGATGGGGAGGGAGGGGGTGGGGAGGGGGAGTAGGGGGTACGGGGAGAGGAGGAGGGAGGGAGGGAACTGGTGTACCTAATAAGTTTGTATGAGCTGAAATAAAAAAAATGCAAGAAAAAAAAAAAAGATGTGGTCCACATACCACTGAGGGATGAATAAGCGTGGAAGGAATTGGGATGGGGAGCCTAGAGCCCCCCCCAAAGGGTGGAGATTCTAGACAGCTCACTGCTGACAGACACCAGTGTGTGTGTACGTGTGTGTGTGTGTGTGTGTGTTGGTATGGGGGATGGGGGGAGACAGCAGATGTGTGGGTGTGACCTCAGATGGGTCCAGGAGGGCAGGCACTCCAGGTCCTTGTAAGGAGTGTCCTCCTGCCAACTGGAAAGTGACGGATGTGTGCTTGCTAGAGGCGATCAGAGATATGGGGAGGCCAGGACAAGGGCGGCTGTATAGGGACCCTCAGGCAGCTGCTTTGATATAGGTTCCCACAAGGCGTCTCTGTACATGGTCTGAGCAGGATTCACAGGACAAAACTCAATGGCATCTCTAGAAACCGTCCTGTTGTGCATTGCGCTGAAGGTCGGAATAAAAGTGGTCACTTGAAGGCCAGCAGAGGCAAACTCCAACCCAGTGACCATCCAACCAATGAAGGAAACTGAGGCCCATGACAGTTTTCCAGTTCTGGCTTGTGTAAGACGGAGGAAAGAATTAGCTGTAACACAAGCCCATACGAAGCTTGGTACACAGTATTTCCTCAGGCAAAGCCAATGTCATGGTTAGGTAAAGGTGTCAACTTGACTCTTGAGGGTTTGAGCTCTGGACACAGTTGTAGAGAGTTGATGGTTGAGTTAAACTCAGAGCAAACCTGAAGTAGATTGTCTAGCTGCTGGGCAAAACTCAGCCCATGGTAGGTGGGATTAGGCCCTGGATAAATCACAGAGAGCTGGTTGAGAGAATTGGCATCCTTCTGTTCACTTGGCCAGACAAATTTGCTGGTCTGGCAAGTAAGGATTGTCCATCTCTCAGCCGTTATACAGTGATGATATGGCCAGTTCCCTTGGCCTTGGTGTTGGTGCGTGCTCTCCCGTCAAGCTGGACTGAGAACTGTAACCGGTCTGTCGTAAGAAAGTAAACTCCTTGTTCTCTTAAGCTGTGTGATGGTTATTTATCAGCAACCATGCAGCTGACTGTTCTACTCAGGGCAGCTGCTGTGTACCCCGAACATTTGTGGGAGCCTGAGTCACAGGCTAGATACGGCACCACGCACAGGTTCAGGAACGGCTGACACAGGTCACAACCTGACACTGGGATCGCCAGCCAGAGTGGCTTGCGTACTTCATCCACATGAGGGTCTGCTGTGAATGGAGTATCCTGCTGCCTCAAAATATTGCAGTGTTAGGTTAAAGTAATAACTGCTATTATTGTACGAAATCAGAAGGATCCTCTAGATAAAGCTCTATTCTGATGAAGTTTACTTGGAATGAGTCCGAAGGTTACTCGCCGCTTAATTCCTTTTCCTTCCTTCTTCCTTCTTCCTTCCCTCCTCTCCTCTTCCTTCTTCCTGCCTCCTTCCTTCCTTCTTCCTCTTCCTTCCTTCTTCCTTCCTTCCTTCCTTCCTTCCTTCCTTCCTCTCCCAGCACCCTTTCTTCTCCCCGATTCTCCGTGTAGCACGGCGGTCTGGATTCAGTAGGTAGCCAAGCATGGCCTTGCATAAGTGTTCCACCTGCTTTAGTTTCCCTAGTGCAGGGACTACAGGCACAGGCCCTGCCCAGTTATTTTAATTCTTTCCCAGGATAAAAACACAGGCTTCAACCTGTGAAACCTATTTTCAGCAGAGCAAAGGACTGAATTATTTCCCAGTCATTTTCCTTGACTTCTCCCTTAGATGAAACGTTCCCCTCTAGGTTCATAACCACTGGGTTGTCTGTGTGTATTTTTCTGTCTTTCTCTTTCCCTTGTCTTCTTCCTAAAGTGACATGTGTTGATCATTTCCGTTGCTTTAAAAAACTTTCCTTCCTGCCCCGTCTCACGGGCACAGCATTAGAAATACCTTTCATACCTCTTTAAACACTCGGGCGATTTGGTTGTCCTGTCTACTCTGTAACAAATACTGAGCACCGAACATTTGCAGCGAGTTGGATTTCAACTCATCACATAAACTTGCATGAGATGTGACAGCTCCGTTCATAAAATGTCTTTTCCACTAGAATATAAACATTTTCGAATCTCAATATGCAAATTTTTAAAGCAACTCTCATCTTAATTTTCCCCTTTCTTCCAGGAAAATTTAAGGAAGCCCTCTACTCCACCCCAATTTGGCCTCCTCCTCTCTTTCGTTTCCTCATTCACTTGTGTCTGTTACTTTTCCAACTTAAAGTTGTTCAGCCCCATTGAAATCACAGTTTAGGGACTGGAGAGTTGGCTTGGTGGGTAAAAGTGCTTGCTATGAAAGCATGGGGATCTGAGTTCGAATCCCCAGATCTTACACACACTAGTAAGTAAGTGACAGTCTTTGTAATCCCAGAATTCCTCAGAGTCTCCCCTGGGAGGCAAAGGCTGGGTTGCAGGCATCACATGAGCCAGCTATCCTGGCTGAGGAAACAGCGAACAACAGAGATGCCGTCTCAATGAGATGGTGATTGCAGATGGCCAAAGTTGTCCTCTGACCTCCACACATGTGCAGTGAATGTATAACACACAAAATACACACACACACACACACACACACACACACACACACACACACACACACACATCAGTAAGTAAGTAAATAACCAATTTGAATTACACTGACTGTCTCCATACTGGGTTTTGTTTGTTTAGTTTTGGTTTTGAAGCTGGGATCACAAGGTTGTTCCAGTGGGTAGCTCTCCCTTGGTGCGTACAGTGTCCCAAAGAAAGTGAGAGAAACTTGGGAAAGGAATCAATGCCCATGAGAACTGACGCTTAATTCGGTCACATTAAGTTAATTTCTCCTTGCTGCATTCACAACTTTCAGAAGTCAGTTCTCTCTTCCCATCATGTGGGTATCCACAGTGTAAACTTTTCCATCTCTGGTTTTCGAGCAGGTGCCTCACCCACCAAGACATATCTTGGGGGTCCTCAGATGGAATTTTTTAAAAAGTCCTTGACCCTTGTGACTGTGGGAGTTCATTTGTCTTTCAGGACTTATCAGCCTAATTCCAGCCAGTTATTTATTTATTTTTTTTTTGCTTGTTTGCTTTTGATAGAGCGTTCATGACGCTAATGCAAAACACATTGAGACGCGACGTCTTTGGCAGGCTTGAGAATGCAGCTAATGAAAAGGGGACTGTGTCAGGGCTGCCAAGCACTGCGGAGTGAAGCACAGGACGCTGGCTTGGGAGGGGGGGATGGGCAGCCTTGTTTCTGTTCTCCTGATAGGAAGCAGAAAGGGGTTTTCCTTGAAAGACCCTTACCGAGCTGGGGCGTGGCTTTTATGATTAGTGAAGGAGAAGACCCTTCCTATCGTGGCAGTGGGCTAGAATGTTCCCCTTCTCTGGGCCCTCTGTGAAAAGGTGAGGCCTCTCGCAATTAATGTCCACTGGTGGCCAAGGAAACCTCAAATCCTATTGAAAACCCCTCAAACCTCACAGTGGGGTACTTATGGTGATGCTGAGGGTGTGACTCCTCTTCCCACCTGGGAATGTCCCTTCCTTGTCCCCTACCCCAGGCCAATGCACATAAGAAAACATGAACAGAGCTGCTTCCCAGGAGACCACCATAGAAGCCCAAGAGCCAGAGAGCCCACCGGCTGGCTTTTCCAAATAAGTCATGGCTCCTTCTTTCTGGTTTGCCCCTTCTAAGGATGTCCATCAAGCATATGCATGGCAGAATTTTATTCTACTAAAGTGGCTTTCCACTTGGGGCACCCTTCACACAGCTGGCACAGGTCTAAGTATGTGAGACTTTCATTTCCGTGATGGATCATGGGGGATTTTTGAGGAGCATCGCGGGCTGTCTGGAGAGCTGCAGATAACCTCCTGGTTGCAGGATGAATTCCCCCTCATGTGATTTCAGGGTGGTCTTCTTATCAAAGAAGAACCCTTGGCATGGCACACCTGCCCCTTCTGCAGGTGGAGCTCACTGTACACCGAGCTCTCGTCACCTGCAAACTCTTCCTGTTTGTTGATGTGTCTCTGTACAGTCTTCTGAGCTCAAATCAGCCCTTCCCTTCACCCTCCTGCCTCCCTGTCGAAGGGCACATACTTGGCTCTAGAATCTCTTGTTCCAACCAAGAGTGCGCACTCCAACGATGTTGTAACTGACATGGGAGCATCTGTCTTTTCACATCTTTTTCCTCCATTGCCTTGCAATCAATACATCCTATGAGCTTAACAGCTATTTGCTGAATGGATGAATGGATGGATGGATGGATGGATGGATGGATGGATGGATGGATGGATGGATGGGATGGATGCGCAAATAAACAAATGCTCTAGTCTTGTTCCCATCACTTGACTGCTGCACATTTCTCTGGGGTTTTGCTTCATGCTGTAACTGGGGGTGAGAATACCTGGTGTTTTTCTTTCTTACTGTGGTAAAAAAAATTCCCCCACAAAAGCAAGTTAAGGGAGAAAGGATCTGACTTGAAATTCGAGATTCAGTCTGTTGCAGTGGAGGAAGTTGAAGCGACTGAGATCACGTGGCATCCACAGTCAGAAAACAGAGCGCTAGATGCGTGCGCTCAGCCGGCTTTCCTCTTTTATTCAGGGCAGGACTTCAAGTCTGGGGGAATGACACTGCTCACTTTTGGGATGGGTCTTCTGACATTAATGGAACCCAGACAATCCCTTGCAAGCCTGGCCAGAGACCAACTTTAATGAATCTCTCACAGGTGTAGTGGAGGTCTGCTTCCCAACCAACACCAAGCATGACACGGAGACTTCCTACCCTAGAAGAGTTTATTAAACTCATATGAAATATCACACAGCATTTAACTTATTATAGAAACTCAAGGATTGACTGAAACAGGTTGCTAGATTTTAATACAGTCAGCAACAATTCTCATTGGTACTTCCCCCTTATCATTTAATTTCTTTTCTTTACCTGAGAAATGACTCATCCTCGATTACCTCTTTTGTTTTTCTGACTAAATTTCCACTGCTTCGATAGATTTCTCCCAAATCCTCCATGTTGACTGGGAAAGGGTCTTATGGATCTGGTGATAATACGTGACCTTCAGTTGCTTAGTGACATTATTTGCATGCTTCTATCAGTTGGAGGATAGACCAGAAGCTGGCTATTCATATAATGGGACATCAGTGAGAAAAAAGAATGGAAGTTGTTCAGGCTAAATCTAATAACCATGTTCAGTGACTAAGCACAACATGTATACATTTTACACGAGTGTTAGTTTCATTTTCTTTTGCTCTCAAAAATACACGACCCATACATTTCAGTGGGACAACAGAGTTTTTATTCCAGATTAGAATTTCAGGTTACAGTCTATTATGGCAGCAGAGTTATACTAGTATGAATGGAAAGAGCTGGTCTTACCACATGTACATAAAGAGCAGAGACAACAAAGACCAATGTTGCATAGTTAACTTTCTCCCTAACTACCTAACTAGTTCTCTCCATCTTATCCACCTACTCAGGGTATGGTCCCACCCACTATGAAATGGGTCGTTCCACATCAATTATGCAATCAAGACACTCTGCTATAGGCTCACTCAGAAGTCTGCCTTCAGTAAACAACTCCTCATAGGCATGTCCAAAGGCCCATATCTCAAGTGTTGGGTTGACAGCTGAGACTCTGTCACAGTCTGGCTTCCTTTATAGAATGGAATCATAGCAACCACTAATTTTGGTGTTGGAATCAGGATGGTTGTGGAAATAAGGAAAAGAGAACTTCTCAGTTAAATGCTGATTTTTTTTTTGGTCTGGATGCTGGGCTGCATATATATATATATATATATATATATATATATATATATATATATATATAGTGTGTGTGTGTGTGTGTGTGTGTGTGTGTGTGTGTGTGTGTGTGACAGCCACCATGCTATGTTCTATTGAATGATGCAAATTGTGCTTCATGTAAATCATGCTTCAATAGAAGGTTTCTGGATTGCTTTTTCAAGCACATTTTCCTATAACTTCTAATCCAACTCCGGGAAACTGGACGGGGCAAATATTTTTTTTATTCCGCCTCAGAGGAGCACATGATACTTGGAGAGTGAATGTGTTCATGAAACTCACATCTGCAGCTGAGATGGAAAGGTAATCGTTGTTGGTGTAGAGCTCTTTGCGCTAGACCACACCCTGCTCACTAGACCCCAAGTACTTCGGAAGCATGCATCTTTGCCAGAGGCCTGTGAGTCAGTCGGGTGAATGATGCTGGAAGTTTAATCTTGGATTGAGGAGACTTCTGAATAGACCCCAAATCCCACTAGATGGGTGACTGTCTACTCTGACCTCACCATTTCTGCTTGAATTAGAGAGGTGTTACAGTGGGGTGATCTCTTCCTTGTATCACCTCCCATACAGCTATGTAGTAGGGAGATCCAGACGAACCCCAAAGTCAGGAATGGTGATGTTGAAGGCACAGACAGAGGGGGACAGAACTTAGCAGCTGTATAGCAGCCGCCACCTCCATCACCAGCCTCCAGATGAGCCCATCCTGTTTGTACTCTTTGGTTCAGCACCGCCGCATGTAAGTCCTTGCCATGGAAAGGCAGAATCCTGGCTCACACCTCGTCATCCGAGGCTTAATAAGGGAGAGGGGATTTGGCAAGGCTCTTTAAAGACAGGAGGAGCTTGATGGCTGATGGGAAGGAAGGTTCCAGAAGAAAGTGAACTGAAGAAGCAATCCAAGCTCAAAGCTGGCCCCAGAACTCCCCAGATTCACAAGGCACATGAAAGGACATGGGGGCATGTATGGCTTTTACTTCCAGAGACAAAACGAGATTTCACTTTAAGGGACAGAGTGAGAGTCTTTCAACCAGAGCCTGTTTGTGGGTAAGGAACAGAAAAGCAAGTTGGAGGGTTCTGAAAAAAGAAATCCTGAGGAACAGAAAGGAACATTCCACACTTTCCTTTGCAGAAACAATGGACTCACACCTCTAAGTATTTAACACCACACAGTTAAATCACACCCTTATTAAATACAGACATATAATATTCTTTTGATTACCTCTTTTCAGGAATTGAAATGAGTCTTGCACACTTTGATAGTTTGATTTTCTTATATTTTTCTAAAGTTTCATCTTGTCATGAGACTTCTCTTGGACCCATTTGAGTTTGTTTGTTGGAATGTTGGTTTTGGTTGTATGTGGTGTGTGTGTATGTGCACCTACATATAAACTTGAGGTTTCCTTGGCTGGAGAGATGGCTAAGGGGTTAAAGCCTTTGCCTCCCAAGCAAAAGAGCCTGAGTTCAAATTCCAGATCTGTCAGGCAGATAAGGCACACGCCCATAATTCAGTCCTGGAAGGTGGAGTCTGAGCATCTCCAAAACATAACAGCAAGGAAGTGGAGCAATCCAGGATGATTCACAAAGTCACCCTTGGGTCTTCACAGTGCCCTCCTCTCCACACACCTGCACACATGCACACCCATACAGACATATCACATGTGAGGAGGGAAAAAAAGAAAATTGAGATTTCCTGAAATCTGGATTTATATTCCCAACAAAGCCCCCCAAATCCAACTATTTTGATTTTCTTCTCTTACATACCTTGGGATTCTTTGTGGATGTTACATAAAAGTTCCCCATCATGAAGAAAAATGTGTGGGTGCCCCTCCCAGGAGTTCAGTGGTCAGAGTTCATGTCACTTTCGAGCGGACATCCCCACCTGTCACGTTTCAAGGCACCAGGATCAGCCTGGTGCACATCTGTTACATTCATCTTATGTTTTCAGTCTGATGTCTCAGCTCTTGTCTCTGAGTCTCACGTATCTCACAGCTTGTGTGTTTTACCTCTGGACTGGCTTCAGCCAGCAAGATAGACACGAAGACCCTGTCTGCAGAATGTGGCTTCTACTCCGCTGGACTTCTGCTTATTTTGGCTTGGCCTCTCTCATGCAGGCTCATATTTTATTGAGTGCATAGTTTTCTCTGGGCTTCAGTCTCCAGTGTCAAGAGCGAGAAAGAGAAGGGAGACCAGTCTTTGACAGTAGTAAATCCCACCGCACTTCAGAAACCTCCAACCAGTGTGCTGCACACGCTGCCATTTGAAGGGCGACGCATGTCACAGTTTCAACTTTATGGCCTTGGATTTCACGTGACATGATGGATGTGCACGTGGAGGACATGGGGATGATAACATGAGGGTAATTTGTACTGGGGAATTATTTGCAATTGTGATAAATAATCCCTGGCACACAATAACAGAAAAGCCCAACCCTTGAACTGAATTATATATATTTGCCTCTCATCAACAAGGTAGAAAATACATTTTTTTCCAGCCGCTGACTTTTCAGAGTGCTTTTGCGTCCAGGCTACCCTCGTTAATAATCATAAAGAGGCCCATTTCCAGCTCAGCAGCTCATCCATCTCCCTGCACGTGACCCGATTATGCACTTTGGGGAGAATGGATGGAAGGCTGTTTCCCTTCTTGCGCGCACTGTGTTATTTCTCATTTTCTTGGTGGATACCTCGAAAATGTAGAGTCTGGGAGAGTGACAGGAAGATTTAAAATGTTCCCATAAAACTGAGTTTTTTGTGGTTAATCACTAAAATGATGATGGAATGAAGAGATAAGGGTTGCTGTTTTTTTTCTCTTTCTTCTTTCTACACACAGAGAACACGTTTCTGTTCTTACATGTGAACCATACCATCATATCTGCAAATGTTACTGGGGGAGATGTAACATGGATTTCCAGCTGGAAATCTGTGTTTGGAAGTATTGTTGAGCAGACCCATGAGGATGAGGTCATTCAAGGACTAGTGGAATCGGGAATGGCTGCTCACAAGGCAGATTATGAAGATCCCAAAAGAAGGTAATAGACACACATACTTGGAGGGCAAAGAGGGAGGAGTGAAGAGGAAAGGGAAGTCAATGGGCAAGGTGGGCTCCTGCCCACTCCCTGGAGGAGGAAGAGATGAGAAGCAGGTGATAATGATTCAGCTGGATCTGTGGGAGCTGGACACCAAGTTTTGAAACCTGAGAGTTGTAAAAATTTTTCGTGTCTGTCATGGTTATGCACAGGTGTCAACTTGACAGTTGAGGGTTTGAGCTCTGGGCACATTGTGGAGAATTAGTAGTTTAGTTAAGCCCAGAGTAAACCTGAAGAAGATTGTCTAGCTGATGGGGAAGGCCTAGTCTATGGTGGGTGGGACTAGGCCCTGGAATAAATTACAGAGAACTGGTTGAGAGAGTTGGCATCCTTGTGTACACTTGGCCAGTACATGTTCATCTGGCAAGTAAGGATCGTCCCTTTCTCAGGCATTATGTGCTGATGATGTAGCCAGTTCCCTTGGCTCTGGTGTTAGTGCGTGCTCTCCCATCAAGCTGAGCAGACTGTACCTGGATGAACATAAGAAAATAAACCCCTTGTTGCCTTAAGCCATTTTGATAAGCCATTCGTTTATCATGCTGGCGAACTGCAGCAGTGTCCTAACGTGTGGTCAGCAGAGGGTCTGGGAAGAAGACTGCTTCTGTCAGGTGCTCTGTGGCCACCAGCAGCAGCATAGGTGGCCAAGTAGAAGGCAGACACGATGTTATCACGGACAGCTCTCTGACAGGTCAGGCCCCAAGCCTGAGGACTTCTCTCCGCAGGCCAGCCATGCTTCTGTTCTGTGTGAAGGCACTCTATAAAGCTTTCTCTCTGACTCAGTTGGCAAAGTACTTAATGTACAAGCATGGCAACCCAAGTTCAATCCCCAGGATCAGCATACAAATTGGTGGGTGTTGGTGGTATATGCTCATGATCACGGAGCTGAGGGAGGTAGGGACAGGTGGATTCTTGGGGCTCACTGGTCAGTCATCTGAGCCAAACCAGCTAGCTACCTCCAGGTTCAGTGAGAGACCCATCGCAAAAGTCAAGATGGTGCCCGTGTCAAGGCTCAGAGAACCTTGCAGAAGAAGAGGCGGTAAGGATGTAATAGCCAGAGATCGGGGAGAGAGAATGTCAGACAGTAGGTGCTGCTCATGTCAATGTTGCGGTACCTGGGGCTGGAGAGGTGGCTCAGAGGTTAAGCCTCTGCCTTGTAGGCGGAAGGTCCTGAGTTCGGATCCTAGACCCCACGTATAGATGCCAGGCGGAAGCGGGAGTGGCCTGTGCTTCTGGTCCTGGTAGGGCAGGAGCCTGTGAATCCTGGGGCAGAGTAAACAAGGAGGAGGTGGAGGTGGTCCATGGTGGTTCCCGAATTCGCCCGTGGTTCTACACACACACACACATACTTATACACACGCGCACACATGCACACATGCACGATTGAATAAATTAAAAAAAAAAAGATTACGGTACCTAAGAACTCAGTGCAGTGGTGTGTTTCCACTAGACCTCGACAGTAACTGGCCTAACCACATTTCTCCATGGAAGTAGAGAAAACCTGTGAGAGGCTATCCTGAGAAACTATACGGGACTGGTGTCATATGCCCACCATAAACCCTATGGTTTGCCCACTTGCGAGCCATTTGCACACTGGCAGGTGCCCAGACACTAACAAATGCTGGCATCCTAGATGTGATCCAGGAGCTTACACACCTAGGGAGATGTGGGAGAAGGAGAGAAACTGGCAGGAAGGGAGAATGGGTGAGATGGGATGGGGTAGAGGTAGGTAGTGGATGACGGAAAGACATAGATTCATTGTTAATATAATGAAAATAAAAATTTGAAGGAAATTGAGATGGTTGGTGACACCTAAGATTGACTAGTAGCCTAACATGCAGACACACTGCATGCACAGCTGTGCACACATGTGCACCTATACACACATGAACGTGGACACACCAGTACATGCACCCCCAAATTTCATCTCTCTGGAAAGGATTAACTTTGCACACCATCAGTTGGGCTCAATTTGTGCATTTTTCAGAGAGAGAAAATGAGTGCTGAGAATGTCACCTCCCTCTCTCTACAAAAGGAGTGCAATGTCTTTGAAGGAATGAAGCCAGAAGGAGCGACAGGGAGGAACAGGGGACGTTGTCTCCGTCACTCACAGTCATTTTTAAGTTTTAAATTTCATTCAGTTTTTTTTTTTTTGAGGTAGGGTCTCACTAAGGAGCCCTAGCTTCAAACTCGTGGTTATCCTCCTGCCTCAACCTCTGGAGTTCTGGGATTCCAGATGTGAGCCGCCACACTCAGCCCCTCATGGTTGACTCGAGGGTTAAAAAGATATGGAGTGTCTTAGTACGCGGCCAAGCTTTATTTCCTCTGGTGTTACCCTGCTGAGTAAGCGTATCTGATGTGTATTTATTAAGCATTTACAACTCTTGTATAATATGTTTTGAGTGACCAAAACAGCTGACACAATAGAATTCCTATTTCAAGAGAACTTTGGGTGAAATGTTTCTGAGTTGAATTCCACAATCTGGCACATAAATAAGTGGACTTCCAGGTCAGCAGGAATAGAACACCCTAGCTTTTCCTAGAACATACCCGTGATGCTACAGGCAGGGCAAGCAGAGGGGAATCTAAGAGGAGGTGGAGATTGAGACAAGTCATGAAAGAACACAGTCTGAGGAAGTCCCCCTCCCCGCTGCCACCCTGTCCAACTTCCATTAGGTTACAGAAAACCCCTGGGACTCACCATCACAAACAGGACCACCTGTTTGAGCTTCTCCCAGATTCCAGAAGATGGTGTTACTGATATCATGCCAAGTTCTTGCCCAAGGTCATTCTTAACTCATGAAACTGTGATGAAAAGCCATGAGCAACTCCATCCCACATTAGTACCAAAGTCAGGGATGCTCTGTGGCCTGCAGGGTGTGGCTGGGTAGTCTATACTCTTTGCAAGTAGTCCAGAGCAGAGAGGAGCTGATGGTTTGGAATCCAACAGACCTGAGTTCAAATCCCTGGTTCGTCATGGCCCTTTAAAGAAACATGCTAAGCCCCTGTTAGCTGGTGTGAAATGCGGATGTCATCAAGAGTTGTGGTGGGAAGTAACTTAAGTTTCTTTAGTGTTATGATACATTTGGCTAAGCTTCAGTAGATGATAGACTCTCAGTATCAGAAGAGAGGGAAGAAACTATGAAAGACGCATAATGTCAGATGGCTATCAAGAGGGAAGTTTCATTGAATATGGACTCAGGGTCCAGTGTTCAGTCTAAGCTTTGTCCGTTGTTCATGTGACAAGCTTGCATCTGCCTATTTTGCTCAGCGTTTCTCAGCATTTGCACTGTCATAGTTAAGCACAGGAGTCAACAGTTGAGGGTTTGAGCTCTGGGCACATTTGTAGAGAATTAGTCGTTGAGTTAAGCCCACAGCAAACTTCCAGGAGATTGTCTAACTGATGGGGAAGGCCCAGCCCATGGTGGGTGGGACTAGGCCCTGGAATAAAATACAGAGAGCTGGTTGAGGAAGTTGGCAACCTTGTGTATACTTGGCCAGACATGTTGGTCTGGCAAGTAAGGATCGTCCCTTTCTTAGCCATTATGTAGAGATGTGTGGCCAGTTCCCTCAGCCCTGGTGTTGGTGTGAGCTCTCCCATCAAGCTGTACTATGAACTGTAACGGTACAATCATAAAAGAAAATAAAAATCCCTTGTTCCCTTAAGCCATTTGATTGTGATTTATCAGCAACCATGCAGGCGAACTGCTACATGCACTGTCACTATTCGGGACTGGCTAAATCCTTGGGGATCAGTGTGGAGTGTGAAAGCATTACAAGATACTAGCTTGTCACCTGTTCAGTATCAGGAGTTACCTTCTCCTTGCTTGTGACAGTAAGGAAGATTATTCAGTCAGTAAAGTGCTTGAGGACCTGAGTTTCACTCTCAAAACTTACATTAAAAAAATGCTAGGTTTGCGGGTGGGGTGCCTGCTCTGTGATCCAGTACAGGGGAGGAAGAAGAGACAGGAAGATCTCTGGACTCCACTGGCCAGTCAGCTACCCTAACCTTCTTGGAGAACACCCAGGCAGGGTGTTCTGTCTCAGAAACCCAAAGTGGGCAGCACTTGAGCAGCCACAGTTAAGGTTGTCATAGACCCTCCATAGGCACACGTGGGTGTGTGCACAGTCCCACACAGTATGTTCCTACACACCTGATGATGATATCTGAGGATAGGTGTGTGCGCACGTATACACACACACACACACACACACACACACACACACACCACACACGCATGCACGCACGCTATCCTCAGATATCATCAAGAGTGTAGGGAACAAAGTTAACCCCAGTTGAGCATCGCTGATCTAGCCGTTCTCTCTCCCCCTCCCCCTTCCTCTCCCACCTCCCCTCTCCATCTCCCTCCCCCTTCTCTCTCTTTCTCTCTCCGTGTTGGTCTAAAGCAACAGCACATGCATCTTCCTCCCCTGCTATGAGCATCGTGGCCCACATACCCCAGCACACAGCTAGAAAACACTTATACACCATCACCCGGAACATCCAATCACACAGCCCAAGATGGTTTTCTTCTTCCTTCCCATGCTCAGACATTGTTGCTTTTCCATTTTCCGCCCTGGGAATGCATCTCTTTCCACTCACTGGCCAGAAATGCAGCACAAACACAGCCATCAGAAGAAAATGGATATCTCGGGCCTGTCTTCTTGAACTTCACAAGGTCGATGCGAACCTGGTACAGTCTGAACCAGCTCTGTGACCCCTTGTCAAAGACAACAAGGTTTATGTTATTTTACTCTAAGAATTTCAAGGGGGAATATTTTTCTTCAGTTTTCTGTTTTCTTTTCCAGCTGCTAGAAAAACTAACATTCTCTGTCTTCGTATCCTGCCATTCTTTGTCTCTGTGTCATTTTAAATAATCATTGGGAATTTCAACAGAGGTTAGGAATGGTCTTAATGAGGTTGCCCGACTTAGACATGTTTCTGTGAACACGGATGAAGGCTGGGTGTGTGGAGAGATTTCAGGTTCTAGGTTTCTGGATAGTTCTTTTAGTGGGGAGAAGAAAACTTGGAATGTACATCTGGGAAAGAGATGGAAGCCTCTGTTATTCATTAAACACCAAGCTACAGCATCTGTCAGTGAAGTACTCGTCAACTCTCCCAAAGGCATTATACAAAACAGGAATTTGTAGTTACGCTGAGAGAAAGCGAATAAAGGTCTGAAAGCTTCCCAGACCTTATACCACGCTGTTCATCATCTTGCTGAGATTCAACCTTCGGCTCTCTGGTGCCAAAGCATGTCCACTGTTCAGGAATCTAATAGGCTCCCTGAGCAAAAAAGGACTGGTCCATTCTGGTTATCTGCCTCAGTGTCTTCCTATGGATACTAGCAGCATAGATGATTTGAAATCCACAAGTAGCTTCTATCTGTAACGGTTGGTCAGCAAAATAGACAGGAAGTTTGACTGATGCACAAGAGAGTTTATTTTGTAAAAGACCACGCAGGCAGCAGACAGACCAGCCCTCGCCTGTTCTGACTGTGATGTTGTGTTCTCCTGTTATGCTTCAAATCCAGGATGTGCTGGTCATGGGTGACCGAGAGAAGGAATGGTAGATAGACAGTCCAGAGCCTGGAATTTGAATCCAAGTCTCTAAGACCTCAGAGAGTTTATCTCTATGAGCCTAAAACATTCCTAGGGTGACCTCACAAAATGGGTGCTTTCTCTCTTTCCTGCTCTTTCTCTACCCTTCTTTTGATACTTGGGCATTGAATCTCAATAGGTCAGGGACCAATAACCTTTTCATATTATCATTGCTTATCATGAGAGGTGGTGAGTTACTGCCAGTTACTGTGGGAGATTCCAAGAAGCAGATTCATTAGCCATGACCTGAGGCTTTCTCAAACTTTGTCCTATTCAAGTTTGGGAGACCTTGTCTCTTTCAAGGTCACCCATAGCTTCTTCAGGCTCTGCCTGTCCCTCTGCTTCCTGTCTGGACCAACCCTGTTTGGTGGAATTCTGCAAACGCCATGTGACTGCGCTTCCAATACATTTGAGGTTCTCATGAAGAATGTTAACTGGGGATTTTCCCATTAATTTTTCTGCATTTGAGTGAACACATGAACCTGAGTTTTTGTGTGCTTCATAATGTTGACTATATTCATTACTTTTTGATTCATTGCATTACTTTGCTTCTGTGTGTGTGTGTGTGTGTGTGTGTGTGTGTATGTGTGTATCAAAGGACACTGTGCATGCCTGTGGAGACCCAAGGCTGATTTGGGGAATCATCCTGCCTTGGTCTACCTCCTACTTACAATGCTTTGGGGTTTCCCAGGATCCCCCTTTCAAGGTTGGAAGTGAAGGGTGACATCATTTCCACCTGGTACTGTTTTTACATGGGATCCCGGGATCTGAACTCAGTTCCTTCTGCTCGTGAAACAGCAGTTTGACCCCTGAGCCAGCTCTGCTGCCCCGTTTCATGACTTTTCTTGTTGTGATGACCAAACATCTGGCAGAAAGCAACTTAAGGGAGGAGAGGTTTAATTGGCAGACTGTGGTCTAGAAGACATGAAGAAAGACGGCTTTGCCTGTAGCAGTAGGTGGAAGCTAGCAGCTCACTTTTTCATATCGCGGCATCCAGGAAGCCGTGAGTTCCACCTAGAAGCCGAGAGCCGAGAAGTCTCCAGCTCCGTCCCTGTGGTGCCAAGTCAGCCTGCTGGTTCCTAATCTGTCCCAAAACATCACCACCCACTGGGGACCAACTGTTCCAACTTATGACTCTCAAACAGTGATTGCAGACAACAGAGAAATCACATCTCCTGATCCACACTCGAGGGAGTGTGTGGTCCAGCCAAGACCTGCTTCCAACCTGTTTTTGTTGAATGGAACAGACCTTTTCCAATCCAGTGTTGCTCTTTCTCTAGACACTGTTCTAAGCATCGGATACATTTTTAACTCTCTAACAATCCTCAGAAGGAAGCTAGTCCCTTTCCCAGCTCCCATTTGAGGCGAGGGAGCAGCAGTCACCAGAAGGGACATAGTGAATCCGAAGTTACATGGGTAGGAATTGGAACTGACTCCCACGTGTCCCATCACAACCTCTTTACATACATAATCCCAGGGAAGAACTTCCGTGAACAGTCTTAAAATGTCGGAAAGGCCACTAATTTATTACCAGATGTAAACTGTGATTTAATAGCTCTTTTCTGAAAGTCACATGAAATTGAAACCTGCTGGATTCGTCTATTTCTAGCTGGATTAGTCTGTTTCTAGGAACGGTGTGCTTCTAGGTGGTGTGAGAGCCAGTTCTGAGAGCGTCTACCGGGGGAGCAGTCAACATCCACAGACCACCAGTGAGTTGCATACTGTGTCCAAGAAGCCAAAAAGCCGACCCTGGTAAAGCTCTCCTAAGTTCTTTTCTTTCCAGTGGGTAGAGAATGGAAATGGAAGGTTCTTGTCTCTCTACCTCCTGAAACGTGCACATTCAGAAATGACACCCCCTTCTCCCAAGGCTCCTTCACACCCCCAAGTGTTTCCTCCTCTGCTTTGGCTGGGTAGCACTAATGAATGGCAGGTTTTGTTCATGGATTTAATTAGTTCGCCATTTAAAAATCTCAAAGCAAGACACCCAAATAAATTAAATCTTATAGAACAAAAAAATTATAAAATTTTTATTTTATTTTAAATCTGTAAGTAGTTATGGAAAAGAAATCAAAGGGTCCAAGAAAAGAATAAAAGGCAACTGTTGTACAATAATCAGAAATATGCACTATTAATATTAAGAACAGTCTTTTCTGATCTCCCTCTCCTTTTCCCCTCTTCCCTTCCCTCTCTACTCTTCCCTCTCTCTTCCTGTTTCTCCCCCATTCATGTGCACCACGCAGTATTAATTGATATTCTATTGTATCAACTAGCTTCAGTTTCTGCTTGCTGATGCAATTATTTTTATCAATAACAATCTTCATGCCACTAAGTAGTCTCTTAAAATATCCTCTCAGAAGGACGGGGAGGTAGTCTAGTTGTTAAACACTTGTAGACATTGGAAAATCAGAGGTAGGAGGATCCCAAGGGCTTGCTAGATGACCAGAGTAGCAATCCCGGGGCAGTGAGAGATTCCCGTCTCTAAAAGCAAGGTCGGCAACTTCTAAGGAAAGACATCAAAAGTTGTCTCCAGCTTCCATAGGCACATGCACAGACACCACCCACAGGTACCCATATTAACACACACACACACACACACACACACACACACACACACACACACGTGCATGCACACACATCAAAGCGGGGAGACCCTTTGGGAAGGCTGAATATCATGAATTTTTAAAACAGTTGCTCAACTCTTAGATGTCTAGATTATTTTCAATATTTATACCAAAGTAGTAAATATTTTCCTTCATACATTTTTGTCTCCTTTTTTTCCTTTCTCTTTTCTTTGGTCCGTATCCATATTTGATCATAAATTATACAGAGAGGGCTGGGGAGATGGCTCAAAGGTTAAAGACTCTGCCTCAAAATGAAGGGAACTGAGTTCAGATCCCACATAAAAATGCCAGGTATGGCAATGGCCTGTAAATCCAGCAATAGAAGGTGGAGTCTGGGAAATCCCAGAGCAAAGCAATAAGAAAGTAGAACCATCCAGGATGATTCTTAATGTTATCTTTAGCCTCCACAGGCACACACAAGCATGCATGCATGTGAACACACATCCACACACAAACACACACACGCACACACACACACACACACACACACACACACACATCCACACACAGTGCTATCTTATACATACATACAGATACAAGCGGAAGAGCAGATGCAAAAAAAAAAAAGGGAAAACGATAACAAATTATAGAGAGAGAAAGAGAAAAGCTCAATTTTGTTAGGACAGATAAATTTGAGAAAAGCCAGGACTAGGAGTTTTTTTATGTTTTGAAGGATTTTCTGTCTATTATGAAATGATTTCTCTTCATAATTTATACCAGTTTTTACTTCTCTGAGAAAAGAAGGTATGGCAGGGTATGTTCTGTACTTCCTTTGCCAACATGAGCCATTTAAACCTTACAAAACTTAGTTCACTTGGTAAGTAAGAGAAAGAACATTTCATTTAAGTACAAGTAATTTTCTAATAGTTGCTGGTAAGACTGTGTACTCATTATGTCACTAGTTACTTTGCATCACTATTTCTATGTATTGTTTCACTTTTATTTAACATTTGCATATTTGAGATGTCTATGTTTTGAGTGGGTTTGTTTTTCTGTTGCGATTCCAAAGGTTTTCTCAGTTTTCATGATAATACATTCTACTTTATATATTAATTAGTTAATTAATTAATTGCAATACATTTTTAGAGAGGAATGACTACCAGCAGTCCTTTGGAGTAAACTGAAAGATATCAGTGCTTGGTGAAATTTAGAAATAGATTTCATTGTGCTTATAAAAATTCTGTAACTTAGTTATTACCAACTTCTGTGTTAATAACCCATTCATCTCAAGAAACAGCTGTTTCTCATCTTTCTACTTTGTTCTTGTGGAGAGTTCACCCTTTTTTTTCTTTTTTGTGCATGTGCGTCTATGTGTCTGTGTGTATCAGAGGGCACTGCATATCCCTGTGGAGGACCAAGGGTGACTTTGGGAATCAGATTGCTTCTACCTCCTTCTTGCTCCATTCTGGGATTTCCCAGGCTCCGTCCACCGGGGCCAGAAATACAGGCCATTGCAGTTTCTGCCTGGCGTTTTTACATGGGACCTGGGAGCCAAACTCAGGACCTTCTGCTTGTGAGACAGAGTCTTAACCCCTTTCCCTCTCTCCAGCCCATGTATTTAAATCCTTATGGGTGTTAATGTTTGAGAGGGTTGAGGTATCTTTAAGAGGTAGAATCTTACTAGAGGGAAGCATGTCACAGGGGGTGGCCCTTGGGGTGTGGTGGCCCAGCCCTGCTTTCTCTTACTCTGTTTGCCTTATGGCCTCCTGCTTCTACCTCCCACCAGGTCTTGTCTTAAGCGATTGCCATCCTAATTACTATCTCCCTCTGAATCAGACACCATGTAAATACCCATTCTTGCCTTATGTTCTTGCCTTCCTTGTGTTAGAGTATTGCCTCACAGCAAAAGGAAGGTAGATTCTTAAGCTACTTAATTTCTCTGGATTTCATATAGACTCTTAACTGCCTGATGATAAGATTTCATATAGGTTTAGAGTTCTGTGTGTCAGGATGGGGTTTGTGGCAAGGTGGGCCTTTCTGTGGGTGATCGATCCACCAGTGATCATCCTACTGGGACATGCTGGGGGTCTTGATGTTTGCTCCGAAGCTGTAAGTTTCACTTTGTAGCATGGGTGGTATCTGTTGGCGGCCTTTAAATTAATGTTGCTTTCTATCACCTATCTCTCTAGTTTCAATTTACCTTCTGTTTTCATTTTCAAAACCAAATCTCATATTACCCAAGTGGGTCTCAAATTTGCTCTATAGCCAAGATTGACTTTGAGCTTCTGTTTTCCTTGCCTCTATTTCCCCAAGCATTGGGATTCCAGGTGTGCAACACCGTACCCAGTTTATGATATGCTGACCAAAGTTCCCAGGGCCTCGCGCACACACCAGGCAAGCACTATGCCAACTGAGAACCCCCCAGGCCTTCCTCACATCTCTTGCTTGATCCCTTAATGAGAGAACTGATATTTACAAGTTCCAAGACTTATTCTGATAGAACAGTAGACTTCCTCCTCTATTGGGGTGCCCCAACCACACCTCTGGGTTATATCTTCTTCCATCCTACACAGCCGCAGACCCTCGGCCTTAGCACTCCTCATGGTTTGACTGTAAGTTGTCTTCCACAGGCTTACATATTTGAATCCTTAGTTGTTGTTTAAGGTCACAGCACGTTTGGGAAGTAGAGCCTTGCTGGGGACCTTGAGGTTGATGAATCCTACCCTGCTTCAGGGAGGAGCCTGCTCTTGTAGTTTGGAGTTTGAGCTCTCTGGATCTTCGTGGCGGATGCGACTTTAGCTGCCTTCAGCTTCTGCCAGCCAGACATACCTTTTCTGTTTCTCCCTTCTGGGACCGTAAGCTGAATAAATCTCCTTTTCTCCTGTTAAGCTACTTGAGTTTGAGTGTTGCCTCAGAGCAACAGAGAAAGAGTTACCAGTACAGCACTAAGTTAGTACACTAACTCTGAACTTAGCCTTCCTGCAGACAGAGAGGGACTCGCCATCACCAAGCAGACATGGACTTTCACTTTCTTTCTTTTTTTAAAAAAATTTTATTATTATTTATTCAATTGTGTGTGTTTGCGTGTGTGTATGTGTATATGTATGTGTGTAGAACCACGGACGAATTTGGGAACCACCACGGACTGCCTCCATCCCCTCCTTGTTTACTCTGCCCCGGGATTCACAGGCTCTGCCCTACCAGGACCAGAAACGCGGGCCGCCCCCGCTTCCGCCTGGCGTCTATACGTGGGGTCTAGGATCCGAACTAAGGACCTTCCGCCTGCAAGGCAGAGGCTTAACCCCTGAGCCACCTCTCCAGCCACGGACTTTCACTTTCTGTCTTAGACTTTCTCTTGCATAGACATATGAGAAGCCTGTGACTTATATAAATTGATGATAACTTCATCCAGTGGAGGGATGGGACCAAAGGTATTATTAGTCTTCTTTTTTATCACTTTATTTTGAGACAAACTTTCACTAGACTTCCTAGGCTAACTTCAAACTCATCAACCTCTTTAGTAGCTGGAGTTTTGGGCCAACATTATGGCTCCAAACTCTGCATTTGGGTTATGAATTCCAGTATGTTATGGAATGAATAAGTCCTCTTAGGCTTGTCCATTTAATGTCAATGGAAACAGTGATTCTTAAAGAAATCTTCGATAGGCTTGTTATATGATACAACCAAGCATACAACCAACTTAGGGTTGATCCCTTAAAAGGTACTTCAACAATCCTGTTCTAAAATCTTTAGTTCTTATGGGAATATTTCCCTGGAAAACCATTTTCTGTAAAGGACCTACCTACCTGCTCTGGAGTAGTTAGTGCAACCCCAACACGCACCCAACACACAGGTAGCCATGGTCTTACAACTTCTTCCACATTCTCTATTCCTTTCTGAGTTGTTCATGATACCGAGTTATCAACACATAGTTGGAAGGCTGAGCCTTTCTTTTCTTTCTTTCTTTTTTTTTTAGATCTCTAAGTCATATTTATATTACATATGAAATGTTTTGGACTAGCGTGTTGTCTTTTCTTTAGCAAGCTGGTAATGATTAATTCCAGTTTACTTGCAAAGAGGGAAAAGCTGATGGAGATTTTTAGAAGCTATAAAAACCCAAACCCAGTCTGTTCTCTGGAAATAAGGCAATTGTCACAATAATGTGTTATATTTAACTTTAAGCATCAGCTTCTTGGGCGTAATTTTGGCTAATTAAAACAATGCAAAAGGGATTAGGATATTGGGTGTGAGGCTACACAGGGACAATGGAATTTATGAACAGTGTCCACACATGCAACAAATTTTTTCCGACGCTCCTCTTACTCTGGGTTCCTGGAGAAGTAGCGTCTGGACAGGATTTGGGTAAAAACTGCTTTTCCTGGGAAGAAAAGAAAACACCAGAAGGAGGAAAGGGGGGAAGTGGTGGGAAAGCTAAAGGAAGACAGGTCCCCTGGGGCACCTGCATGTCACTGTCAGTGGGGAGTTCTGGAAGCCATTTTTTCTGGGAAGGAAGCAGCAGCGGGTGGGGGGAGAAGAGGGGGGCTGTCTTAACAGCATCCACCAACCATGGGCTGAAGGGACTTCTGAGACTCCTATATGTTTGCCCTTCTGGTCTGCCACTTGCTGGGCAGGAAGGTAAAAACGCACTACGGTCTGCAGAAGTGGTCTTAGGCTGAGACCTGTGAGCTATGAAGCGGTGAAGGCGTAGAACTGGGCACCAGTCAGACTGTGGGTACCGGACGCCAAGTGAAACTGGACATAGATGTGTCCTGTGACAATTTTGTTCATGTTATGATGCATTGTGATTGCGCCCACCTCCCTTCTTCCCTCCCACCCTTGCCAACACCCCCTTCCTCCCTAGAAGAACCTTTAGCATGTTCGTATTTTGTTATGTGATCCACTGCGTATAACCACAGCCGTGGGATTAGAGCTTCATGACTCAGCTACAGCACTCCTTGGCATATTTCCAAAGGACTTTGAATCCACTACAGAGATGCTAGCCCATCCTTATTCACTGTTACAATCCTAGAAAATGGAATCAGCCTGTATGCCCAGCATCTGGTGATTGCGTAATAAGTATGAGATTCATACATGCACACCATGGAATATTATTCAGCTGTAAAGAGAAATGAAATTATGAAAAATTCAGGTAACTGGATAGAAATAGAAAAAACATTGAAGTAACCCAGATCCAGAAAGACAAACACGTATTGTCTTCTATAAGTGGATCTAGTTTCAAATGTTTAGATTTGTGTGTTTAACTTGGAGTTCCAGTAGGAGCCAGGACACTAGAAGGGAGTCACTGAGGAATCTGCATTAGGTGGATGGGGGTGGGGGACATTTGGTGGTAAGGAGCACTCTCTTTTTTTGTCTCACTTTGTTGAGTGCCCATAAGTCTTAGTCACAGCCACATTCTGTCACTACCATTAATCCTGGGTTAGCAGCTTCAACTCCTACTGAGAAGGGTACGTGCATATGATTGTGACAGGGTGGCTGATAACATTACTGCTAATGGGATGAATAGGACTGATGCTAATACTATGCCAGCAGGTTCAACGGCAACTATATTGCTACTGCTGATAACAATGTAACTAGTAGTTCTGCTGCAACCCCTATGGATACTGTGTGATGACAGTAATTGCTAGCGCTGTTGTTACAACTGCTATAAGATGACTTGTTTTATTGTTGTTATTACATTAGCACTTGAGTGTTGCTACTGGATGAGCATCAATGTTGCTACTGCTGTGTTGACCATAGCAACAACTCTTACTGTTTGTCGGGTGCTGGTGCTACTGCCACCACCATCTCTCATTGTCCTGTGTTCGGTGTCTGGCGGAGGGATCCTGTAGGTGGCACGTGCAAATGCTCTGTGTGTTCAGAATGTTAGTTTTTCATCACATTAGGAAGTAGCCGACACTTTTGTTCTGTTTTCTAAACCAGAGGTCAAAGTAGAGAAACGTTTATCGACTTGTCCACCGCTGAGAGTCAGAATTGGAATCTCATTTTTAGTCTGCTAGACATCCAGCCTTAGTTGTGTACATACAGGCATCCATGCGTGCGTGTGTGTGTGTGTGTGTGTGTGTGTGTGTGTGTGTGTGTGTGATGTATATTAATGGAGATCAGAGGATGCCATAGTTTAAATATGAGTTATCCTGGGGGCTGGAGAGGTGGCTCAGGGATTAAGCCTCTGCCTTGCAGGCAGAAGGTCCTGAGTTCGGATCCTAGACCTCACGTATAGAAGCCGGGCAGAAGCGGGGGGCGGCCTGCGTTTCTGGTCCTGGTAGTGCGGAGCCTGTGAATCCTGGGGCAGAGTAAACAAGGAGGAGATGGAGGCGGTCCATGGTGGTTCCCGAATTCATCTGTGGTTCTACACACACACACACACACACACACACACACACACACACACACACAATTGAATAAAATAAAAAAATATATTAAAAAAAAGAGTTATCCCCCATAGGCTCATGTGTTTGCAATCTTAGCTGATGTTGATTGGAAAGGTTACAGCACCTTTGGGAGGTAGAGCCTTGCTGGAGAAAGGCGCGTCACATGGGGTGGACCTTGAGGATGGATAGCCTCACCCTGCTTTTACAGTTTGCTCCCCCCCCATGATGATGATGTCTGTAGTGACCTGAGCCATCTCTAGCTTCTGCCATCCCCCCTGCCATGCCTTCTGCTGTGGGATAGTCCCACCTTAATGGACTATGTCTCCCTCTGGAACTACAAGTCAAATAGATTTTTCCCTTTTCTCTCCTCAAACTGTTTGTGTGAGTGGTGTCTTCCAGCAGCAGAAAAGCAACCGCACAGAGGACAACTTTGGGTTCTGGTCCTCACCTTCCACCTTGATGGAGACAGGGCCTTTTGGCCCTGTCTGTTGTAACACAGACTGGCTGGTGCGTGGGCTTTGGGGAATTCTCCTGTCTCTCCATAGGAGCAGTGAGATTGCAGATTCACTGAGTCACCCTGTCGGCTCCTCACACTAGTGTGTGAGTTCTGGTCTTCACACCAGGTGGTCAGCACTTTATCCACCGAGCTGTCTCCCTGTCTCTTCTCCCCTGTCCTCCCCTGTCCTGATGAGGACCCTTTTTGAGCACCCCACTCAAATTTCCATTGCTGCAGAAGAAAGGGGCAAGCTGTAGGAAAGCACAGCAGGTGGGCTGAGCCCCTGTATTGAGATGGATATCGGGGTGTGACTCCATGCCACCTCAAGTTTCTTTAATACAGAAATCTGGGGACAGGTAACCCACCAAGTTCCAGAGTGCGTGCACACATCACAGTGCTCCTTCTCCTGGCCAGATTTCCTGGCCTCTGTGAAGCTCAGCACTCTGAATCTGCCACATTGTCACACCTGGCTGGTTCTGAAGTCCTTCTGCACATTAGAAGCATTTTAACTCTAAGCAGTTATTGCTCAGATAAATCTTGAGGCCGTGAGATGATTAGACCACAAAATGTTAAGTACAGCTTGTAACTAAAGGCAATTAAGTGGTGGCTTTAAGCAAATCACTTTTATTATTGCTAGTTTGTTTATTGTTCCGAAGTTGATTATCACAGGCTGGAGAGCTGCCCACGGCAGTGTGTGGGTGCCGAGAGGCTTTGAACAGGAACGTTGTCCCCTGCAGGCCTGGGTGTTGGGGGGTTACATGCCAGCTCTTGGACATGGGGGGAAGTTGCAGGGTCTCGATGGCTCTGACCACATCAATGGATGAATCCATTACGTGGCATTTCACATATCGTCATATGATGGCCAAAGGGGGTGTTAGAGTTTCACTCCTTCCAGTGCTCTGTGGTGATAGTCAAATACAGTGAAGCAGTTACTCTTCTCTGTTGCTGCAAGACGCCCCTCGGGCTCACACAACTTAAGAGGGAAAAGGGAGATTTATTTAGCTTATGGTTCCAGAGGGGAGATACAGTCCTTTATGGTGGAAAAGGCATGCTGGGTAGAGAAGCTAGAGGTGGCCTAAGTCACAGCAGACACCACAGAGGCCAAGAGCTGCTGCTGCTGCAAGCTCAAGAGCAGACTCCCTCGCTCAAGCAGGGTGGGGCTAATCAACCTCAAGACCCACCCCTGTGACTTGCCTTCCTCCAGCAAGGCTCCACCTTCTAAAGGTGTCATGACCTTCCCACACAACTAAATATTAAAACACATGAGCCAGTGGAGGATAGCTCACATTTCAAACCATGACACACAATTTAGGGTAAAAGTGAGGGATTTATTTGTTCCAGAGGGCAGAGAGTCATTGTGGCGAGAACAATGGCAGAAGCAGTGGCTAGAGACAGAAGCAAGAGGCCAGGTCAGGTTACTGCAGCAGTCAGGAAACAGGGAAAGGAAGAGCAAACTGAAAAGGAGTAGGGCCAGTCTAGCAAAACTCAAGGCTTCCTCCAGCAAGGCTCCACCGCCTAAAGGCGCCACAACCTTCCCAAACATTGACACCAGCTGAGGACTGGAACACATATGAGTCCGTGATGAGGGTAGGAGTGAGGGGGTAGGAAGAAATACCCATTCAAAGCATGTTCACTGATTACTTGTCCTTGAAGAAGGACATCCTGGTCCTGTTCTCATTCTGTCACTTCCTCTCTTGTGAGCTGTTTCATGCCACAACGCCCTCCTCGCCATGATGGACTGATCTCTGAATCAACAGACTACTCCCGTCCTCCCTGAAGGTATTTAATGCCAGATATTTTGTTATGATAGTAAACCACGGTCTAGAGGAACAGAATCAGCCAAATTGATACATAATTGACAGGGAAATTTTTTTAATTTTTAAAAAATATTGTATCTAGGGGCTGGAGAGGTGGCTCAGGGGTTAAGCCTCTGCCTTGCAGGTGGAAGGTCCTGAGTTTGGATCCTGGACCCCACATATAGACGCCGGCCGGAAGCAGGGGCGACCTGCGTTTCTGGTCCTGGTAGGGTGGAGCCTGTGAATCCCGGGACAGAGTAAACAAGGAGAAGGTGGAGGCATCCATGGTGGTTCCTGAATTCGTCCGTGGTTCTACACACATATACATACACACATGCGCACAAATGCATACACGCACAATTGGATAAATAATAAATAAATAAATAAATTTTAAAACATTTTGTATCTATTTGTGTATGTGTGTGTGTGTGTGTGTGTGTGTGTGTGTGTGTATCAGAGGACACTGTGTATCCTTGTGCAAGTCCAAGTGTGACTTCGGGAATCATCCTGGATTGCTTCTACCTCCTTTTTGCTTTATTTTGGGATTTCCCAGGCTTTGCCCACCAGGGCCAGAAGCACAGCCATTTTGCCTGGCGTTTTTTACATGTGGGACCTGGGCTCTGAAAGCAGGACCTTCTGCTTTTGAGACAGAGTCTTAACCCCTGAGCCATCTCTCCAGACCTTGACAGGAAATTTTTATTAGATTGGCTGGGTAGTCCAACCACAGCCACCTTCTCTCTGGAGAGGCTGAAAACACAGTTGCTGCTCAGTCCGAGGGGATGATTTTCTTTGCAGTTGATGAGACAAGGGTCCATTATTAGTAAAGGATGGTGGCAGCAGCAGCAGCTGACGGGGCTGACGTGGTCACCAATGAGGAATAAAGACAAGCAGGCAAAGGCGAAATGAAAGTCAACCTTGCTTTGCTCTTAGATCTCTATGTATGGTGGCTGGCCGCAGGGAGAGGCTGCCAGTGATGGGGAGGGTCATCTTAGGTCTTTGAGCCTTCCTGGAAATATCCTGGACTAAGAACTATAACCAAGAATCATAAGAATGAGGAAGAGCCCCTCATTCTCCCAAGCTTTTTTGATAAGTGAATTTATTGGCAACTTGCAGACAAACTGCAATAGCATGTGTGCAAACGCATGTGCTTGAGTATGTGACTGTAAAGGAATATTAGAAATCCTCCTCCAAAGAGCTCTCTTTATTAAGGATAGTATTTGCTTCCACTTATTTGGACAAAGCAGTTATAGCTTAATTTACTATAAATAAGTAAATATATTCTCTTTTAGCTAAGATACAGTTATATCTTTAAATCTTCTGGCTAAAATGAGCTCAATCTGTGACATGTTTGCTGCACATCAAGTTCTGCACATGCAAGGAACCTATGTTCCTTCCTCAGGACCCATGGGAACCAAACGGCAAACCTGGTATAATGGCAAATGCTCACAATCTCAGTGCTGGGCAGGTGGGGAACAGGCAGATCCCTGGCACCTGCAGGCCAGTCCACTGAGAGAAGTCAGTGAGCCCAAGGTGCAAGGGACAGTCCCTGTCTCAACCAACAAGGTGGGCAGTACCCGAGGTTGACCTCTGACCCCCATGCTCATTGCATACACCCACCCTAAATCTCAGCTATCCTATTATCATTAAATATTGTGGATTTCCCGCTGTAGCATACCAGTGTAGTTCTTTATGCTTTACTTGTGAATGATAAATAATTACCATTATTTGTTCTTTTTCTCTTTTTTTTTTCAATGAATGCTTCTAGGAATTTTTCTTTATCTTTATATCATGAATTCTGCACATGTGTCATTTAGCCCCTGCACCCACACATAGACATTCACATGCACACACACAAAAGAAAACAGAAAATTGGGCTGGCCAGATAGTTCAGTGGTTAAGGTATCCACTTGCCAACCTGGAGACCTGAGTTCAATACTCAGAAGCCCACAAGGTGACTTCAAAATTGTTCTCTGGCTACAACCATATACCATAGTGTGCATGTACCTTCTCTCTCTCTCTCTTTCTCTCTCTCTCCTCCTTTCCTCTCCTCTCCTTTCTTTATCTCTCAAAGAAATGAATAAATAAAATATTTAAATAGAGCAATTAAGTAGAGAACATAGCATTTATATCCCTGCCTTTCTTCCAGAACATTTCAATATGGGAGACTTGAGCATTGAGAAGAACTGGGTATGAACTTGAAACCCAAGGGGTCAGGGAATGGGGATGACAAACACTCGCTCAAATGTCTACTTTTCTTTCATTTTCTCCATCAGAATCAGTTTCACAGGAGGACAATTGAACTCTGTGTGGGGTCCTTCCAGAGTCTCCCAGATGTTCTAGAAACTGACCGACAAACCTAGTTTATGCATCTGCCATTTCCCCCTGATCCACCTTCAGGGCCTCTGCTGCGTCCTCTCTGTTTTCTCAGCATTGCTTCCCAAAAACAAACTAGGTCAATGTCTCTGGAGCATACAGCTGCTGTGGGATCGCCTCCCATTCCACACTTCACGTTGTCCTCACACGGTTCCCTCCTGACTTATATCCCTGCCTCTCTGAGGAGCCGTAAATCACAGATGGACTAGTTAAAAGAATGCAAGTGTACCGCGAAGCTGCATTCCCCCTTCAAGGTTACCAATTTGCTTTACACTTTTATTAGGAAGCTGCATCCCAACCACTCTGCTAAGATGTAGCCGAGGCCCAGGAAGCTGCTGTGGAATCTCGAAGGGCTCACCCACCAAGAAATGGACCAGAGATATAAGCAAAATTTTATGATTCAGCTCTGTTGGGAATTTCAAATTCATGTGACTGTGTGAACGTCCTGAATATTTCAATGGGGAAGAAGTTGACTCCCAGAGATGCTGAGACTCAAGAGGGGCTCAGTGGCCTTTCTAGCCGAGTCAGAGTCTTAATGGTGGTTTTCTGGGGTCTCATTAAACATGACCAATCATGAGAGGCCAGTAGAAAGAAAGTCATCCAGTCCTGGATAAGAAAACATAGAGTCACAATGAAAGCACCAATAACATTCTCTCAGTCCTTTGCTATCTCTGAGGACTGTGTTTCATATGAATTTATTTATACACGAAGGAAGACTGATGTTTCCCCATCTAACACAGAAGGACACTGGAGGTAGCTCTGCACTTGCCTAAGATCACGTGACATTAGATTTCTAAGCTCACTTTCTCAATTAGGTTTCTCATCCCCCTACATGAAACAAGCTTTTTTTTTTTTTCAGACTTTTCAAGCTAATATTTTTGACTCTGCTGTCTGCCCCATATGTGTGGATGACCTGTTCTAACTCACATTCTGCTGCAGGGCTGCATGCTCCTCTCTCTCCTCCAGCCGAGTATGCTGAAATCCTGGTCCCCAACATGATGTTATTAGGAAGTGGGGAGACGTGCATTCCCCCTTCAAGGTTACCAATTTGCTTTACTACTTTTATTAGGAAGCTGCATCCCAACCACTCTGCTAAGGGCAGAGACCTTGTGAAAAGGATCAATGGCCTCGGGGCTGGGGAGAAGGCTCAGGGGTTAAAGCCCTTGCCCCTTGGATTTTCAGATCCCACGTAAAACACAAGTGGGGTGGAGCAGTCCACCCGTCATTCCAACCCCAGAAGTCAGAGGAATCCCCAGAGCAAGCTGGATGGCTAGACCGGCCATCTTGGTGAGCTCTGTGTTTCTTTAGAGACCTGTGAGGTGGCAGAGAATCAGTCCCTGGATCAACTTCAGGTGTCCACACATGCATGTGCAGCTCCATCCACATGCACCCCCCACCCTCCCAATACATTAAGAAGAAAAAGAAGAGAGTTGCTTTCCTGCCTCCCCATGGGAGGACACAGAAGAAGCAGCTATCCTCTCAGACAATGAGCCCCCCCCACCCAGATACCACAGAAGCAGGTGCCTTTATGTTGGGCTTCCCTCCCTCTAGAACTGTGCAGAATACCCTTCTTTTGTGCATACGCCATCCTAGTTTATGACCTTGTGTTATAGCAATGCTAGTGGGTCATCGTGCATTCACAGCTCCTTTCGTTAGAGACTCTTGTTGGACAACTACAGCTGTTTTGTGGATATGTGCCCACATTTTCATGTCGAAGCACACTCTAATTCCATCCCTGGTCAGAGAGCACAGGGATTCTTAAGTTAAAGGAAGAGCTGTCTCTTTCTCTCTCTCTTCCTTCTCTTTCTTCCTGTTCTCTCCTCTCCCTCTCTTTTCTCTCTTTCTCTCTGTGTCTCCTCTTTTTCATTTTCCTTTCTCCTCTGCATCTCTCCTTTTTCTTCCCTCTCTCTTCCTCTCCCTCTATCTCCCCTTCCCTGTCTCCTCTTTCTCTCTTCTCTCTCCCCTCTTCTTTTCTCACCACTTCTTCTCTTTCCCCTTCCCTCCTTCTCTTTTGCTCTCTCTCTCTTCCCTCATCCCCCCTCTGTTTCACAAGGCCTCTTCCAAACTGACCTTGAACTTATCTTCCTCTTGCTTCAGCCTCTTGAAGGCTGGGGTTGAAGGCATGGGCCCCCCCTCACCTGGCTCACCTCCACCCCCACTTGCTGAGCCCTGATCTATAAGACCTGTGATAAAACCTTCACTGATCACCTTGTAGCTGAGTAATTTCCTCATGCACACCTTATGTGACTCCTCAGACACCTAATCTACAAAGATATGCTTTTGCCAAGAACCACATGTGAAAGAGGACAGGGACACCGTGTGGCATATCACATTCTGATGTGTCAAATCACTGCATTTTGATAAGGGGAAATTGGGTTGTCTAGAGGTGTGTTTGATTGGAAAAGAAAGAAAGAAAAAGCCAGAATCTATTTCCTCTCATTTCCTCTTCGTGCCTGGACATGGTTTAGAGCTCCCCGCTGGACTATCCACATTATAGCTATTCTCCCCTCCAGCAGTGGGTATCCCCCACTCTGGGTGAGCAGTCAGAGGTAGAAAGTCATTTTCCCACTGTTTTCCATGGATTCTCCCAGCAGCCCAAGCAAGCAGAGTATTCCCTGAGTTGATAAACCACAGCCTTCTTGCAATAATGGACTTAGAGTTAGGAGGTGAATGATCCAGTGCTCACCCTAGCTGCCAAAGACTTGGAGGTTACATGTTGGGAAAATAAAAAAATAAAGTGAATGTTTAAAATGACAGTAAACTTACATCTAGCTTGGTTTTGTGATTCACGGACTGCAAATCATTCACATTGCTATAGAGTTACATGATTGAATTAACAAATGATAATTCAAAGGTGAAGATTCTGGAGATTCTCCCGTCTATCGCTCCCATTTCCTGTAGGCACTGGGATTGCAGACGCTTGTACTAATATGTAGGGGTTTATGTGGCTTTGGGGATTTGAACTCAGATCTTTACGCTTGCGGACCAAGTGCTTTCACCCACCCAGCCATCTCCCTGGTCCCAAATGAGTTTGTGAACATTATAACTCATTTTTAACATTCCCAAATTCACCTGATGATTTTGCTGTTATGACTTAATGAACACGGAACTTGGATGATGACTTTGAAACTTGGATAAAAGCGTGGGTAGCACTAGACATGGTGGCATGCGCCTGTAATCTATAATCCCAGCTCAAAGGACCGTGGCTTTGAGGCCAGCCAAGTAAGTTCCAGGCCAGATGGGCTGTGACACAGGAAGGTTTTATCTCAAAAAGAAAATGGTAAAACTTGAATTTGAATCTAGTGACTCATGTCTGGTTCCTACATGACTCTCGTAAGTCTTGAAGTGAATGAATCGCACTAGGAGGGTCTGCACCAACTTCCAGCAATAGAAGGGGGCACCTGCAAGGCTGCTCAATAAGTAGTTTGTGGCCTCCTAGTATGGCACTTACAGCTTAAGTCATTGTCTGCCCCTGTGTGTTGACTTTCATCACAAAGACCAGCTCTTTAAAAGCTATGGCAGAAAGCTACCCTCAGCTTTTTTGTGTTCGAATAAGCTAAATATCATGAAGTTTGGAATGACAGTACACAGTTGAGATTCGATACCCAGACTTTTTATACCAAGCCTGGTCTCTTCCACATCCTCCTACAATGATTAAAGAAAAACTAGTTTAGGTTGTCATTTCTCAACTCACTGAAACTTCTTGGAAAACTATGTGGGATCAGCGATCCACGTGACTTCACAGTCATTATTTCCCATCGCTTTTCGAATACTCTTCTTTCACATATGTAATTGCAGAATTCTACTTTTTCTTCCAACCAATCTCCCATCACACGTCATCTCCCAAGACAGGTCAGGTCTGTTTCTTTTGGTTCCTTTGTACAAGGCATATCCCGTGTTGTATTGTGAAGCTGACAGTAACTCCTTGAAATCCACTGGCAGAGCTGAAGTCGACAAGTAGAAAGTACTCAAAAATTAATGAACACGAAGGAGGACCGTGGTGAAAGTTTTTTTTTTTTTCAGTTAATTTCATCAGATTGAAATCAATGGGTTGGAGCTAATTGCATGCAGATTCACCAACTAACTTGGAGAGAGGTTAAGGAACTGGTTTCAGGAAGGCATGTAATTTTCACATTCATGCACCTATAAGAGAACTAGTCAAGCTAAACCCAAAGCAACTAGGATGCCAATTAACTCTGATTAGAGAATTCATTTTCAGTACTTTGTGGACGGTTGGATGATTGTGGTGTTGAAGAGAACAAATTGCCTATTATCTCTTTGAGCTTTTACCCACTGGGCCAACCACTCTTTGATCATGGAGACGTAGCCACACAGGCGATCATGTGTTCATTTTTACATATGAAAAGCCCCGGGCTCTTTACACCCCGATGGGACAGCCACATTTATCAGGGAAAAACAGATCTGAACTCTCCTAACCTCACCTTGACACAGAAATCCTTAATTCCAGGGACAACGGCAGGCTGCAAAGAGCAGATGCTTTTGACTGACATCAGCACACTCTGGCTTTCTTTGTAATTAATCAGGGCAGAAAATGTGCAGACAAGAGGGGGCCTCAACCGGCCGTGGCAAGTCACATTCCAGTCGAATCAGCAGACTTTGTCTTCGCCCCGCTTGGCGTTAGAAAAGAACCGTCGCTTGAAAATGACAAGCACTATTGTTGAGAAGCTCTGGAAGCCAGTCAGTCTCTGGAGACCCAGCCCGGCGTGTGCGTTGTGAGCAAGATAGGTGCATGCAGCTTGGGATTCAATGCGTTGTCCCCAGTTATTCCATCACTAGAAACCACAGGGCCATGTCCTCTTCTTGTGGCAGGTACTGTCTCGATGACATTTAGGTACCATTTTGTAACGTGGAAGCGTAAGAAACGCAAACAAGCCCTGGATGAGAATATACATGGTAAAGACACGTGTAAGAGTTGCCGCTCCAAAGAGAATGAATGGATGGATGCACAAGGAGGGAGGTGACGTCACAATTCCATTATGTAGGGCAGGAGTCCCCCTGGTAGAGACAGATTATCTGGGGTTCCCAGGATCCATTGAGTGCTTTCTTATTTTTTGTCACAAATGGATAGACACATTTAAAGGACATCTTTGATATAAATAATTGGCACACCAAAGTGCATTGCAACAGGTGAGACTAAATCTCCTGCTTTTCATAAGGATTTCATTTTCAAATGCCTTTCACGACATGCAACAGGAATGATGGCAGAAGCTTGGTCGGACAGAGACATCAGCCACAAGGAGCCCACCCAGATATTAAACTGAAGGGTTATTCAACTACTCTGAGCTGCCTCAGGCTTTTTCTTTATTTGTAAAACCCCATTTACAGACCCCGAAAGCCTGCCTTGCAGGTTACTGGGGATTCAACGAAACTATCCTCAACAAGAGCTGGACGATGACAGACAGGGCCTCAGCACACGCCAATGGCTGTCAAGTTGTTTATAATGACTGGAGACACACATAGGCTAAGGGGTGGGAACTGTGAGAATAGAAAAGACTAGCTGGGCTAGAAAGACGCAGAGCTTTAAAAAAGTCTTTTAAAATACATTTGTAGGAAGAGGTGATATTTTAAATGTTTCATAAGTGGTATGGCCACCAACCCTAGTGGAAAAAGGCCACACCCCCGTGCTTGAGACGGGAGCCAACCAAACCACGCTCTACCACGTTGACTACTGGGGCATGTGGAAATGGGGTTTGGTGCAGCTAGAACTCGCTAAGAGGCTCTGAGGGGAAGGGTATTGGAAGACCGGGCTGCTTTGTGACATCATCATTGCCCGTCACTTGTGGAAGCATCTCAGTGCTTAAATAAGGACATCCACACTACTGTCTGTTTACTGTGTCTGTAGAGACACTGGTGGGAAGCGTGCGGATACATGGGTCCCGTAAGACCCCGTGGAGGGCGTTGAGTGTTGATGAAGGACAGGGCTGCAGCTCCCTCTGCGTGGGTCCAGCTTGAGGCCCGCAGACTGCATGCACCCCCAAGATATTGACGAACACAGTCCAACATGAAATCATGAACTTACTTCAAACAATACGTGACTTTCATCACGTATCACGTGATTCTCACGCGTGCATGTGTAGGTGACAGCAGTCGCTTGGTTTTCCCAAGTCAAAAGTCTCGAGTTACCTAGGGGTCTTTTAGATCTAATTTAAGTCGGAATCTAATAGAGTCCCAAAACAAGATACTTGAATACAGTAAATAGAAATGTAATCCACAGGTCTTCATTCCTTAGAAAGCTCAGTAGTGTGATTCTCCCCGCATTGACTTGCATATCCAATGCACTGGGTTAAGATCTTAATAAGACAGCATCATGGTGGATTCTCTTTCCTTGCTCCTTCCCCTCTAATTCCTTTTCCTCCATTGCTCTTCCTTCTCCTCTTTATCATAAGCTTATAATGGTGAAATATAATTGAAATGTAATTACTCATTATAGCCAAAAAATAAGAATGAATGAATGATGTTTACCATTCTATCCCAAGAAGTAATGGAAAACTACAATGACTGATGGTGGTATTCATGAAAGAGAGAGATCAGAGATCAAATAAATATAATTCTGAATTAAGAAACCAACCCATGAAACTGGAAGAAATAAGAAAGAAATCCTTTAACAAAATAATGAGGGTCTACTATTGTAGATAAATGGAAAAAACACCAATGCCTAAGCCCATGCCATACAAATATTAATGAAAATTTAAACATAAATTGATACAAATATTAATTAGAATCATAGAATTAAATGTAAAGCCTAAAATCCAAAGACAGAATACAGAAAATCTTTATGACCTCTTTTATGCAAAGATTTATTACATGAAAGGTATATATCAGTAAATAAAGTATGTGTTAATAAGATTTTATTAAAATCACAAATGTTGGTTCTTTTCGGTGTGTGTGTATGCATTAGAGGGCACTGTATGTCCCTGTGGAGGACCAAGGGTGACTTTGGGAATCATTCTGGATTACTTCTACCCTTTTTGCTTCCCTCTGGGATTTCCCAGGCTCTGTTCATCAGGGCCAAAAGTGCAGGCCTTCACCATTTCCACCTGGTGTTTCTATGTAGGACCTGGGACCCAAACTCTCTCTGGCCCAAATGTTGGTTCTTTAAAAGGTACTGTCATAATTAGGCACAGGTGTCAACTTGACAGTTGAGGGTTTGAGCTCTGGGCACATTTGTAGAGAATTAGTGGTTGAATTGGGCCGGAGCAAACCTGCAGGAGATTATCTAGCTGGTGGGGAGGGCTCGGCCTATGGTGGGTGGGATTAGGCCCTGGATAAATCACAGAGAGCTGGTTGAGAGAGTTGGCATCCTTCTGTTCACTTGGCCAGACATGCCGGTCTGGCAACTAAGGATTGTCCATCTCTCAACCATTATGCAGTGATGGTGTGGCCAGTTCCCTCGGCCCTGGCATTGGTGCATGCTCTTCAGTCAAGCTGGACTGAGAACTACAAACAGACTGTTGTAAGGAAATAAACCCCTTGTTCCCTTAGGCCATTTGATGGTTATTTATCAGCAACCATGCAGACGAACTGCAACAGGCACCATGGCAGATATTAAGAACCAGTAAGTTGCAAACTTGGCAAAAAAATATTACAACAGGGTCAGGGATGTGGGTCAGCCGTGAAGCTCTTTCCTAAGGTTGGTCCTGGGTTTGACCCAGCACCTCAAACATATATATTATTTATAAATCACAGTATGTTTTTCTGGCAAAGGATAGAGAGCAGAATATTTAGAAACTCTTGTAACTCAGAAATAAGATGAATGACAAAGTGGGCAAGATATTCTGAGTGACATTTTACAAAATAAAATATGCAAATTATTGGCAAGCATATGGAAAGGCCATCTGGAAACATCAAAGGAAACCTGAGATAAAACTCTCTGCCCACTGATGGCTCAGATTTAAAAGACTGACAACATTAAGGGCTCAAAAAAAAAAAAAAGAAAGAAAGAAAGAAAAGGAAAGAAAAAAGACGCTACTTGGCAACAGCTCTTGCGAATTACAATGTTATTAAATGTTATTACCAATTTAAAAAACCATTCAAGGTGGTTTCTGAAACGTTAAACCCATGTACTTACCATACAAAACTGTGATTCTCAGATACATTTGCCCAAGATAATTAAAAGTGTACATTCACAAGAGACCTGCAAGCAAATATTCATAGCATTCTTCTCCTAAGATCCCAAACTGGAAATAGTTCATCAGCAGATTAGTGTATGAACAGCACGTAGAATAGCTTTATATTGGAGTACTCTACAGAGAGAAAAATGGAATCAGATATGGAGACGTGTGCTGTCATCATCCATATTTCCTGTTGCTGTGATAAACTGCTGACAAAAGGAACTTAAGGGAGGGAAGACTTTAGCTCTTGGATGAAGACACAGTGCATCATGCAGGAAAGTCTAGGTGGAGACAGCCGAATACATCAGTCAGGAAGCAGAGTCTGTTGCTAACTAGCACTTACCTTACTTTCTCCTTTTCATTCTGTTGAGGATCCCATCCCAGGGAAGATGCCCCTCAGAGTGGGCAGGTCTTCCCACCTTGGGATGATCCTTCCCAGACTAGAGATTCCCATCAGGTGAACACTTGCAATTAACCATCACATGCATTATAATGAACCAATCACAAAGATGTGCCAAATAGATTCTGCCTGGTGCAGGCAGTTGCAAAGTGTACAATTTCGTGTATGTAAAGTGTTCAGGAAAGGAAAATTTGTATAGAAAATACCAGATCACTTACAGCGAGGCTTAACAGTCTACTGACAAGGGTGCAGGGGAAGTTTATAGAGCAATAAGGATATGCAGAGCCACTTAATGCCATAGTAAAATCCTCCAACTCCGCTTTTATCAGAGGTAAAATACTGCATAAAAGTAATTCACTGGAAATAGCAGCATGAACATTGGACAGTGAACTCCTACCACCGCGTGGTGAATGATGTCGCAAGTGGTGCGAAGCAGTTGCCTAGATTATACTGGCTGATGAGTTGCTATCCTAAGCATCCGAAAAGCTTCAGACTTTGGAACATTTGGGAGCTTTGAATCAGGGACAGTCACCTGCCAAAGTCCATACGATATTCCCAAGTCTGAAAAAAAAAATCACAATCTGAAACACTTCTGGTCCCAGGCATTTTTCAATGACGGCTAGTCAACATGGGTTGTCGATATTCTTTTCCCTTATTCCTATTGTGCCCTTCCCTCCTTTGCCCTCTCTTTTATTCTTTTCTTCATCCTATCCGTAACACTTGCTGCTTGACAATTCTGTATAGCTTTTCACTCAGGCATCCACCAGAGCTAGTCTTGGCTAATGTGCGAATGGCTAGTGTATGTCAGCAGTGCGGCTGCTCTGGGGACTCGGCCTTCATGAAGAACTGGTCTCTGTGGATAGAGTTTTTTCTCTACCGTAGACTTTGAAAGAAAGCTGTTGTTAATTAGCCCAATGTATCCTTGGCTGGGGAAATGTTGTAACCATCTATTTAGTAGAAAAACAAACATAAATCTCCCCATAGGCGCACAGGCACTGGGCATTAATCAGAAGAGTGGAATTTGGAGCTTTGTTCTTTGGGCTTAGTCTTTGTTGTTCCAGAAGGTTGGGCAGCATTCGGGGCACGAAAATCACCTTTCTCAGGCTGGCTGACGTGGGTTGACTAATAACACCACTCGTTAGTTGGGTGACGGGGGCTGCTGACCTTAAATTCTTGGTGCAATTTGGTGTTTGGAAAGAAGGCTCAGAGAGATGTGATCCAGCCCGGAAGAGGTTCCCATTCTGCACAAACCTGAGATTAGTTAAAATTCTATTTGGGATTCTAACCAACCAGAAAAAATAAATGGTTATTTTTTGTGCAATAGTATCTAGAATCTGTTCTTCTTTTTATTATTCTTTGGTAGGCATAGGAATACAAGGATAATCCATGTGGAACTAGCTAGTTGGTGAGCAAATGGCTAGAATTAAACATCTGAAAGTTCTCAGGCACTACATTGATAAGGCATCCCCCTCCTACTAAAGGAGTTCTTGCATATTGTCTTTCCTCTCTTACAGACTTGCTCAGAGATTTGCCTTATTAATTAACTCTTTGTCCTTGTGCCTAAAAGCTCAGCTCTCAATTCTCAGTTGTTCTCTAAAACCCCTGCCATCCATATCGTATCACACTTGATGATCGAAAAGGCCTGGCTAACAAGGAACCTAAGGATTTCCCCCAACTAGGTTTTAAAGATGCAAACAAGATGTGCTGCGTGTTATGTGATGATAAAGATTCAAGTTCTGGTGTTACAAGGACTCTCCTCCCAGTTGTTTGGGAAGCAAGAAGATCACAAGTTCATTGCCTGCCTCAGTTACAAGAGTGAGTTAAAGGCCAGCCCAGGCCACTTATCAAGACCCTCTGTCTCAAAAAGATAGCTGGAGATATAGCTCAGATTTACAGTCCCTGCCTAACATCAGGCCCAGCACCACAAAGACATTCATTGCTGCTTTCACGGCAAACGAGTTGGTCTAGAATTCTTGTCTTCCTTCTTCATTGAAGAATGTCTTTCTCCTGGAAAATATAGCACTCAGACCATCCCTTGGTTTAGACTTTATAATCAGCAACTGAGCAAATGTAGTGCTTTGGATGGAATTGGGCACTTGCCCTCATGGGTCTGAGTTACGTGTTAAGACTCGGGTCGTCCTAGCTTGTGGATGCAGGTGCATCTCTGCAGAGGGGATACCGTGGAGCTCTGTGGAGTCAGCCGGGCTTAGAGAATAACACACAGTTTACGAAGTGCTAATAGATAAACCTGGGCTGAAGTCTCTGCTACGCGGCTCTGCGTTTGGATAGTCTTGCGCAAGCTTCTTATCGCTGAGGGTCTGCTTCCTTCTGGCTCAGAATAAGTCCCTCTGAGAGATGAACTAACATGTACATAATCGCTGGCCTGTAATAGCCACCCGCAAATGATGATTCATTCTCCTCCTCTTCCTTTCTTACCCAGCGCTGTCCCAGGTCCATATCCCAAGAGAGGGAATGGTCAACGGAGATCGGCTCCTGCATTCTACCTTGATGTTTCCTAAAAGAGTTAAAGTTTAACCACTGTTGATAATTCCAAGATATGGCTTTTAAGTTCCAGAATATATTTCAGTTCTAAGTGCAAAGGCCGAAACAAAAATTAGACTTCTGGCTTGTCTCCAAACATAGCCTTTGTCCATTCTTGCTCTGTCTGCAGAAAGATTTTTTTTTTTTTTTTTTTTTTTGCTCTTCTGGTCACACATGCTTTAAGACTGAACTCTTGCTGCCTCTCTAGGGAAGGCCTATCAGAATTCCTTCAGGGTCTGGGATGTGAGGCTTAGTCATCTAGCGGGCTGGAAGGCGCTGTAGAAATTATACAGCATAGAGCTTTCATTTTGTAGATGAAGAAACTGCAGTATGCAAAAAGGAAATGCCTTGCGCAAGTTCATGAGCTCCCATTCCCTCCAAAGGTTTCCTGTGGAGAAACTCTTCCTGATACTTTGGTGTTGAGGGAGGGATCCCAGAGGGGATCTTTTGGACATCATGTCAAAAGCCTTCTTAGTCACTTTATCAAAATGGAAATGTGTCCATGAGAAAAAAAAAATTCTTTTGTAAAACGTTTACAGGTAGGCATGCCACTGAACTTAAAGAGTGATTTCTATGTATAATCAATTTGCTTAGCAAGCATGTTCTTCATAGATGAATTGCCTGAGATCAGAAACCAGTGGAATTAAATATAAAATGTCTACTTGTTCCAGGAAGTAAACCACCCCAGACTAACCCAGGGGAAGGAATATAGTAGACCAAGACTTCCATGTCCAGATACAACATCCTTTAATATTGCTGACAGTGGCAGATGGGTTTTATTTTTGATTTGTCACCTGCTGACTTGACTTTGATGGCTTGCTTGCCGTACCAGGCCCCAGTGTGAATCTCTCTCCCTTGGGAGCGCAGAAATGCTTCTCAGTGTTAGGACTGTGTATCTGTGATATTTTTGGATGTCTGCTGCTTCCATGTAGTCCTTGACTCACTATAGTTCATTCCTAATGAATGTCTCCATAGATTTTTCTGTTAACAAGATTTCTAGAACCTTCCAGATGGAATAAAACCGTGCTTCCTCCAATCTCCCCTAAACTACTACATCTAACCTTACACAACATGTATTCATCACACTTAAGGCAAGTGGCTTATTTTTCCCCTGTGAATTGTGTGAAGGGGGCTCTGAGCTCAGGGAATTCTTGTTGGATAAGATACTAGAAAATACATTGAATCCAAAGTTGGGACCAAACTCATGTTTGCATGTAGGGGCCTCATCTGAGGAGCCATCTTGCTGACTGTAAATTCACTGAATTCTATAACATATGAAAAGGATGGCATAGAAATACGCAGGTAGATGCTTATATACCAAGCAACCCAGCTAGAACTTCAATCGCCTTCTATCTGAGCACTTCACAGTCAGGAGTCTCTGAGGCAGGAAGGGTGTCAAGAGCTGGGAGCAGGGAATGCAGGCTGCCACACCTGCTCCTCTGGCAACAGCTGGCACATGGGAAATTGAACCGATCTCCACGGAGACTCAAACTCATGTCAAAGTGTTGTGCAAAGAGCATGAGGCATAGTACCTTGCTTATGGGATATGGTGTATTGTCAGCTTTCAGTGCCTTTGGATGCTGTTTGTTTGCTGCATCCTCTGCCTGTATCAGTAGGAACTACGCCCAGACCCAAGGTCCACTCAAGCCTGTGCACATACCCTCCTCACCTCCCCAGCCTCTGCCTAGGTCAATTGAGTGCCTCTGATTTCCCAGGACCAGCTTTCCCTCCCCCACTGCCCCTGGGCATGATGGTGACACGATATCCCACTCAGATGATGTCCTCACTCATTCTCCCCCCATCAGGACCCATGTACCACCATCCCACATTCAGCAATGTAAGAATCTGTAGCATGGTGGTATCCCCGAGAGAGGAAGATTGCTGAGGACGCCAGGTCTTCCTGGTCTTCATCGTGTCCCTTGAAGATCTCTTCATTCCCTGTTTTGTGCATATGATATATTCAGTTAAGCAAAACTATCTCCGCCATGCTAAAACTTAGCTAAGTATTCCATAGGTCTCTTTTTCTGCCTGGCCCTCAACAACATAACCATCAAGAGTCTGGTGCATGAATGTGCATTAAATAATCTTGTAAAATAAGATACACAGCGTGTTTCACGCACAGCATGTCAGAGATGCTAATCCACATGACGAACTGTGAGGGAGTGCTCTCCTGCATCCCCATGGCTGATCACAAAGCCCATGCTGTTAGCTAGGTGGGATGTTGATACACAAGGGCTCAGGCTAACCAGGATGCATAAGTGGCAGGACTCTTTCTCCAAGGGCTGGTTTTCAGTGCACCCCATTTTGACTTCTGAGCATGTCTTCCTCATAGGTTCACTTGTCCAAGAGAACATGGTGCAATTCACTCTAATCCATATATATATTACTTGTCTGTAACAGAGAATGAAAGTCCCATGCATGATTCACGAATGAGTGGGGTCAGGGCGAGGATCTGTAAGTAAGGAAACAAAAGATGAGACCCACATGCTGACTGTTACCCAGGGAAAGTATAGAGGAAGAATGTAGGATGTCCTCTTCTCCCCCCAGAGGAGATGATGGTTACATTGAGTCCCTGAAGGACAAAGAACTAGCCATGTTAAGGATCAGTCTGTGGAGCAAGGATGAAAAAGCATTCAGGCTAGAAAGTTCTAGTGTAATTCAAGGAAGAGAAGAAAGACTATATGCATGCATGAAGGGGGAATTGTTTCTATTTTTATTATTTATTACTTTAAATTTTTGAGTCTGGGTTTCCTCTGTAGCCCAGCATGGCCAGGAACTCGGGAAACAGCCTAGGCTAGCCTTGAACTTGTCGATCTTTTCCAAAGTGCTGAGATTATAGGCACACCTAGCTTGGATCTGGGTTGTACTATAATAGCTACAGGGTAATGAGATTGTTCCTAAACTTGGGAGCATCATCATTAATAGCTTTCATAATTTGAATTGTATTCCCCTTCCCCCAAGAAATGCAGCTAACCCCTAACCCCTAGTACCTTTGGATGTGACCTTATTTGGAAATGGGACTTTTGGAGACATAATTGAAATGCAATTTGAAATGAAAGGATTCATACTGACCCGGAGTCCATTATGACTAATGTCAAAAGATGCAGAGATGACATCAAGGTGAGCACGGGGGAGGGGAGGCCATGTTCAGACACAGAAGAAAGGAGAAAAGCTGTGATGATGGGCAGAGATGGGAATATGATAGGCATACTAGGAATGCCAGGGATGATCTCGACCTCCAGGAGCTAAGGAGAGATAGCATGGTTCTGCCAACACCTTGACTTTAGGCTTCTGGTCTGTAAAGCGGAAGGGAAGCCATCTTTAGTTTTAAGCCACTTCGATTAGGAGGAAAGATTCACTTTGGCTTATGGTTTCAGAGGTCTTGGTCCATAATCGCTGACTTGAGAAGCTGTGGGCCTACACTGAGGCTGAATGTCATGGGGCAGGAGAGAGAGAGAGAGAGAGAGAGGCTGTCTACCTCATGGCAGTTGGGAATAAGACTGAAGGGATGGGGGACGAGATATATCCTATAGTGTTGCCCCCCTCCCCCCCTCCGCCCCCGTGAGCTTCTTTCTCCAACTTGGCCAATTCCTCCTAAAGAGTTTATCAAATTACAGCTCCTTCAATGACCAGGACCATGTAGGAAGTTGGAGCTCTTGAGATCTGGTTTCTTCCTCTAAACTCTATTGCTGGAGATTGCTGCATTGAGAACCAAACTTTCACTGGGACACAGAAGGATGATGCTTTAGACCTAAACCAAAATACCCTTCACAGTGCTTCTCCCTCAAGTCCAAATGGATTTCATCAGTATGCAAGACATCTTGAAGGATGCCGCCGTGGGCAGACCTGTGTTTGCAGCCTGCCCTCAGTTGCAACAGGAGCAAGAACCAAGGAACCAGGTCATGATTTGAATGTAATTTGTCCCCCAACAGGCTCATGTGTTTGAATCTTTAGTTGATGTTTAGGAAGGTCATGGCACCTTTGGGAGGTGGAGCCTTGCAGAAGGAGGCTCATCACAAGAGTGGGCCTGGAGGTTGGTTAGCCCTGCTCTGCTTCTGCTAGTAGTCTGCTGTTAGAGTTTGCAGCTAGCTCTCTCAGCCTCCAGGGTGGAAGTGGCTTAGGCTGCCTCCAGCTTCTACCAGCCAGCCATGCCTTTCCTGCCATGATGGACTATATCTCCCCTCTGGGACCATAAACCAAATAAATTTCCCCTTTCTCCCTTAAGTTGTTTGTGTGCATGTTGTCTCACAGTAGCAGAGAGAGAGAGAGAGAGAGAGAGAGAGAGAGAGAGAAACTGCTACAACCCAGTTATATATCTCTTGGCCCAACATGGATTCTTGCTGCCTGAGCTCTCTGGAGGTGACTCCCAGGTTACTCCCAGATCTTCATCTTTTTAGCAACTAGAACACAGATTGCAATCTCTCGGCAGGGAGGTTTGGATGTTTGGATTACTCCAACGTGGACTTCAGATAATTAAAGGAAAAAAGAATAACGTTTCATTGCGCCCAAATGCTTCTTTGCTTGAACAAGTATTCTTCATTAGCCCAACTGTAGGGAACACTCAGCTCAATACCCCATTATTAGAAGACAGATGCCAAGGGCATTCCTCGCAGTCACAGTTGCAGTGCGCCTCCTATGCCAGCAACTTTCCTACAAGGGGCAGGGATGGGTCTTGTCCTATCTTGAAATGGAGTCGAGGGCAGAGGTGTTTTTTACATATTTCTTCTGGTTCTTCGGAAGCCATCAAGACATTAATTAGCATGCCTATCACCATATTGCTGACCTGTCAGCAGCCTGTTCTTTCTCCACAATGAAAGGGGCCATTAGGGCATATTAACAAGTCTAAGGATTGGCAGGGATATACTGCTGGTATATAGTCTGTCTGCCACTATTGACATCATCCCTCTGCGCAGTGTGCAGACATCACTCCCCTCCCTTCCCCCCTGTTTCATGGTATATAAGAGGTTAGATTCCATAATAAACTTGACTTAGTTTTTGGCTTTTCCAAGATCCCCTCTTAACCCAGCTTGATTCAATTCCTGCTGATCCCACTCCAGTACCTATCAGGATAGCGAGGTAAACACGCAGGTCACGGAACCCTGTACTCAGCAAGGATATGTATTTACTTCCCCTACCCTGAGTGGCAATTGCCCCTTCTCATTAGCACCAAGTTCCGTGTTTAGAGAATTGAAAGAGAAAATGCTTCAATACTAGTGATAGATTCTTTGGTGGCAGAAGGCAGACAAGATCGTTCCTAGGAACAACCATGATGGGTATAACTTCAGACCCACTTGAGTACCGGATCAGTGGTCTATGTATGGAACCTTCTTAAAAGTGTCTGTTTCTCATTTGTAAGGCTATTGTCCATTTTCAGTGGGAAACACACAAGGATCTGTAATTCTTGAGCCAAATATTACAACTCTAGGTCAGTGCTTGAATTGTATAGGTATATGTCTGCGCTAGTTACTTATGGCAAAATGCCTAACAGAAGCAACTTAGTGGAAGAGAAGTTTGATTTTTGGCTCGTAGTTTTGAAGGGTACAATCTGTCATGGTGAGGAAGGCTTAGTGGCTGGAGTTGCTTGCTTTGTGGAGGCAGGACTTTGTTACATGGATTGTTCACACCTTAGAAAATCAGGAAACAGAGAAAATGGAATTAGAAGAAGGGTCAGCCTCCAACCCTCAAAGGTCTGTCCCAAGTATCTTCTGCCTCCCAAGACAGAGCCTCAGGTGGAGATCAAGTGTTGCCCAATCCAGTGAGCGTGTGGGGGAAAGATGCCTATTAGAAACCATAGCAGTGTTATTCTAGAGAACACAGATTCCCGTGAGAACAGCTTTCAAGTTTCCAAGATCTGTCCTAAGTAGTATTGCCCAGGGATGTACGGCTTCGGGATCTTTGTTCAGTGCTAGAAGACAAGAGGAAGATATTCTCCTGGGTCTCTCTGTCCTCCTGCTTGCCTGGGTATCTCAGAAATTTTACTCAGCTCACAAGCTAGCAAGTTAGTTAGTCTCCCAAGGCTTTCTGGGTGCTAAGAGAGAAGACGAGATTCTCAGGTCAGCAAGAAAGGACTTGAGGGCTCCAGTCTCAGCAAGTGGTGTGAGGAGCATGGTGTTTGTGCCTGTCTCCCACCGAACAATACAAAGTGGTCGGGCATGTCACAGCTTAGGGAACCAGAATCCTTTAATTGGATGGTAACCATGCCTATATAAATACATACATACATACATCTGTATGTATATTTACTCACATACATAGTACATACACATGTATGTATATAGAAGTAGGTTAGCAGGATCACATAGTAGGTGTATTGAAAATTTTTGTTGTTCAAAATAGCTATACTAGACTAGGAAGATGATTCAGTGGTTAAAGTCTTTGCCTTGCAATCAAAGGATCCTCAGATCCCAAGTAAGAATGCCAGAGGATTTAGTGGCCCCTCCTGCAGGAAGACAGAGCCTTAGACCAAGCTGGCGAGCCAGACTAGCCCTTAGTGACGTGCCCTCTGGGTTCACAACAGTAAGGAGGAAGAGCAATTGAAGATGATTCCTAATATCACCTGCGGGCCTCATAAAGGTGTAAAAGGTGCACAATGCATACACATGCGCGCCCGTCCATGGGCAAAGCAAATATACACACGTAGGTACCCCAGACACATATGCACACAAAAAAGTTTAATTTTTTGCTATTTTACATTCCCACCAACAGTGAATGCAGATTTTTTTGGGGGAAGTTTCAATGTCTACCCCCCTCCCCAAGCCCTGAAAATGGCTCAGAAGGAAAGAAATCTGCACTGTGCTCTCAAGATGCACGGAGATGTGACAGTCCCATGGAAAATCTCGCGTCTGTACTACTGACGACTTCTGTTTCATGTTAAAACTAAAGCATGCACATGTCATTTAGAAGATGCCCCGGGCTACTTTTCTCCCTTCCCCAACCCCCTTTCTACATCCTCTTCTGCTTTTAATTCAGAGACAAGGATGTGGTAGAGAGCACACACTCTTCCAATTGGGGTATCTCAGGTCTCTGTTCTGAGATGACAGCCCTAATCTTCCAATGCTTTCCAAGTTGTTGGGCAAGTGAGATGTCCCATCCCCAAGCCTCACTGTTTTCATGCGTGAAACAGGGATGAGGCTGTCCGACCTCACAGTGGGACCCTGGGCTTGATAAGCATAATCACCTCTTTGCTCTTCGCTGTGATCAAACACCTGACAAGAAGCCACTTGAAAGCTTGTTTTGGCTCATGGTTCAGGACACAGTCCATGACAGGAAGCCAAGGTGGAGGGTGATCCCGACGACCATGACGTGAGCTAGTGCATGGTTTATCTTGATGCAAACAGAACTCGGACTGGAAATTGGGCTAGATTATGGCTGTATTATCATCCAAGGCCCACACCCGTGGCTACTTCTACAAGCCAGGCCTTGCCTCTGTGCATGTGTGTGTGTGTACATGCATGTGTTTTTCACTTGAGTGGGTATATAGGTGTATGTGTGTGTACATGCATGTGTTTTTCACTTGAGTGGGTATATAGGTGTGTGTGTGTGTACAAGAGGGCACTTGAGTGTGTGTGCCTATGGAAGCCCAAGGGTGACAAAAAGAATCATCCTGTTTTGCTTTACCTTCTTATTGCTCTGAGGTTTCTAGAATTAAAGGTCACCACTATTTCTACCTGGTATTTTTTATGTGGCATCTAGAGCTAGGAAGTAGGTCCTTTCACTTAGGCAAAGACTTTAATTCCTGAGCCATCTCCTCAGCCACAGACTTTACCCTGCAAAGGTTTTATAACCTCCCCTAAACAGTACCCCCAGCTGAGACAAGGGTTCAAACACATGAGGCTAGGGGGAGCATTTCACATTCTAACCATCCTGCCACACAGTAGCTGTTTAAGGAATAGTGAGCGCCCCTATGCTGGGGGGAGGGATCGTGGATCAAGTGCTTGTGTGTAAGCATAAGGACAGGGGTTCAAATCCCCAGCCCCAGCTGCTGGCAATACTCAGACACAACTTAAGGGAGGAAAGAAGATTAATTTGGCCTTCAGTTCTAGAGGGGAAGTCCATTATGCTCAGAGAACACACACCAGAAGGCTTGGTTGAACAGAAGCAGGAGGGCTGGTTTAGGTCACAACTGCCACCAGAAAGACAGAGCAAGAGCAAACTGAGAAGTAGTCCCAGACCACCAAACTTCAAGGCCCACCCTAGATGACCTCTAGCAAAACTCCACTTCTCAAAGTTGCTACAACCTTCGCAAACATTAACAAACCACAGCTAAGGATGCAAACGCATGATCCTGTGGGGGACAATACACATTCAAACCATGACAGTGCCTCAGAAAACCCTCTAGAGTAGACGATCCAGAGGGAACCTGGGGCCTATAGAAGTGCACAGGAAGAAGGGTGGGACGGAGTGGGATGGACTAATGAAGCAAAGAGAGGAAGGAAGGTGAGGGAGAAAGTAAAAGAAGGGGGAAAGAAGGAGGCAGGGATAAGTATTCCATATGCTTATAAAACTAGGATAAACATTTTTAAAAATTAATAAAAATAAAAATAAATAAAATACAAAGTCTTGAATGTTTGTTATAGCAGAAATGCCAGGTAAATATTTATAGAGCAGTTCGATGTACTGTCTTCCTACCTATAGATTCATAGGCTGTTTTTCCCTATTGATCTATTTCCTTCCCTTTTTTATGTTCTTTTTCTAGTTAACAGTAACAGGAATGTATTCCATTCTGACAAGCAGGTTTTAAGCCCAATCAGAAAGCTGTTGGTTATCTCCTTGATACTCACGCCACCATTACATTGATGATCACCTGTTGCCATAGTGATTTTTATTGTAACTTGCAGATCTCATGAGTTGATGAGGCCTTTGATTGTTTTTCTCCCCCAGTAGCTTCTACAGTATTCTTTGGTACTATGTAAGCTACCCAGTAAGGAGGAATTTCTCAGACCAGTTCCAGTTGGTATATTTTGCCCATGTTCTGTGATCCATACGTGTTGCGTCTTCAGTAATAGGGTCTTACTGACATTTTATTGGAGGGCAACCAAAAGCAATATCAAAAGCCTATAATGCTTGGGGGTCTTTGAGATTTCTCTGACCAACATTGTATCAGGAATCATCACATTCCTGTTACTTTTAGTACAGTATTATCAGTGGGTTCTAAGTGGACCAGTTCAGGGCATTTTGTTTTGCTCCTCTGCATAGGGACTGTCCATTCTTGTTGCTTTTTTAAAAGAAATGTGTTTTTTTTTTTTGACATATTGCTAACATAGGAGATTCCTATGAGGTTACCTCCCACGATCTTAGAGTTTTTCTATATAAGTCCCTCTATCTCTCCTATATCCCATTCCCTCAAACCCCCCTAGGTATTTTTCCCCATTATTCCCTCCCTCGCCCTGTGGTCATGGTATCCTAAATCTCCCTCTTAAAAGGTATTTCCCTAACCATCCCTTCCCACCTTCCCACTCATTGGTTCTCAAAATTTCTAACTCTTACAGTAATTCCAAACCAAATACGTGGGCAAGGATATGAATGCTAGCATCTGCGTGTAAGAGAGAACATGTGGCACTTGTATTTCTGTGTCTGAGATACTTCACTCACTATTAAAATTTACAGTTCCATCCAGACTTTGTGTTTTATAAAGAAGTTCATTTTATAGTGTTCTCTCTGCTTCTCCTCTCTCTCTCTCTCTCTCTCTCTCTCTCCCCCCCTTCTCTTCTAGGACTTCCTTTTCAGAGGATGTAAATGCCTTTTATTAATTATGTAATGTGAATGTTACTATGATATTGGCAATAGCAGTTTTTACAGTTTTATTTTGTTACAATTTCCTGTTGATGACAGTCAGTGTGGTCCAAGGTTTTATGGGCATTAATTAGTTTCCACCTTCTGTAAAATCCCCACATCCGTGGCAGTCGCAATGCTTGTGTGGAGGATCTGTTCTGTGGGTTCCAAGCAGCTCTGACAATACGCAGTCACCAGCCATTCGTCCAGGGACTCAGTATTCAGGCGCCATTAAAGTCTCACTCAGAACCTTTCATAAACTAGAAGGCTTTCTTTTCTACCCAAACAGGATTTTTTTTTCTACGAGTGTGTGTGTGTGTGTGTGTGTGTGTGTGTGTGTGCGCGCGCGCGTTTGTATATATGTGGGCACATGCATGCATGCACATGCACATATACATATCCACATTCATGTACAGGTGCAAAGTTGACACCAGATATCTTCTTCACTCACTCTTTATTTATTTTGTGCATGTGTGTGCATGGAAGGAGGCACTTGAGTATGTGTGCCTAATGAAGCCCAAGTCTGAGTTTGAGAACCTTCCTGGATTGCCCACTCTCTTTATTGTTTATTGTATGAGGGAATGGGATATAGGAGAGATAGAGGGACTTATATTGTTCCTGAGCCATCTCTCCAAGCCCCTCATCACTTTTTATTATTAAGACCAGGTCTCTCAGTTGAACCAGAGCTCATTGATTGGCTAGGCTAGCTACCCAACTTGCCCTGGGGATTTCCTATTTCTTTGCCTTCCTAGCGCTGAAATTACAGGTAGTTGCAACACCTGAATGGTTTCCGCAAGGGTTCTGGTCATGTGAGCGCCAGGCCTCCCACTTGCAGGGCAAATACCTTATCTCTTCAGCCATCTCCCCAGCTCCCAGGAAGAAAGCAGCTTAATGTTTGTGTAAGGAAAATGTACAGAGGAGCTTTGAAGCTAAGGTGTTTCTCCACTCTCTTGCCAAACAATGACTGGGTGAAGGCTGGGTGCCATGTGTTCTCAGGAGAAGAGGAAGTACAAAGAAAAACAGAAGGGTCTGGCTGGCAGCGTCTTGGCAGTAAGCAGAAGAAACTGCTTCCAAAGGAAGAACAGAGCTGTGCGTATGAGTTCACCGACACTTTGCAAAACACCAGGTAAGAGCAATTTGAGGGAAGGAAAATCTACCTTGACTCAGATTTCAGTTTGTTACAACAGACAAGTCAGAGTGGAGTTTATGGAGGCTGGGCCTCAGCCTCTCACGTTTTGATGGATCTCAATTAGCGGGCAGTGGGCCTGGAAGTAGGGCCAAGCCATAACTGTCAAAGGCCTACCCCTAGCGACCCACCTCAGTCAAACACGCTTCATGTTCAAACACTTCACAGCCTCCCGAAACAGCCCTGCCAGCTGGGGAACCAAGCCAGACCCATGAGCTTGCGGGGTGGCATTTTAATTCCTCTTCTGCTGCGGTGGTCAAATGCCCCCAACCAAAGCAACTTAAGGGAAATGATAGTATATTTCGATTTGTATTTCCAGAGGAATTAGACTCCACTGTGGTGGAAGAACACGTGGCAGAGCAGGAGGCCGGCTCCCTGCAAGGCATCCACACTAAGGAAGCAACAGGATACCAGGAGGCGAGGCTGAGCTATCCAACCTCAAGGCCCTCCTCAGGGATGTCCTTCCTCCAGCAAGGCTCCACCTCCTAAATGTCCACAACCTTCCCAGACAGAGCCATTGGCTAGGGACCACGTGTTCGAGCTCACGAGCCAGTGGGGAAAATTCACACTCAAAGCGTCACAGAGCTGGTTCACATTCAGAACGCTAGCAGCGTCCTGTATCAGTCCTGAGGGTCCCGCGTGTCCGAAGAGCACCAGGCGGCTGTGCTTACTGTCAGGGCAGAGAGAGGGGCTTGCTGTCCAAGCCAGGCCCCGGACAGAGTCAGATCATCAGTCAGTCTGGAGCAATGCTTCAGACACCAAGTAGGGTGGAAGAGAGGAACTTGATTCACCCGTGCTAGAGCCAAGACCACTCTCCAAAGACTCCAGCTCAAGTTTAGCTTGTGCTCTCATTTTATACAAAGCAGGATAGAGGTGGAGCAAGGGAAGCAGGACTTTCTGGAAACAAAAACAAAAAACAAAAAACCCACCAAGGTTACAAAGTGTCAGCAGGGTGGGCTGACTGCAAATGGCCCACAGCCTTGACTCCTATCAGACTATGGGGTGGAGTAGGGTTTTTGAAATGTCCTCACTGGACTGCCTTTGGGATTTCAGTAATCTTCCATCTCAACTAATGCTTAGCAATAACTTGACAGTTTGCATTTTTCTACTTCAACATATCTAGTCCAGTGGCTTAGGAATGTATCTAAACTCTGGTGTAGGCCTGAATAGCCTCAGTTACAGACAGGAGAAGTGGGGGGGGGGTCAGAGGAGCCTATGAGGGTTCTTTCTGAAGCTCCACAAAAACCATGAAAGACTTATTTACATGAGCTCATTGTTCATTGTTGAGCAAGATAAGAAGCAGATTTTTTTTTAACCAACAAATACAGACATCCTTTGAAACATGTTTCTAAAAATTCTCCTATGAGATGCTAAGGGGTATCTGTTTAGGCTAGACATTTTGTCTCACCCTGGGCAGAAGCAAAAGGCAAGTGATACAAAAGAACTGGGTTTATTGTTTTATTTTGTGGCAGAGTCTGACTCTATAGCCTACCCTGTCCTGGAACTCACTATATAGCCAAGGCTAGCCCCGAATTTGTGGCAATTCTTCTACACCAACATTCCAAGAATTGGGATTACAGATATGAGTAACCATGGGTAGGATGGAGGGGAATTTGTCACTGGGGCCTTCAATTCAGCATGTCCATCATCAGAGTGATGATTCCTTCCTTTCCCTTTCATTCTCTTGTATCCTTGTTCTAGCTTCCTCATATCCATCTTCCACCTTTCTTTTCATCTCCCATCTTTCCTTGAAGAAGACTGTTATCCACACTTGAGTCTCAGTGTGAGAAGCTGACTGATTCTGTCACCTTAGATGCCGTCACCTCATGTCTTACCAAAGCAACAAAAGTTCTCATTCCCAAAAAGTTGGATGTCAGGGCACAAGATGGGAAGGACGGTCTCCGACCAGATTCCTTAAAATGCACATTCCCCTTCCTTCCAGTACTTCTTCGAGCCTGAGTTTTCTCATTTGCAAAATTGTGCTGACAGTACCTACTTGAGATCGTGTTTCAAAGTGAAAAAGGAGAAACAAGTTTGACAGTAGACAAAACAATGAGGATAGGTAGCTCTTGCCACAAATGGTAAAAATGTGTTATTATTGTTTTAATTCTCTCACTTAAAGCTGCATATTAAGTTAAAAGCACAAACATGATCATGAAGTAGGACTTTGAAAAACAAATCAACTTTGTTCTTGAAGCCTTGGGAATAACGGGACTTTACTAAAGTGAATCCTAGCTGGGACAGCATGTAGGTTATGAGCCTATAAATGCATGCTTTGAGGACCATGGAGACACTCCCTGTCCTGCAGTTCATCTGAGAATGGAGTGACATTGCAAGGAAGCATCGGCCCAAACACCCTGATAGTCAGGAAGCCATGTGTGACAAGACACAAAGACTCACCTTTCAAGAATCCATCATCTGTGTGCAAAGACTATTTTTCCTGCTGACTTTTCATGTTGGAACTTAAGTTCTTTTGAGAACAGATGCATCCAATTCAGACCAGGGTTCAAAGATTGTGCTCAACTCTCTGAGGAGTCAAGGGGAGGGGGATCCAGCTTTCTAATTTCTGGGTGGACATGTTGAAATGTCTCCCCCCACCATGCATTCCTGCTGTGTCTGAGACAGCCAGAAGTTGGGGAGGTGGGGGAAGGGTGCAGAAAGGAAGGATTAAAGTGGGAGGAGGAGCTTGGAGAATCTCAAAGGTCCTTCTTGCTCTCCAGAGCTTTCCTCTCTCACATGGTCATCTGTGGGACTGGGGGGGGGGAGTGTGTAGGTGGTGTGGGGGAGCTGATGGTTCCACATGTGAAGAGATGGAGCTCACAGTTTAAGAAGGTCACACCTGTGATCACATGCTACTGAGCTGTTCAAGCGGTGACCCAATCATTATGCAAACATTATGTAAACACTCACTTTTAGGAACTTGGGAAATGACTCTTTGAAAGACGTCAGAGTAGAAGTTTTTTGATGCATGTGCGTACATACCCATGTGCGCATGTGCGCATGCACGCAGAGGTTCAAGAACAGTCTTGGTTGTCATTTTCAGGAACCCTTCTATGTCCTTTGAGATGGAGCTCACCATTTAGACTAAACCGATTGGCCTGCAGACCCCGAAGATCCTCCTGTCTGTCTTATCCAATGTGAGTTTGGGGGCTCCAACTCATGTCTTCACACTTGCAAAGCAAGCATTTTGGCAACTGATCCATTGCCCCAAATCCTTGAAATTTTATTTTTCAAGATAGGTAAGAGTTCAACAGACAGGAAAGAACAGCACGCAGAAGGAACTGGGAGTAGATTAAGGATATAAGACTGGGATGCTGGGTCTGGAGAGGTGGCTCAGGGGTTAAGCCTCTGCCTTGCAGGCAGACGGTCCTGAGTTCGGATCCTAGACCCCACGTATAGATGCCGGTGGAAGCGGGGGCGGCCTACGTTTCTGGTCCTGGTAGGGCGGAGCCTGTGAATCCCGGGCAGAGTAAACAAGGAAGAGGTGGAGGTGGTCTGTGGTGGTTCCGGAATTCGCCCGTGGTTCTACACACACACACACACACACACACACAACACACATGCGCACGCGCACACACAATTGAATAAAAAAAAAAAAAAGACTGGGATGCTTTCCCTGGGCAGGTGTGCTGGGTCAGACTCCAGGCACACTGTGAAGTGTTCTGTAGAGTAAGTAAGGCAGGCCTCTGGGCAAGCTTGTAGGTGGTTGTCTTGGATACATAATTGATGTGGGAAGATCCTGCCCATTGTGGATAGGACGCTTACCTAGGGAGATGGTCTAAGACAAGACAAGGATGGAATGAGTTATCTAGGCATCAGCAGACAGGCAGCAAGCCTGCATGCCTCAGTCCTTGCCCTCTGCTCTTCTGTGCATGTGATGTGACCAGTCGTTCGATTTCCTGCTGCTGTAACTTTCCTGAAATGAGGGTTGGTAATCTGGAGTTGGGAGCCATTTAGAACCCTTCTCTCCCGAGCAGCCTGGGTCGGGTATTTTATTATAGTACCATGTACACTAGACTAAAACAGCAGGTGTTAGCCTTTCGCTCTTGCTCTGCTTCAAACGGGTCTGTAACAGCTAAGGTCGAAGGTGGCCCCGTGATGTCCACCTCCTGACATACTCACAGGCCTGTGTAATTGTCTCACACTGAGCATGGGCAAAACTCATGGTGTGTTTCCTGTTTCTTTTTCTTTTCTCTCTGTGTGTGTGTGTGTGTGTGTGTGTGTGTGTGTATACAAGAGTGCACTTGAGTGTGTGGAGGCCCAGAGGTGACTTCAGGAATCATCCTGGATTGCTCCACCTCCTTATTACTTTGTTCTGGAGTTTCTCAGGCTCTACCTTCTAAAGGAATTGCAAGCACTGCCATCTCCACCCAGAAATTTTACTTGGGATATGGGGATCTAAACTCATGTCTTTTTTGCTTGTGAAGAAAAGACTTGAACCCCAGGCAGTCTCCCCAAACACCCTACTTTCTGTTTGAGGGAAATAGATCATGACAAAAGGGATGGGGTGTCATTTGAAAGATCAGGTATAAAAGAGGTAATGCCCACCTGGTGGTCAATCTCTCTCTCTCTGTCTCTGTCTTGCTCTCTCTTTCTCTGAGTTTTCCATCTGACCAGGTAGAAACAAGCTATGGTCCAGCAATCCTCCAAGAACTTAATTCTTCCAGCAACCACAGATCAGAAACCAGTGTCTCTCTGGCAGAAATTTCCAGTGCATTTGCAGTTCTAGTCTACCCCTTTGTGGTAGCCTTAGAAGGACCCAGCCCAGCAATGCCTGGATTCCTGATCCACAAAGCCTCTGTGGTAATAGGTGCGCATGGTCTTTTTTGTTACACAAAAATACAAAGCTAACACACGGGCCACCTACTTCCTTGAGCATCAGCTCTGGCAAGTGTTGGGGTGCGGCCTTGCTATGTGCACTTGTTGCAGACAACTCTCGCTTTGTGGAACATGGGAGAGAAGCTTCTAGAAGGAATCATCAAATACAAATCTTTGCTTGGATCTTTACATCCTTCATACAAATATTGTGTAGAGTTTCCTGGGATCATATTGGGATGGAATAACTCACATATGCTCGAGGAAGTGTTCTGAAGAATACCTTTTATCTACACAGGCCAAGAGAGTAAAGTGAGGGTTTGGTGGACCAGAGAAAAGATGTCCAAGAGGAACATCATACCAAATCCTCTGCTTTTTGCTGAATATGTTTCGAGTCTGGAGTCTAAAGATCAACAATGCAGCTTGCAGTTGCAGGATCCCGTCTCCTTCCACTGTGCATTGTGTTTGACGCTCAGCCAAAGGCATGTCTCAGGCAGGATCCAACTTGCCATACCACACGCTTGTGACTATAACGAAACCAAAGCTGAGTGAACGCCAAATTATTTCTTCTTCTTTCTTCCTTAATGTATGTCTGAACTTCCAGGAAAACATCAACATTCTGTCTGCAAATCACGTCGAGCTGATAATTTGAATTCAAAGCTATGCATTGTGGTTGTGTTTGAATTTGACTGCAAGGGAAATGGTCAGTTGGGAAGAAGTCACAGGTCTAGCGAACACTGAGGTTTCCTGCCACGCTGTGCATGCTGAGGTGTTTGTACCTGTGTTCTGGGAAGGGGGACATGTTTTTGCATTATGATTACATTTGAAAAGCATAAAAAAGGGCAGCATGTAAAACTTATGCCAGGGACTAAGGGGGTAGCTTGCTGTGCAAGCAAATCCCTAGCACCCATGTAAAAAAGTTGAGTATGGCCATATATGTGCTGTATGTGACCCCAATTCTGGGGTGTGTGAAGGGAGGTGGAGACACAAGAATCTCAGGGGCGGGCTGGAGAGGTGGCTCAGGGGTTAAGTCTCTGCCTTGCAGGCGGAAGGTCCTGAGTTCGGATCCTAGACCCCACGTATAGATGCCGAGCGGAAGCAGGGGGCGGCCTGTGTTTCTGGTCCTGGTAGGGCGGAGCCTGTGAATCCCGGGGCAGAGTAAAACAAGAAGGAGGTGGAGGCGTCCATGGTGGTTCCCGAATTCGTCTGTGGTTCTACACACCCACATACATACACACACATACATACACACACATGCATATACATGCGCACACAGGCATACACGCACAATTGAATAAAATAATAAATAATAAAAAAATATTTAAAAAAAAGAAGAATCTCAGGGACTTGCTGGCTGATAGTATGGATCTGAGTTTGGAGACAGAAAGAGAGCTCCCGTCTCAAGGGAATAGGGAACAGTGATAAAGCAGGATAAAACTGGTGTGTTCCCCTCTTGCCTCCACGGGGAAACAATGTACATACCTGTACATGAACGTGCACATACATATCACACATGCACATGCACACACATTCACCACATACACAAAATAAAGTATTAAAAAATTCAGAGTTTCTTAATACACAGACATGATGAATTTACAATGGCTATCAATTAGCTAAAACATATCAGAATGTATTCATTTTGTGTGATAAATGTATTTATTGATATAATTTATTGAGTGTTTATCTTCTGATACCTATATTGGTGGATTGATTTCCAACACCAGCATGTCAGTCACTCAATATAAATATCCACAGCTCCTATCAGAGCATATGATCAGCTCTCAGTAAAGGGAACCGGGCAAAGTCTACATTGGCCATGAATGCTAAGTAAGGGTCATGTTGGCAAAAATACCCTCCATCCCACAATCTGCAGAAACCCTGTCAATTCTGTTAAGATTTCAACTTAGAAGTGATCTGCCCTAGCTGAGACAGACAACTGAAAATCCCGCATGGGAAATTAGAAGTGGACTTTTTGTTTTCTTCTTCTTTTTGTAACCAGTGGCTTGGACCTGGGCTGAACACTTCTGGGTTCTTGTACCCTTTTATTCAAGAATGAAAACAGCTCCCTTCCCCCACTCCACCACCAGGAACGACCTAGATAAGCTCCGCCCCCGCCCACCCCCAGAACCCCAGGCCGCCCAAGGGACCCAGCTCCTCCCACCATCGAGCCGGAGCCATGCAGGGCGTGGGAGGAGGACACCCCCCTGCGCCAGGGCCTCGCCCCAGCTCCCCCAGGTTAAATAGCGCCCCACCCCTGCCCCATCCTCCTTTCCCCCATTCCGCCGCCTAGGATGCATGGGGTCCAGCCTGGACTCACCTCGACCTAGGTAAGCTCCGTCCCTGCCCACCCCCAGAACCCCAGGCCAAATAATTCAGTTTAGTGAAAAACGCACAGAAATTGAAAGAAGATCTTAAGAGTTAAAACGACAATGCCAAAGTCAAAGTGCAAATCCATGAGAAACAACACTCAAGTAAACAAATCTCCCACTGAAGGAATTAATCCCATAATGTTAGACTCCAACCAGAACAAACCCATGGAAAATGGCCATGAAAGCCTGACCCAGGGTAACGACTTTCAAAATATGATCATTACCATGTTCAATACTATGAAAGAGGAAATCCGGGAAGAATTAAATAATCGAATCAATCGCTTTGAAGAGGAATACAACAGACACTTGGAGGAGTTGAGAAAAACAGTGCAAGAAACAAAAACTGGCATAGAGCAGTTAAAACAGACTCAAGCAGAGTTTAAAACTGAACAAAAAGACAAGCTATCTTCAACCTGAAGCTCAACAGAGAGTCTTATCAGAAGAACTAATGAAGCAGAAAATAGAATTTCAGATCTTGAAGACAAAGTGGGAGAATTAACCAGCTCAATGGAAGAGATTGTTAAAGCCAAAAAGATACTTGAGAGGAACATTCAAAGATATGGGACACCCTGAAGAAGCCTAAGGTGCATTCATGGAATACCAGAGCAAGAATCTCAAAATACCACACCTGAGGAAATTTTTCAAATTATCATAAATGAAAACTTCCCTTAACTGAAGAATGAGAGGCCCATCCAAATACAAGAGGCATTTCTCACTCTAAACAGGTATGACCAAAATAGAAGCACGCCACGGCAAATAATAGTTAAAACACTCCACATTCAAGATAAAGAACTGGTGCTGAGAGCTTCAAGGGAGAAAAAACAAGTCACTTTTAAAGGTAAACCTATTAAAATAACAAATGACTTCTCAGTTGAAACAGTAAAAGCAAGAAGAGCTTGGAGAGACATACTTCAAGTATTGAATGAGCAAAAATGTCAACCCAGGCTGATTTTCCCTGCAAAACTATCAGTCATGATCGAGGGAGAAAGAAAAATCTTCCAGCACAAAGACAACTTGAAGGGATACATGTCCACCAAACCACGCCTTCAAAAAATGCTAGAAATGATACTCAAGCTTGAAGAAAAAAAGGCATATCCAGGAGAATAGAAGGCAAGTATAACACCATTAACAGTGAAGCAATATACTTATAGAAACTACTAAACATAATAAATGTCTGGAATTAAAAATAGTTTCTCCATTATAACACTAAATGTTAATGGAATTAACTCACTGATCAAGAGACACAGATTACAAACTTGGATTAAAAATCACAATCCATCAATCTGCTGTCTGCAGGAAACCCATCTCACCACAAAAGATAGGCATGCCCTAAAAATAAAAGGCTGGTCAACAATTCTACAAGCTAATGGAAGCAGAAAACAGGCAGGAGTTGCCATTATGATATCAGACAAAGTGGACTTCAAACCAAAGAAAATTATAAGAGACACGGATGGATACTACATTTTAGTCACAGGTACAATTCGCCAGGAAGACTTCACAATACTGAACATATATGCACCCAATACGGGGCCCCCCACATTCATTAAGAAAACCCTACAGCGTCTAAAGCAAGAAATCAACCTCCAAACGATAATTCTTGGGGACTTCAACACCGCCCTCTCAACATGGGATAGATCAACAGGTCAAAAGCTTAACAGAGACACTTTGGAACTTAATCAAACCCTTAAAGAAATGGACCTTACAGATCTCTATCGAACTTTTCACCCACACACCAAAGAATACACATTTTTCTCAGCAGCACACGGAACTTTCTCCAAAATAGATCACATATTGGGCCACAAAATGAATCTACACATATACAAAAAAGTTGAAATTCTAACCTGTGCCCTATCAGACCACCATGGCCTAAAGCTGGACATCCACAACACAACAAACAAGAGAAAACACACTAACTCCTGGAAACTTAACAATATGATGCTGAATGAGAACTAGATTCAGGAAGAAATTAAAAAGGAAATTCAAGATTTCCTGAAAGCGAATGATAATGAAAATACAACCTACCAAAATCTCTGGGACACAATGAAAGCTGTTCTAAGAGGTAAGTTCATAGCTCTTAATGCCTACATCAAAAAAATGGAAACATCAGAAATAAACAACTTAACAATGCAGCTTAAAGCTTTAGAGAAACTAGAGCAATCTGATCCCAAAGTAGTAGAAGAGAGGAGATTAGCAAAATAAGGGGAGAAATATCTGAAATCAAGATTAAGAAAACAATAGAAAAAATCAACCAGTCAAAAAGCTGGTTCTTTGAAAAAATCAATAGGATTGATACACCCCTAGCTAAATTAACCAAAAGCAAGAGAGAGAAAACCCAAGTTAACAAAATTAGAAATGAACATGGAGTTATCACTACTGATACCCAAGAAATCCAGAGAATTATGCAAAGGAAGGAACACTACCAAATTCCTTCTATGAAGCTAATATCGTTTTAATCCCAAAACCTAATAAAGATTCACTTAAAAAAGAAAACTATAGGCCGATCTCTCTGATGAACACAGACGCAAAGATTCTCAACAAAGTCTTAGCAAATTGGATTCAAAAATATATTAAAAAGATCATTCACGGGGACCAAGTAGGCTTCATCCCGGCACACAAGGTTGGTTCAACATATGCAAATCAATAAATGTAATTCATCATATAAACCAGTCCAAAGTCCAAGACCACATGATACTCTTGATAGATGCAGAAAAAGCTTTTGACAAGATCCAACAGCCTTTTATGATCAAAACGCTAGAGACAGTAGAAATGGAAGGAACCTTTATCAATATAATAAAAGCTGTACATAACAAGCCCACGGCAAGGATTATGCTCAATGGGGAACAATTGGAAGCATTCCCACTTTGATCAGGAACTAGACAAGGCTGTCCACTCTCACCACTTCTATTCAATATTGTACTTGAAGTCTTAGCTGAAGCCATAAGACAAGAAAGGGACATAAAAGGGATTCAAATCGGCAAGGAAGAAGTCAAGTTATCCCTATTTGCAGATGACATGATCCTATACCTGAGTGATCCCAAAAACTCCACCAGGAAGTTCCTGGAACTAATTGAGAAGTTCAGCAGGGTGGCAGGATACAAAATAAATGTGCAAAAATCAGAGGCCTTCCTATATGCCCGGAATGAAAGAAGTGAAAAATCCTTGAGAGAAACAATCCCATTTACTATAGCCCCTAAAAAAATGATATACCTTGGTATAAACCTAACCAAGGAGGTAAAAGACCTTTACAATGAAAACTTTAAAACCCTAAAGAAAGAAATAGCAGAAGACACCAGAAGGTGGAAAGACCTCCCATGTTCCTGGATTGGCAGAATCAACATCGTAAAAATGACCATCCTACCAAAGGCAATATACAAATTTAATGCTATACCGATTAAAATCCCAAAGCAATTCTTCAAAGAAGTTGACCAAACAATCTCGAAGTTCATATGGAGGCACAAAAGACCCAGGATAGCAAAGACAATCCTGAGTAACAAAACACTGCTGGAGGTATTACCATACCAAATCTTAGTCTATACTACAAATCCATAGTTATAAAGACAGCCTGGTACTGGCTCCAAAATAGACACACAGATCAATGGATAAGTATTGAAGACCTAGATATAAGCCCACAAAATTACAGCCATTTGGTCTTTGATAAAGGGGCCCAAAGAATCCAATGGAAAAAGAACAGCATCTTCAACAAATGGTGCTGGCAAAACTGGATCTCCACATGCAGAAGATTAAAGCTGGACCCGTACTTGTCACCATGTAGAAGACTTAATTCCAAATGGATCAAGGACCTTGATTTAAGGCCAGAGACTATAAAAACCATAGGTGAAAAGGTAGGGAACTCCCTCGAGCTGATTGGGCTAGGCCAACAGTTCCTAAACAGACATCTAATGGCACAGTCACTACCAACTCTCAACAGTTGGGATCTTGTGAAATTAAAGAGCTTTTGTTCAGATAAAGAGATTGTCACACAAGCTCAAAAGCAACCCACAGAATGGGAGAAAATCTTCACTAACCACATATCTGATAGAGCTCTACTGTCCAGAGTGCACAAAGAACTTAGAAAACTAAACACCAAAGAAACCAATGGCCCAATTAAAAAATGGGCCCTGGAACTTAAAAGAAATTTTACCAGGGATGAAATTAAAATGTCTAACAAATATCTTCAAAAATGCTCCACTTCTTTATCCATCAGGGAAATGCAAATCGAAACTTCCCTGAGATATCATCTCACCCCGGTCAGGATGGCAAAAATCCACAATATAAACAACACCAAATGCTGGAGAGGATGTGGAGAGAGGGGAACTCTCCTACATTGCTGGTGGGAATGCAGGCTCATACAACCACTCTGGTGAGCCGTCTGGAGATTCTTAAAGAAATTAAAGATTGAAATGCCATATGACCCTGCTATTCCACTTTTGGGTATAACCCCCCATACAGCAAAAATTCACCTCGATAGCAGAAGCATGACCATGTTCATAGCAGCACTGTTTACAATAGCAAAGTCATGGAATCAACCCAAATGTCCAACAGTTGACGAGTGGATAAGGAAAGGGTGGTACATCTATACAATGGAGTACTACTCAGCCATCAAAAATGATGAATTACTGGAATTTGCTGGGAAATGGATGTCATTAGAAACAATTATATTAAGTGAAGTATCCCAAACCCAGAAAATTAAGCGCCGTATGTACTCCCTAATATGTGGCTCCTAGTACCAAACCCACTCAGCCCACCTTGAGACACTCATAGGTAAATCTATGTATTACCTACAGTAATTGCAAGGATTATGAACAGGAGGGATGGGGTTGGAGGGCCACACCAGAAACAAGGAGAGAAGTGACCATGTTACAGTAGAGAAAATAGGCCTCCATCAAGGACTGTAAATAAGTAATGTGATACTGGTTAAGTTCACAGACATTCATTCCTGATCATTTACAACTAAGGGGGTATGATTGCACCAGAAGGGGAGGGCATATAGTCTGGCAGATAAAAAATACCCATTTTGCAAATGGGTGATTGACCCCTCCCTCACTGAGGTTTCCTACTTTTATTACATCTACCCTTGAATGTGCTCTTATAATAAGACTCCAGTTTAACAGCTTTTTGTCTCTGGCCAGGGGGTGACATACAGTGCCCATCAGGATGGAGTGAAGGGCATTGCAGGAGCAGCAAAACTGCAAAAGAAAATCAACAAACCACAATCCAGAACTTCAGAGACTCTATATCAACCACCTAGAACTAGGCCAGACTAATCTTTCCCCATCCTGAAGCTCAGGGAAATTTGTGGAAGAGGGGGCGGTAAGAGTGTAAGAGCAAAAGGATGGGAGGAGCAATGATTTGCAAGATACTCCACACAAGTTAGGGTCAAAGCAATCATAATTGGACTTTGCATGCCCTGCGCAATATCTAACACACTATTGACCTCACAAAGTCTAGCATCTGCTAAAGGCACCAAGACCCTTGGAGGCAAGGGATTGGCAGCCACAGTAGTGTTCCTATGCTTAAGGGGAACACGAGAAAGGGTTCAGGGAAATGCCACTAGGTCCTTGTACGTCATTGGAGTGGAGGGCCCAGAGGAGAGTCAGGCATGCACAAGAAAGGACTCTCTGGGAATTGGGGCGGGAGGCACTGGGGAATGAGGAGGGAGGGGTGAGGGGAGGGGTAGCAAGGGGTTCGGGGGGAAGAAGGAGGGAGGGAGGGAACTGGCATACCTATTAAGTTTGTATGAGCTGAAATAATAATAAAAAATGTATAAATAAAAAAATTTTAAAAAAATGAAAACAGCCCCCACAGATATAAAAAGCAGCAAAGAAAACTGCTATTCACAGCACCGCCATAGTGAAGTCAGGACACTCGGCAGCTGCGCAAGCGACCGGGATGTGTCCTGGGGTCTGTTTTCATGAGGTCTGAAGGAAGGCGGGGCTTGTTGCTAAGGAGTGTGATTTGGGTGGTTCTATCTTTGATTGAAAAATTAGGTCATCTAGTCACTTTTCCTCCTGCTCGTGGAGCTTCCCACGATGCATCTAATTTTAATCATGCATACCCAGGAATACATGGGTATAACACCGTGCATAGGGAATCTTCCCTACGAGATTGCCTTTAGTTTTATTGCACATGCATCCAAAAGGATTTAGACCAGGTCAACTCTATCAATTTAACCAGGATGTGCTGGGTATGCATTTGACCAGAAGATATATTTGATGGTTACTAGGGTAGAAGAGAACTATTCCATTGTTTAGAGAGGGCTGTGCGTGCAGTTCGATGCATGTAGGGGTCCAGGATCACTATACAAGGTACGTTGTTCAGAGAGTGTGTGGCTACAGCATTAGCAGGTAAAGGGCCTAAGCTGTCTGGTGCATTGCTGGAAGTGTGTGTGGCAAGGGAGCCGCTTGGCCCAAACCAAATCAAAGTCCCAGAATGCTAAGCAGTTCTCTATGCCTGCCTCCCTCAGTGTCTTCAGGTAAAAACTGATCACATTTCTACTTGTACTTCATGGATACTCTTCTGTTGCTGTTTTAAGATACTCTGACCCAAGCCACTTAAGGGAAAAAGGGTTCATGTTTTGGCTTACTGTGCTGGAGGGAAGAGACGCCTGTCGTGGCTGAGGTGATGTGGGGTCAGGCTTAGAAGGCGTGGCCACCTTAACAGGAGGCAGCTGCTTCTTTGCCGCCACGCTTAGGAAGGACAAAGAGAGAAAGAAAATAGTAATAGTGGTGGTAATGGTGATGATGATGATAGTAATAATAGAGCAGACCAGACCATCAAACCTCAAGACCCTCGCACAGTGACATACCCCCTTAATTTAGACTCTACCTTCCAAAGGTTCCATTGCTACCACCCCCAAGCAGGGCTACTATGTTAGGGGACCAAGTATTGAAGCACAGGAGCCCACAGGGGACATTTCACATCAAAATCACGAAACTGACATTCTTCCATCTAATTTACTTCTTGAGAGTTCAGATCCACGGTGGGGATAGTCTAGGCCATAAATTACTGAAGTATTTCTAATTCTCCTACCATCATCTGTAAAAGCAGTTTTGAGTTATGGGGGTCAAGGGAAGACATGCGTTCGTCTTCTGGCTGGGAGGGTTTCCCAGTTGTTGAGGTTCATGTCTGCAAACCCTGGCTATCTGCCTTCCTATGTGAGTGGGGTGACTGACTGTGGTGGGTTTGTAGTGCAAGCGCCTACCACATACACTGCACTTTCTTTAACTCCCCATTTCCCCCCAAGGAATAACTGTGAATCAGAGATGAACTCAATGAAAATCAGAGCTGAAGTGGACTATACATCACACATGTCAGCGTTTCTCCAAACCGTGGTTGATTTATGACCCATTCCGAAGCTTCGGCACCCCGGCCACACCATTCTCGCAATGTGAAGTCACATCCTCCTACCATGAGGGACTACTTAAAGACCGTGTAAAGGGAGGAATAAAAAACATAACAGACCCAAAGTCAAGGACACGTATGGGGTACAAATATATCACTGGAAAATCCAAGGGTGGGGCTAGGAACAGACATTCAAATTATGAAACCCACAGGGGACAGACATTTGGGGAAGCCTTGGTTCTCTAAGTTAGTGGAAAAGGTAGAGTCATTCAAATGTGGAAATAATAGGATGTTCATCTCTAGAAGCAAAGATGTTCTCTCCCCCGTCCCCTATCGTTCAGCAGAGGACTGGTCCAAGCTGGCTTCCGTCAGAGATGAACAAGATGCCCAAGATGCTAGATAGTCAGCCTACTGGAGAACAGATAAAGGAGACCGCCTGGGGAGAGATGGAAAGACCAGAGAAAGTGGGGTTGAAGAATGGTTGCATCTTTCCATTAGCCAAGTTAGACACTGGAGATCCAGAAAAAAACTTGGCATACTACTCAATTCCATGTCTACCCCAATTAACCCCACACATCTGAGAGTCAATTGTCCAAACTCACTGGTGTACCCCAAGAATACATTTCTCCTAGTGAGTCAATATTTAAGCTTGTTGACGGAATGTCCTCTGTCAGGGGAAAAAAACGAAACAAAACAAAATAAAAACCTCTCCAAGTTCTGTGTATTCCAGAAATCTGTCTGGGATTGTTTTCGAAAACATTTCAGCAAAAAATGAGAGATAATCCGTGACACAATTAGAAGAGAAACTGATGTGAAACTGAACTGTGCTTCTTTGGGACAGCTGTGGATTTTTCTCTCCTCCGGGGGCACGGGCTGAAAGCGCAGCTCAGCATGTGGGCTCTAGGAAGGGCAGGGAGCTGCGGAGCTGCCAGCAGCATGTCTTTCCCAATTAAGGGTGACGCCTGGGCGAGGGTTGTGGGAGGCAATTGTTCCTTGTTTGCTGGTTCTCTCCCTTCACACATTCTGCCTCGTAATCACTTCCATCTTCTCCATTCACTTGTCATCACTGGGCACGTCTCTCGGTCAGACAGATGGAAGTTCAAGTCCTAGGTCTGTCTCTTAGAAAATGGAAGGAGCCGGGCTGGAGAGATGGCTCAAGGGTTAAAACTCTGTCTCCCAAGCAGGAGGACCTGAGTTCAGGTCCTGGATTCCACATGAAAATGCCACAGAAAATGCCTGTACCTCCAGCTCTGGAAGATAGAGCCTCCCAGAATGAAGCAAAAAGGAAGTAGAAGCAATCCAGGATGATGCCCGAAGTCACCCTTGGTCCTCCACAGGACACACGGTGCCTTTTCTCTCTGCTTTCTACTCTCTCTCTCTCTCTCTCTCTCTCTCTCTCACATACACACACACACACACACACACACATACACACAAAAGATAAATAAACAAATGAGTACAAAAAAAGAACAAAAAAGAAAATGGAAGAAACAGATCTAATGATCTGACAAGTTTCAGGTCTCTTCCTCTAAAGGTGGAGCTGACTGAACCTAAGTTGCCAAGTGCTCATGAAGATATTTCTAACCAAGAAGCTCTGTTGAAAAACAAAATCCAAGGTGGATATTGTCCAAGAAATTATACCCAAGCTTTTCATCTGTTTTCCACATGCACGTGTGTGCACACACACATGCATACATGTGGGCAAGTATGAGATTAAACTGACGCGAGACAGAATACATTAGATAGCTCCTATGTGCTTTAAGTTAAGATACTTATTCCAGACATACCATATTTCCATGAATTCCTCTATGTGGGTATGTAGGAGATTTACTGAAGATGTTTTTCTGGGATACCCAATGTCCCTGCTTTTCCAGCGTTCAGATATGTCAGTGTCAGGTCATGACTTCCTGTGTGACCTCTCATGTAGCTAAGCCAGTTCCCCAAACTATGCCTCCCACTTTTCCCATACACATCAGTTTGCACATAGCTCTTTGCAGAAGTTGTTTCTTTCCTAGTGTTTCCATAGACTCTAGATGACTCTGTTCTGATTCCTATGATATTAGTATCGTCATCAGATTCATCTCTCTACCACCAGAGAGTAAGATCCCAAAACATAGGTGCGGGGAATCTTCCCTTTTGGATCTCAGCATCTAGCACAGACAACTGCAAAGAAAACCCTCAGTAGAATTGTAGTGGATGAATGATGGATAGACTATGGAGGATGGAGGATGGATAATGTATGTATGTATGATATATAATGTATATGTATGATGTATGATGTATAATGTATGTATGGATGGATAGATGGAGGGAGAAATTGAGGGATGATCTCAAGAATGTCCAAGTCAAAGTTCACTTGTTGTTTGTTTTTAGACATCAACATACTCTGATTAGTGAGACTAAATGTCTCTTGGAACATCCTTTCTCTGTCACCTAGGATTTCCCCCTTTCTATCCCCAGAGATGCCACCACATCATCTTTCAAAGCATGTGCAACTCCATGACTTTAAGATCTATTTCCATTCTTTTCATGCATATACATATATATATATACACATATGTGTGTATTACAATTTTTGTTCATTGTCAGCTTTCCATATCTTGGTCACTCTGCCTTTGCCCTCTCTTTTTCTCACTCTTACCAGCCACCCTTTTCCTCACAGGTCTCTTTCCCATATTCATGACTTTAGCCAACTCTATCAGTTATATAACCAAGAGTGATTGGCTCAGTCTACTTTTCCTCCTGTGTCAAAAATGAAAATGCCCTCCAGCTCATAAGCCTTTTCCTGTTCAGGTTATTTGGATCCCAGGATCCTGCTAGGCTTCTGCATGGTGGGGAGTCAAGATTTGTCTTCAGTGTCCTGCCCCACCCCCACCACCAGCCCAGATCACGTTGCGTCAACTTGCCTGCAGGTTGAGATAAATTCACCACCAAATGGCTTAGGGAACAAGGGGTTTTATTCTCTGTTATTATCTTCCCGTTACAGTTCCCCGTCCAGCTTGGCAGGAGAGCCCACACTAATATCAGGAGTGGAGGACACTGACCACACCGTATCCACAGGACTGCTGAGAAAGGAGCAAGCCTCACTTGACAGACATAGCGTGTCTATCCAAGTATACCAAAGAATGCCAGTTCCCGGAATCAGCTCCCTCCATCTTGCCCACCCACACAGGAAAATGTCCCACCCATGGGCTGGGCCTTCCCATGTCAAGTAGACCATCTCCTGCAGGGGGCGCTCAGGGCTTAACTACTAATTCCAGTAACTACCCAGAGTTGGAGCTTTCGACTGTCGATTTGGTACCTGCATCTAACTATGATAATTGGTATCATTCATAAGTTGCTTCAGTGCAAAAAATTAAGGGCCAACAGGCAGCCATGGGTCAGTATTAATATTCATTATCTGACATAACCCATGCACATAACCCAGTCTGGTATTCATGTTACAGGCTATACAGAGAATTAAAAAATGGTCAAATCCATGAAAATTCCTTGTGTTTTCCAGCCTTTACCCATCTCCCCTCATGTCTCCGCCCATGTTTCCAGGCTCTTGTCATTTTTCTTCCTATCAGCTTCTGTTTCTCACCTCTGCCTTTTGGGAGCCAAATGCTAGAAAGGAGTTTGTAAATAGCCAGAACACTAGAGCCATGTGACTTCTCACCTCAGATCCCCCCCCCCCAGGCTGTCTCCATGCCCTTTGTTTTCTTAGATCTGGAGCCCCAGTGTTGTGAAGGAAAATAATTGCCTACAGCCTGGGCCAAGCTTAGGCCGAGCTGGGTTGTTCTGAGATGCAACTGAATAATCAATTACTGGGTGAGTGGATCTGAATTTCCCTGGCTGCCTTCCACAGGCCTTAAGACATCAAAGACACCGGAAAGAATTGTTCAACCCTCCTGAAGGATGTCTCGCCTTCACTCGTACTGTCAGAAGCAACCCCAGCCTCCTCAGCCTTCAGTGTCTACCCCACAATTCCCACAAGGGCTCTGTAAAGGGATCTGTTGGAAAAGAAAGAGAAGTGCACACAGCATCACTTGGCAGTGTTTCGTCTGGAGAGATCAGGACCTAGGAGATAAATATGCTAAGTAACTATGATACTCATTTTGTCGGAAGTGGGAAGTAGCTGGGTTGAAATAATGCCAACAGGGACTGGAGAAATAGCTCAGTTGGTAAAGTGCTTGCCACAGAAGCATGCACAAGGACGCAAGTTTGATCCCTAGAAAAAGCCAGGTGTGGTCGCTCTCCATCCTTGGAACCCAGGTTCAAAGATGATCCTTAGTGATTGATGGCTGGCTAGACTCATCGACTTGGCAAACCCTGGGACTCAGTAAGAGACCCTGTCTCAAAAAACAAAGTGGATTGGGCTGGAGAGATAGCTCAGGAGTTTAAGGCCTTTGCCTTGCAAGCAGAAGGGACTGAGTTTGGATCCCAGGTCCATGTAAAAAAACACGGTGAGGAAATGGCTGTGATCTGCACTTCGGGTCCTGGTGGGCGGAGCCTGGGAAATGCCAGAGTGAAGCAAACAGGAGGTAGGAGCAATCCGGGATGATTCCCAAAGTCACCCTTGGTCCTCCACAGGGACACACGATGCCCTCTGACACACACACACACACACACACACACACACACACACACACACACACAGCAGTTGGACCTAAACTGTGAGACCTTCCTATGAGGAACCAGAGCCCTGAGTGTCCTCCCCATGTACCCAGAACCCCCTCGGCCAGGAGAAAGGGTCCGTGCCACTGGACATGTGCAGCTTTTATGGTAAGAAAAGTCGGACAGTCAAAAGTTTCAACAGAGGCCATTTGCCAACTGTGAGAATAAGCTGGGAAATAGTTTAAGGAACCACACAAAATTCTTGCCTGTGAAGATGTCCAAGTCTTGGGAGTGTTAGTGAGAATATTTATGTCCCTTTGGGGACCCGGAGGGCATGGGCGGAATGCCTGTGAGGAAGGCAAGTTGGCAGGAGGATCAGAAGGGTTCATTTTGAAGATAGATACTGTCTATGTGTCAGGTGGCGCGCCGGGGCTCAGCGGAGGCCTGGGAAGCAGTGGTAGGTCTGCAGGGTTGAAATCCACGACTCAGGTGGACCTTTCTGTAGCATCAGGTTAACAGCAACCCGAGTGCTAATTGGCCCAGCTTGATGAGGCAGCCAGACAAGAGTGCTCCCGCCTATAAAATGAAAAGTACAATTACATGCTAGATGCCTGCAGCAGAAGGGGGAAAATGAGAAAATTGCTACCTGCTAGACAGCGAGATAACTGGATTTTCTTTTCTTTTTTCATTCTGAGCACCAAGACAAAGCAACCAGGTCAATCAAGTAGCAGAAAACCTCTAGAAGGGGTCATTGCCTGGAGGCAGGCTGATGGCGGCTGATGGCGGCTCACGGAGATGAGGTTTCAGTTGGGGGTGGGGAGGGGGTTTGTGGGTAAAATGCTTGTTGTGTAAAGACCTGAGTTCAGTTCCCAAGCTTGAGTCACTTCTGTTGTTACTGTGACAAGTGAAGTGCCTGACACAAGCCAGCTAGGAGAGGGAAGGTTTTTTCCACCTCACACTTCCAGAGCACAATCCGCCATGCCCGGAAGTCACATGGCCACATCCCATCACATCCAGGCATCCATCCATGCATGCTGCGTGGCTTATCTCCGATGTTCTCTCTCCTTTGTCCTCCTGACCTGGGATGGTCCCCCCCACTGTACAAATGTTAGTCAGGTAATCCCGAGTGACTGAGTGGGATCAACTAGAGTCCTAAAGAAAACATAGGGCCCAGTTCCTGAGAAGTCAGACCCCCAGGACTGCATGTGTGATGCTCTGCTCACGGCCCCCCAGCACCTCCTGCTGGGCCACAGTGACGAGTCCCGCCTCATCCGCACACTTGGTACTGAAATTTGTTTTTTAAGAAGGATCCCAAGGGACTAGGGAGATGGCTCAGTGGATAAGACCCTTGCCATGGAAGCATGAGGAACTCAAGTTCAGATCCTCAAAACAATGTAAAAGATGGGCAAGATGCATGCATGTCCACTTTACACATACATGCCAACACACATATACCTTCCCCCCCCCACACACACACATGCCACACAATGAAATTACAAAAGGAAACCAGAGCTTTTGTGACCAAGCTTTTCCACTGCCGTGTGTGTCTATGTGCTGGCACGTGCATTTCTTCCTCTTTTCCTTGCAGATTTGCTCAGGATTGCCCTGTGTGGCCAGCAGCAGCTTGAGCCCTGCGGTCACGGAAGAACAGAAACCTCAATGGTTTGTGAAAACACAAAACCAGTGGCCAAGCAGTTAGGACAGCCTCCTACTTGTGTGACCTGAGGTCTACCTTCCGAAGACCAAATTTACTGAGTAGGTGTGGCTGGACCCTTGTACTTCTAGACCTGAAAGGCAGAGCCTGGGAATTTTCAGAGCAAGCTGGCTAGTTGGAGTATCCCTAATGGTGTGAACCGGGTTTAACAAGAGACCCAGGCTCCTAACAGTAAGGTGGAAGCGTGAGGCAGGATGGCTCCCTTGGGGTCTCAAGGCACACGTTCTCAAGAGTACTCATGTGCATATATCCTGCCCCACATGGGGTGAGGGCACACCTTACCCACAAGCAAAACACACATGCACATGTTCATGCAGAAGTGTGCACCCATCTCATACACATTTACATGAAAGAAGGAGAAGCTACCATATCTGACACTTTTATCCACTGTAGGAGCTACGGTTTCATCTGTTACTATTTTCTTTCTTAATCTTTTATTATTATTATTATTATTATTATTATTGGGGGGGCACTGTGTGTCCCTGTGGAGGACCAAGGGTGAGTTCAGGAATCATCCTGGATTGCTTCTACTGCCTTCTTGCTTACTCTGGGATTTCCCAGGCTTTACCCAAGGCAGGAAATGCAGGCTGCCACCATTTCTGTCTAGCCTTTTTTTAAAAATGGGACCTGGAATCTGAACTCAGGACATTCTGCTTATAAGGCAGAGTTTTAACTCCTGAGTCATCTCTCCAGCCCTCATTTTCTTTCTTGAATTTTTATTTTATTTCGTGTGTGTGTGTGTATGTGTGTGTGTGTGTGTGTGTATCTGTGTATACATGAACCATAGCATTCGCGTGGAGGTCAGAGGACAACATCATGGAATCTGTCTTTTCTTTTTACCTGGACATGACTGTTGGGGAATAGAACTTCGATCTCCAGGCTTGTGTGGCAAGCAACTTTACCTGCTGAGCCGTCTCATAGGCCCCTCATTTCCTTTCTTCATGAAGGATTTTCTTTCATACTCCTCAGTGTTTCCTGTGTGTGGCTGGGGAATTCTTTCTGCTATTCTTTCTCTAAGTGGAAGATTAGGACTGCAAACAGGACCAGAAAGCTCTTTAGAGCCACTGCGAGTCAGTTCCCTGACCAGTTGGGATGTGGAAATTTAGACAGGCTGAAAATGGGAACGTGTGTTGGAGACACAAAGACCACACAAGTCGAGTCACGGTCTGAGTCACTCATTGTTCTCCTGCCTTGCAAATCACTGAGCTCAGCTGGGAGTGAGATGAAGTAGCTAGTAGCCCAGTGGGTCGCAAAACTGAAAACAAACAAGCACTGTTAACATGGAAAAGCAAAGCCTTTAGTCATAAAGCACAAGGTAGACTGGAAAGTAATATACTCGGTTCCCTTTGGGTGATTCTGAGATGTGTCCCCAAGAGCCACAGATAGGGTTGGGGAGACGCCTCAGCAGTTAAAGTGCTTGCTGCTCAAGCAGAAGGACCAGAGTTCAGATTCCCAGCTGGAAAAAAAAAAAAAAAAAAAAAACAGTGGGTGTGGTAGCCTGTCTGTAGTTCCAACCCCAGAGGACAAGCCAGACCAGCCCTAATGACAAGCTCCAGGTTTAATTAGAGACACAGACTCACAAAGCAACAAGCTGGGAGAGCTATTGAGACTAGTTCCTGATATCACCACATGCACGTGCAGACAGGTACATGAACACCCTCAAACTTGGGCCTTCCCACATGTACACACACTTCTGTGCACGCACATGCGCAGGAAGAAAGTAAGAAAACCAATGATTTCCAGGTATAAATTCTTCGACACAGAGAGACTTCTTATTTGAATGTACTCGAATACTGCGTTAGTCCTAACACGTCCTTTTCTTTTGCCGATACACGCTGTTCAACGTGGGGCAGCTGTGGGATGGCTGGACAGAGCTCGGAGACCCCGCTAGTCACAACACCACGTTCTCCAGCCTGGAAACAGTTCTGCGTGGCCAGATGAATCACTCAAAGACCTTCTTGGGACTTAGTTCATGTAAGGCTCACATTAAAGGCGTTTGGGGCCACAGCGCCGGAAGGCACACACGGGCACGCAAAGGGAAAGAAACTCGCGTCCAGTAAAGAAGAGCCAGGCATTGGATTGGATGAGCCCGAAGGGAGGAACAGAAAGAAGGAAACCATCCACTGGAGTTTCATAGGCCTGGGAAAGGAGGTCCACACTGGTCCAATGCTGTGACGAGCACAGGTTGTCCTCACGTGAGGATCCTTCGTCTCTAAGCTTCCGTTCCGTGCCGCTCAAAGGGGACATTACGCTGAGCATGGGGAGTCGCACCTCACAGATTGATTCTGGCACAAGAACACCTACATAGTGAGTTCAGGGCCAGCATGAGCTACGCAGCATGGCCCTATCTAAACACTATCCCGTGACATATTCTAAAAAATACATCTTTTCATTGGTTCGGGAGGGTCCTGTACATGCCTTCATGTGTGTCTGGCACTCAACTTTTTTTGACTTTGATATGTGTGCAAACAGCAACAGTAAAGAACATGTAGCATGTCTGTGTAATTAATTAGTAATAATTTGGGGGCAGTTTTGCTCACTCCAGATGAGCATGGCAGGAGAGTACCTACCAACATCAGGGGCCAAAGGAACAGGCCACACAATATCCCTACCAAGAAAAGAGAGAGGGGGCTACTTTTTGGCTTGCCAGTGTACCAGTGTGTCAAAATACGGAACCAACTGTCTCCATTTTATCTACCTACAGAGGAAAGGCCCTACCTATTATGGGCTGGGTCTTCCTGCATCAATTAAATAGTCTCCTGCAAGCTTCCTCAGCAGTGGTCTTAGTCACCACCTCTTTACAGATGTGCCCAAAGTCACCATCTCCGATATCAAACTGCCACAACCCATCTCTCTGTCCCAGCTTTGGGAGGCATAGGCACGTCTTGCCACACTGGGCTATTTATATAAATGCCAGAGATTTAAACTCTTAGGAAACAAATATTTTACCTCCTGAGCCCTCTCCCAAGCCCCCAGTGTACAAAGAGAATATCCTTATCATAAGTTTCCAGAAGGGTTTATTATCCCATAGCCAGTACCGTTGAGACGCAGTCCCTGCTGACCAGCAAGTTGGGCTCAATGCTGTATAAATGGAATGACAGTGCTTTACCACTACACTTCAGGTTACAGGAATCCGCACTTGTAGATACTACCTGACACGGGCAGATTCCCGTTTGGACAAATGAGTCTGAGATATCGTTTTCTTAGCGTGTATTTATTTGGTTTGTATTTCTGCTGTCCAAGTGAGTAAGTAGATCTTCGACTATCAGTGGAGCCAGAGCCAACAAACAGAATGACACATACACACAGACACCTCCAGCATCTGGCAAGATGGCTTTGGGCTGCTCTCAGCAGTGGGACCGTGTCCAGTGTGGCTCTGATGGCTGAAGAGCCCTTGGTAGGCGCTGCGTGTTCAGACAGGGTGGGTCTGGGAGAAGCGCGCACAGAAGGCCTAGCCCGGGTCTGGGCTGCGTGTGGGAACAAGGAGCAGGGCAGTGTTCTATGTCATAGAAAGGAAGGGCCACCGGAAAGGCAGTGTCTCCAGCGGCCTGGGGCCCGAGTGCTCTTGTCTCTGAGCTCCTCACTCTCATCTTTCTCATGTGCCAGATGGTCTCCGCCTGGGAGTTTGGCAAGCGGAGGCTTCTCTTGCTCCACTTGGCCAATACCTAGAGGCTGGAGCTGGTGGGGGGGGCACATTTGGAACTGAGGAAGAGTGGCAGACCACCTCCAACCTGCTGGGGCAGTTTTGCCCAGCAGAAGGAAGGCAAGAGAGTGATGACCTTCCGATCGGTTTCGCGGCTCCCCAGCGCTGGGCATCTGTGCTTTTCCATAGTCTCCCTGAGTTTCCAATGTTGCTGTTAAAAAAAAATTTTTTTTTCAGAGCGACCTCAGAGGGGAACTAATTAAAACAAGCTGCAACTCTAAAAATGCATGGAGTATCCAAGGAGTTATGATTTCTTATCCTGTGGGGTTTTCAGATCTGAAATTCTCTGTGTTCGTGCTTTGCACAGGTTGGAAGTAAAATCTCCAGAAACAAGTTGTGGGATGAAAGTTATGTCACGAGAGATTGTGCTGCAAAGTGAATTAAGTCAGTTTCAGAGTGACAGATGTTGCATATTTTCTTTCATTTTGGGTTCTAAACATTTTAAAAATTTAATGAGCGTGCGTGTGTGTGTGTGTGTGTGTGTGTGTGTGTGTGTGTGTGTGTGTACATGTCAGGGCTCACACACATATGGAGGTCAGAGGATAGTCTGTGGAAGTTGGTTCTCCCTTTTCTCCCTTTCCATCCTGTGTGTGTTCTGGGCGTTTGAACTCAGGCAATCAGGCTGGGGAGTAAGTTTCCCTCAACGGCTGAACCATCTTGCTGCCTCCTTAGTCTGTATAGATACGTGGGAATCAATCTGTGTACGAATGGCATATCAAGTGAAAATATCAACCACACCGATTAGAGGGACAAAGAAGACTGACAGAAGGGGATGGGAGAGAAAGAAAAGGGTGAAGGGGCGAAGGGCAGGGTTGAGGGGGAAATATGTTCAAAGCACATGGTATATTGACATTAAAAGAACCTCATACGAGTTGTAGCATAAAACAAAGTAAAAACACCAGATAGCAAAGTAGGCTATGGGGACAGACAGCCACCACAGGACACATCCAAAGTCCCCAGCACACATCCAAGGGCTGACGACGCTCTCGATCTTCATTTCTAAACCAACTCACTTTTATTTTTTATATCCAAGCACATAAAAGGGAATCTTCATTTCACGTGCCACAATAAGGATTTTTAAATGCTGTGTTATTTTCATTGTACTTTTTTTCCCTCCCTTCCAATCACCCTCTAATGAGATGCTGTTGCCTGCCAAAGGTTCTTGCTCCGGGCCCTACTCTTTCCCTAATGCTTAGCTAATCTCCCTTTGAAAGAGAAAGATTTGAAAGACGGTGCTCAGGGCTGAGCCAGCAGAGAGCTTCCCCTAGATGTAATCAGCAAGTGAGAAAGTGTCTTTCCCCACTTGACGTCTGATTGTTCTTTTGTTCCCGCCTAGAAACTTATCTCCAGAAAGACCCTGTGGTACTTGGATCTCTAGTTTCCTGTGTGGAGAGTGGGAAATGCCTTCTTTTCAGCCCAGTCTTGCAGGCCAGGGAGAACTTGCCTGGAGAGGAAACCCTGTTTATTGATGAGATTTTCTTGTAATGAGCAGGGCCCACCGTCATCACTACCCCACAGGGGTAGCTTCCTATGGGCTCCTGATAAAAATAAACTATTTTCTGATAGAACTGGCCATGCCCTAAGCTTTCTGAATAATAGCACAAGTTTCAGAAAGCAGGCCCTGGGCTGCGAAGGTAGCTCGGCTGGCGACGGCGGCGTGTCTTAAATGCACAGAACTTGGGTCCTCTAGAACCCTGGAAAATGAAACAAAGCCGGAATGATAATTTCATAAAATAAGGCTGGGTGTGGTGGCACGTGCTTATAATGCTAACGCTGGGGAAGCTAAGATGGATGAGACGGATCCTTGTGGCATAGATGGCACCTGATCAGTCAGCAGACCTGCTTGGCGAGCGCCAGGCAGTGAGAGAACTCGTTTCAAGAAAAAGAAATGTTGGCTGGGATCTGAGAAGCCCCATGAAAGGGAAGCAGAGAGGCAGGGAGGGAGGGAGGGAGGCAGGGAAGGAGGGAGGGAGGCAGGGAGGGAAGTTGTCCATATTCTGCGTAACTTTACCCTTCCTTAGTTTCTTTCCCTTCCTCCCTCCCTTCCTTTCTTCCTTCCTTCTCCTTTCTTCCTTCCTTTTCTTCTTTCCTTCTTTTGTTCTCTCTTCCTCCCTTTTTTCCTCCCTCTTCTTCCTTCCTTTCCTTTCTTCCTTCTCCTTTTCTTCCTTCCTTCCTTCTTCTTTCCTTTCTTCCTTCCTCCTCCCTCTCTCCCTCTTTCTTTCTTTTTTCTTTCTCTTTTCTTTTCTTTTCTTTCTTCCTTCTTTCCTTCCTCCTTCCCTCTCTCCTTCCCCCTCCCTCTCTTCCCTCACTCTCCTTCTCTTCCCTCACCCCTCCCTCTCTTCCTTCCTTCCTTCTCTTCCTTCCTTCTTTTCTTCTTTCCTTTCTTCCTCCCTCTTTTCTCTTTCTTTCTTTCTGTCTCTTTTCTTTCTTTCTTTCTGTCTCTTTTTTTCCTCCCTCCTTTCCTTCCTCCCTCCCTCATTCCTCCCTCCCTCCTTCCCTCCCTCCTTCCTTCCTTCCTTCCTCTCTCCCTCCCTCCTTCCCTCCCTCCTTCCTTCCCTCCCTCTCTCCTTCCCTCCCTCCCTTTCTCCCTCCTTCCCCCTCCTTCCGTTCTTCCTTCCTTCCTGTCCGCCTTCCTTCCTTCCTTCCTTCTTTCCTTCCTTCCTTCCTCCTCCCCTTTTCCCTCCTTACCTCCCTCCTCCCTCCTTCCCTACCTTCCTCCCTCCCTTCCTTCCTTTCCTCCTCCCTTCTCCTTCCCTCACTACTTACTTCCTTACCGCATTCCGCCTTCCTTCCTCCTTCCCTCCTTCTTCCCTCCTTCTTCCTTCCTTTCTTCATTCTCTCCTCTTCCCTCCTCTCTTCCTTTTTCCTTCTTCCTTCCTTCATTCTTCTTTCCTCCCTCTCTCCCTTCCTCCTTCCTCCCCCTCCCCCTCTTCCTTCTTCCCTCCTTCCCTCCACCTACCTTCCTTTGTTCCTTCCTTCCTTCCTTCCTTCCTTCCTTCCTTCCTTCCCTCCTTCCCTCCTTCCCTTCTTCCCTCCTTCCTTCCCTCCCTCCCTCCCTCCCTCCCTTCCTTCTTCCTAGCGCCACTGGATATGTGGCCTAGGCAAGTGTGGACTCCGCCCCTGAGTACATCCCCAGTGTGCTTTACACCTTTTGTTTTTGAGGCAGGATCTCACTGTGCTGCCCGTGGTGGAGTTAACTCATGCCGTGGTCCAGGTTGACCTTGAGCTTGAGATCCTTCTGCCTCGGCTTCTCATCCGGCTGAGATGACAAGTCTGCACCATCAGGCCGGGCTTGGCCTACTGGTTTTGGAAAGCTGTGTTTTCACGAACAGGTTGAGGTTTCTGTTCATCCGTGACCACAGGGCTCAAGCGCTGCTGGCCACACAGGGCAATCCTGAGCAAATCTGCAGGGGAAAGAGGAAGAAATGCACGTGCCAGCACATAGACACACACGGCAGTGGAAAAGCTTGGTCACAAAAGCTCTGGTTTCCTTTTGTAATTTCATTGTGTGGCATGTGTGTGTGTGGGGGAAGGTATATGTGTGTTGGCATGTATGTGTAAAGTGGACATGCATGCATCTTGCCCATCTTTTACATGTGTTTTGAGGATCTGAACTTGAGTTCCTCATGCTTCCATGGCAAGGGTCTTATCCACTGAGCCATCTCCCTAGTCCCTTGGGATCCTTCTTAAAAATCAAATTTCAGTACCAAGTGTGCGGGTGAGGCGGGACTCGTCACTGTGGCCCAGCAGGAGGTGCTGGGGGGCCGTGAGCGGAGCATCACACGTGCAGTCCTGGGGGTCTGACTTCTCAGGAACTGGGCCCTTTGTTTTCTTCAAGACCCTAGTTGGTCCCACGCAGAGTCACTCTTTGACTCAGACCTTGGGCCCCACTCCAGGGTGGGGATCCTGATTACGGGGAAGGTCAGTGTTCAAGGTTACAGACTGTTTCTTGGACTTTATCAGACAGGAAATGAGGGTGGGTGAGTGGCTAATTCCTTAACTACCCCCCTGTATCTGCCCTTTACTCTTCCCATGACTGGAGGATGCCCAACAAATGATCACTCAAGACTGAGGCTCAAGGGAGGCCGCCGCTAGAGAGGCAGAGCGAGTGCCCCCCTGGGGCAGGACCCTGGCCTTTCTGCCACCCGCAGCCCCTGTTTGTTCTCCAGTGACTCAGCCTCCCTGACTTTTCCCATGCATGGATCCATGCATAGAGTCTGGGGCACATCCAATGGGAGCAGAAGGTACTTGCTTGGAACACCCCATTTCTTGTTCTTAATCTCTTGCTTTCTCTCTCAGTCTTGCTCTCTTGCTCATTCTTTTTCTCACCCTCTCTCTTATTCTTTCTCTTGCTCTCTCTCCCATTTGCTCCCTCTTGCTCTCTTGTTCTCGGTCTGTGTATGTCTCCTTTTCTCTGTCTCTAAATGGAGGGAAGCTATTTACTAGGATTCCTTAATAGAACCCTAAGTACATGGTATATAGCACTTCCTATGCACAGAGACCCACACACAGCACATGCAGCACACGCACGCACATACACATATGCGTGCGCGCACACACACGCACGCACACACCACAGATAAGTTCCATAATGCATGCTATTTTGCTGAAGATTTTGAGCTAAAATAAACATTTCGTTCGTTCGTTGGCGCTGCCTCCTCAGGTGGCAGGAAAAGCAGCTTGGTTTGCTCAGAACAGATCAGGACTCTTGCCTTCTGACCTTAGTTGTGAGGTGCGTCTTCATTTCCTGGGATGCTCTGGCTCCATTCACTCCTTGCCTCCCGGGATGTGATCTTATGGAGAACCTACTATGAGCCACACTTTGTGCCGGGTCCCAGAGAGAAGGAACGTCACCCAAAAGGTATTAGCTGCCCTGGACTCTTAACCTAGTCCTAGGTTTAGAGCAAGTTCCCAAGTCACATGACACTTAAGATGGTTTCTGAGGGTAAAGACACTGGAACATCAGGGTAGGCATTTTATTGCTTTAATTAATTCATGTTACACTTACTCTTTCTTCCGCTGCAAGACAACACACAGATGTGTCTTTTCAGGACTGACCCATTGTAAGTGATAAATGACGCTGTTAGACTCCATGCCTCTCGCTTAATCAAGGTTTTGGCCACTCATTCCTTCAAAGCCAGTGTTACATAAAAGCCATCCTGAGCCCAGCTGGGTGGTGTAGGCCTGTCATCCCTGCTGCTTAGGAGACCCAGACAGGAGGGTCACAGATGCAAGACTAACCTGGATTAACAGAATAAGTTCAAAGCCAGTGTGGACAACTTGTTGAGACCCTCTGTGATAGTTAAGCCTGGGTGTCAACTTGACACATACCTGGTATTAACCAAGATAAGCTGAGACCAACCTGTAAGGATCAACTGAGACCACCTGAAAGGATTATACCCATCCTAAATTCCATGGGAACTATTCTATAGATCCCATAGGAACCTCCCAGTAATGGACCATATAAAAGAGACCACAGAATACGGGTGGCGAGACATTGTAGGAATACTCAAGCTATGTGGAGGTCTGCTGTGATTTAACCTGCCTGCCAGCCAGCCATGCCATCTCTGCCGTGAAAGACTATCTATTTCCCCTCTGGAACTGTAAGTTGAAAAAAAAAATCTCCCTTTCTCCCATAAGTTGTTTGACTTTGAATGTTCTCTCACAGCAGTAATAAAGAGTAACCATTACACCCTCAAAATCAAAAGGAAAAAAGAGCTGTGGAAACAGCCCAGGTGCCAGACACATGCCTCGCTACCCCAGACTGTTCCTTCCCAATACTTCAGAAAAAAAAGTTTATCTTGAGATATTTCCCAGGTGTATTAGAGGTGAAATCCGGAGGAACGAGGCACGATATCACTTATGTGACATGGTGCGCCGTGATATTTAATATGGGGAAAGACAAAGGACCCACACTCTCACCATTTACTCACTGAAAATCGGATTCCTTGTGGTAAGAAGTACATAGACAGCAAGCATTTTGCTCATGAACAAAAACTGACAAATCAAATGTTCATTCCAATTGAGAGGAAGAATTTCAATCATAATATAGTGAAGATCAAGTCACAAACCACTTGAGTTTATTTTGTACTGAGCATCTTATATACTGCTGGTACTCAGTAGTTGCTGGAATGCTTTCATTTTTTATACAACCATTAAGTATCACTTTTGCCAGACTACTAACATTATTTTAAATGCTACCTCAAAAAACCTACCAGTAAAGATGTATAGATGATACACACACACACACACACACACACACACACACACACATATTTGGAATCAAATCACAATTAAAATATTTGCTAACTATTCCGTTTTGCATTTTTATCCCTATACATAACCCCAAATAAGTTGCCAAGATATGTAAAAATAAAATAAAACACATTTTACCATTTTAATCTTTTTCTAATTATTTAATTCCATGCCATGTTCCAATCTAATTGGCATTGATTACATTCATAACCTTGAACTATCCTCACTGTGGCCTTTCTCTAAAATGCTTGTCACCCCAAACAGCAACTCTACAACCACTAAGGTCCCCCTATGTCTCTCCTGTCCGTGACTTCTCTTAATGACCTTCCTATGGTAAGCTTTTTTTGTGGATCTGTATGTGATGGACATTTCATATCCTGCAATATTATCATTTTATGCTCATTTCATTTCGCATCACATTTTGGGGTTTGCCGTACCATGGCAATGTGTCATAAATTCCTTTCTATGACCGAGTAGCATGTATGGCTGAGAGTGTGTTCTATCTATCTCTGCACCTGTCCAGAGACACCAGGTTGTTTCCATCTTGTGGCTGCTCTGGATGATGGTTACCATGGACACCAGTATCCCAGTGTCTGACTCAGCCACTGTTTTCGATTCCTTTACATACGTAAGCAAGTGTGGAATGGCTGGTAATTCTCTATTTGGGTTTCTGAGGAACTCCAGTCTAGTTTCAGCCAGCAGTTGCTCACAGGCCAGAGGTCTTCCACATCCTCACCAAAATTTATGTCCCACGTTGGTGTGTCAGTGCAGCCTGTCTAGGCATGTGAACTGTATTGCTATACCATGGCACGTATCATAATAGTTTTGCATTTCCCCCATAACTAGCGAGCTTACTGTGCTGGGTATTTGTACGCCAGATTTGAAACAACATATATTCAAACCCTTCACTCAGCTTTTTCTTTTTTCATGTATACAGTGTATTGAGAGAGAGAGAGAGAGAGAGAGTGTGTGTATTACATGTGACTTGTGTATGTGTTGGGGTGCATGCGAATGGATGTGCATGTGGAGACCCAAGGCTGATACTAGGAATCATCCTCCACTACCCTTCCACCTTACTGTTGTGAGCCTGGGTCTCTCATTAAACCCAGAGCGAGTCCTTAGAGCTTGTCTGGCCGGCCAGCTTGCTCTGGGGATTCCCAGACTCTGTCTTCCAGGGCTGGAATTACACCTGTCTAACATTTTACATGGGATCTCTGGAAGGAGGTCCCCAACTCTGGTCCTCTTACTTGCACGGCAAGTACTTTAACTGCTGAGTCATCTCCCCCGTCCCCTTTAACTATTGCTTGTAGTTCCAGGCAACTACTCTCTCTCTCTCTCTCTCTCTCTCTCTCTCTCTCTCTCTCTCTCAGTCTCTCTCTCTTTGTCTCTCTCTCTGTCTTTCTTTCTCTCTATCCTTCCTTCCTTTTCTTTATTAACAAATGTCAGTTGTTCAAAGTAACAGGTTCTATTATGGCATCCCATCCATGTCTCATGTTATTAATATATTTGTACAGTCTGTTGGGCTACTGCATCATGTGGCAGCTCTTTCCCTCTAAACCACTTTGAGTATGTGCCCATAGCGCCCCTGACAAAACACCTGATGCCAGCCTATGTGCCCTTTCTACTACCCAGAATGGCACTCTGGCCACTCCTACCTCGTTCGGCCCCCAGATCTCATGTTAGTCCATTAGTAGCAAAGTTTTTCTCTTTCATGGTAGATATGGATCGGTTTGTAGTGTTTGCCACACCCCCTAGCGGCCCTCCAGGTTGCAGGCTATATAAGCCTGGAGAAAGTGAAAGTTGCTGCTGCTTCACATTTGTGCTGAGACAGCCACCCTGTTCATCTGCTCCCAAATGAATCTCTAGTGCAAATGCAGGTGCTCGAGAAAGACACTGAGGAGGGTCCCTTCCCCGTCACACCCGTTCTTGAAATTGGACCATTTGTGGTTGTATTGTTGTGTTGCAGTTCTTCATATATTCTAGACATGGAGTCTTGGCCAGAGACATGTCCTTCCGTTGCTGGTTCTCATTGAAAGTGTCCTTCCATGTTTTTCATCGTAGGAGAGTATCAATGAAATGTGATGTGGTGATTGTTCCTCCTGTTGTAGTTGCTCATAGCTGGGGGGGGTCCTCTCTACGCGCCCCTCCCTGAATACCAACCCTTGTGTAATGCTGGTCTTTGGCAATTAATTATCAGCCATTTATGTTCCAGGCCCTAAAGAAACGACCAAAATGGCTTCTGCCACGTGAAGCTTAGGTTCTTTTCAAAGGAAACAGGACAAAAATAAGCAAAAAGGTTAAACAACATTAGATAGTTACAAGTTCTGTCCTAAAAGTTAATTACTGGTAATACCAAAATATTGGCATATAGTTAGATACAGAGAGACGGAGGGATCAGGACAAATCCCTCTCTAAGTAGTTACTGTTTCAGGTGTCACATGATCCATGGTAGGGACATAACTTATGTATTTATCTTTCTAATACTTTATTTTTATTAGAGAGAGAGAGAGAAAGAAAGAGAGAGAGAGAGAGAGAGAGAGAGAGAGAGAGAGAGAGAGAGAGAGAGACAGGTGCATATTTGTGCCAGGGTACACATGTGGAGGTCAGAGGATAACTTTCAGTGACCATTTCTCTTTTTAATTATGTGAGTTTCTGGGGATCAAACTCAGGTCCTCAGGTTTGTAAGCAGGTGCCTTAACCCCTTTCCAACGTAGGGGCCAGATTTTAAAGACTCCGAAGACTTGGTCATTATCCAAGGTTATTGCCTGGAGTCATTGAGGCGGAGTCCAAACTAGCACCCCAACTTTATCAGCAGAGTGGAATGTCTTAATAGTTTAGCACTAGTGGGAGAAAAGGGAACAGGGAAGGAAAGATAGTATTTACAGTTCTATGTATTGAATGTATGGAATCCTTGGCCACCACAAGGGGGTAATCAAGTGACATATTAGTTTGACAGGTATTTTGACGAGTCTCGGAATGCAGACTCCCAAAATTAGTGAAGATCAATAAACAGTGTTTCTCAGGGGGCAGGGCAGTGGCACCCTGAGCAACTGCTCTAGAAAGGAATGCGGAGACTACATTCCATTCCCCAGACCCAGGTCTAGCTGTGGCTGCTGGACTTTGGAGGTCGGGGGGTTGGGGGGTCAGAGGAGAAGGGAAGGAGATGCAAGTGCTTGGTGTTTCCTAGACTCCAGATGAGTCCTGCAGTGACAGATTGCTTGCTCGGTCCCCAGGGCTGGATGGCAAAACAGAGCAGTGGCTCCACCTTTGGGGTCACATTCCACACCCACCAGAGGAGTCAAGGGAACCCAGCCAGTTCCCAGCGTCCTTCTGGACCCCAGACCAAGCTCTCCTCCTTGGGAAAACCCCACCCCAAAGCAAACACACCCCTTAGAACACCAGCCACTCTCCCACAGAACAGCTCCTGGAGAGTTGTGGCTCTCAGTGCCAAATCAGCTTTTGACAAGCAGACCACCTAAGAGCTTTCTCTAGGGAGCAGAGTTTCTGTTTGGCTCTAAGAATTAGCCTTATTTGTCATGGTTTTCTAATCTGAGCAACACACACACACACACACACACACACACACACACACACAAATTGTCTATTTGGGGCTTTAGTAAGCCATCATTGCTTTGAACTCCAACATGCCTTCCTATCCCAAGCAGGAAATTTAAATCTCATATTCATGTTTCAAACCCATAATGCCAATAGTGTTTATTGTAATGAGGGCAACATTCCACACTCAAGCTCTTATTTCTGTAGGGATATCTATCTATCTATCTATCTATCTATCTATCTATCTATCTATCTATCCATCCATCTATCTTCTATCATCTATGTATCTATCAGATTATCTATGTATCTATCATCTATCAGATATCTATCTACTATCATCTATCTACTATTTATCTATCATCTGTCTATTTGTCTATTATGTATCTATCATTTAGCTACCATCTATCTATCTATATCATTTATCTATTGTATATATGTCTATCATCAATCTATTATCTATAAATTTTCTCTTATCTACCATCTATCTTCTCTATCATCTATTATGAAGGCATAATTTATCTTATCTATTGTCTCTCACCTATCTATAACATCTATCAGCTATTATTTATCTTTATCATCTATCATTCATTCACTCATTGTGTGAATTATTTTTACTCTGTGGCCCAGACTGTCCTGAAACTTACTACGCAGCCCACACTGACTTTGGGGTTTCTTCTAAGTCCTTTAACATGTCTTCATATTAAGCCACCAGTGGCTGCCCGATGGACTGACATCTCTGAGCCAGCCCATCTACTTTTGCCTCTGTGAGATCATCCGTCCTGCTTGGCACAAAGTGGGGGATTTGGATACTTTTTTATGATGGGAATTTGAAGATTGTCATATGTGTAGCATGAATCTCCCCAAATCCCAATACCAGGATTGCTATGCCCACATAGCTGTCTTAGCACCAGTATTTCGAGCAATTCTTTGCTAAATGTACTAGGTAGATACTTTGTACTATGAAAGCGATTGGGGTGTGGTTATCAGGTTACACTTGCACCATTTGTAATATGCAAATGAGGAAGTCAGTAGGGAAAATGCCACAGCGTGCATTTTGTTCACTACCCACAAGTCACAGATGAAAGCTCCAGAAGCTAAATACAAGACAGAAGCTTCTCAAAGGCGCACATGTGAAATCAAACACACATGCATGTGCAATGCATGGCACAATGTGTGGCACAGGAGCAGTTTTAAGCAATACATCATGTTCATGAGTGGCAGCACTACAAATATTGTGAACATCTAATAAGAGGACTGCACATATTTATCTTGAACAGATTCTTTCTCTCAGGAGAATTAATCCTAAGGGAATAATTGAAGTAGATAAGAAGTCATTTGTTCCTAATTAAGCATTTTCATATTTATACAAAATTCATATAATCATTAGATTTTCAATGTCTTAAGATCTACATTTGCTATATCTTCCCAGCTGATATATCTATCAAACTTGGATTATGTCTTATCATAAAATATACAGCAATGCCTTCTAGACTCTGTTTCAGACCTAGTCGAGAGGTGTGCAGTTTCATGTAGGTGCGATACAGACATACACAAACAAGAAAGGGTTCAGACTTGGTCCGGAGGGGATTGTGTTGAAGAAGCATGCTGAAATGTTAAGACTGGCAGCCAAGTGTTAAAGCCATGTTGGTCTGTTGAAAGCAGAACAGACTGACTAGCAATGGCCTTGGGAAGATACGCACAGGGACTGGAGACCGGTCCGGTGAAAGAGCGTCGCTCCTCCCCTTCCCTTCTGTTCCGGAGCTCCAGGTCTCTGCCTTTAATGGCCCAAAGAGATTTTTGAAGAAAAGAAAGTTTGCTCTAGAAAGGAAAGAGGGCAATGAATGATCTCAGGCATCAAAGCAGACCCCTTCCTTCAGGATGCAGGCAAGCAGATCTAGGGTCTGAAGATTCATTAGAGTAGTTTTCTAGAACTTTTGGATTCTTCCAGCGTCTGGGGACGATGCCACCAGAGCAGCAGAGCTCACATACCCTAAGCTGAAGGATTCTATTTCAGTCACCTTGGCCAGCCAAAGAAGTGGCTGCCTCCCCCCTGCTCCCACCGCCTAAGAAAATCGATGTTCTCTATAGAGCCTGGTGCTTATTGCATGGGTTGGCGTGCATGCATTAGAGGGTAGATGTGGGTACGACTGGCGCTTCTCTGTCACAATACTTCACATCCTGCCTGGATGCCATCACCAGGAAAGACTAAATGCAGCTTGGCAGCTGTGCAGGATTATGATGTGAGAGCTAGATGTTCAGTGGGCTGGACACAGCCATCCGCCACCAAGAAGCTCCATTCATCCATGCTTGATGGACGGCTCCCTGTCAGCTCGATGGGAGGTCTGCAGCCGGTGACAGGGATCTCTTCCTGCCCTGTCTTTTCTGTCATTTTTTAAAATGGGTTCCTTGGATCATCACATCCTTGGCTGTCTCAGGGCGGAGAGAGATTATTGAAGCGCAGGTGACAGACCAAAACACCATGAGACAAACAAGCAGAAACAGTGAACCAAGAACCAGAGGAAACATTCAATGGGGGTGATAATAACTTTTAGCAATTTAAATACATGTATGTGCATGCATGTAGAGAACAGAGGGTGATTTGGGATTCTTCCTCAATTGCTTTCCACCTTCATTTTTTAATATTTTATTTTATTTTATTTTATTTTTTGTGTGTGTGTGTCGGAGGGCACTGTGAGTCCCAAAGGCTGACTTTGGGGATCATCCTGGATTGCTTCTACCTCCTTCTTGCTTCACTCTGGGATTTCCCAGGCTCCACCCACCAGGGCAGGGAAGAGCAGGCTGCTGCCTTTTCCTCCTGGCATTTTTACATGCGAGCTGGGATCCGAACTCAGGACCTTCTGCTTTTCAGACAGAGTCTTAACTCCTGAGCCATTTCTCCAGCCCTCTGTACCTTAATTTTAATTTTTATATACTTCCTTCATTTATGACAGAGAGAGAGAGAGAAAGAGAGAGAGAGAGAGAGAGAGAGAAAATGGTGCCATGGTTCACAGGTGGAGATCAGAGGAAAGTTTCAAGTAGTCAGTAAGTAGTCAGTTCTCTCCTTCCACCCATGAGCTTTCAGGGATTGAACACAGATCTTCAGGTTTGCAAGCAGGCACTTTACCCACTGAGCTATCTTGTTGGCCCCAAACAGTACCTTTTGACGTGGTTGCATAAACATGAAACTAAGCCTTCACTGTGAAAATACAATGCACAATTCCAAGACCAAAGCAAAATGGCAACAATACATGCTGAGAATTGATAGGAAGAGTGTCGAGACTAAGGATAAATTGACCCTCTTGAGATATTTTTCACAAACTTGATTTCTCTGCCTTCCGTTCAAATGCTACTAGCAAGGATGTCAAGAAGGAGTTTGAGCCTTAGAAGTGCCAGGATGTCTGAAGTGTGACCAATCACAGTTCACCTACCTGAAATCCAGTCAGCCCCTTAGATACCACTCTTTGTCACTCAAGGCAAGAAACAAGTCAAGGACCAAGACTTCTTTTCTTGGACCCTTTTTTATTACCTTGCTGATTTGATTCTTAGATGCCTTTTAAGGCTTGGATCATTATACGTGACTTATGCTCATTTTCACACATCACATCCAAATAGTTTGGAAGTATGCAAAATGCCCAAAAAAGAAAGCCTTCCATTCCTCCACATATTGACCCTTCCACAGATGTGCTTCCCTTCTTGATGGTAGCCCAGAGAGACTTGGTTAAGAAGACAGTGTTCTCATTGTTTGTCCAGCTGCAAAGAATACTTGGTCTGAACTTTTATTTACATATTGGGTGAGATGTTGCTTCTTCCCATATAAAGATTGACTAAGCGATGTGAGAAAAGCACTCAAGACTGGAATCTTGCGGACTCACCTAGTCAGTTTTTATCCCAGCTCCAGCCAGCCTGCAGGCTCAGCCTGCTGCATCACAGCGTAAAGAAACACGAAGAAGACTGTGAAACTGAGTTTATCTAGCTTTCACGTACAAGATAAAACTTGCCTTGTGTTAAGAAATAGAGAGCCAGGACTTTTGCCATCCAAGAATATGCTATAATTCTCTGCGACAGCAAGAGAAAACACACTCCTTAATCTTTAAGAGGCAATTTAGACATTGTGATGCTTTGGGACTAAAATGTGCTGATTCAATAGACCCTCATTTTCTAGCGAGTTGAGTATATAATATGTTCCTTCCACTGGCTCATGAGAGAAACTCAAAATGCTTCCATTCAGGGAGAGAAAAAAATTGTCTTTTTCCATAATGCCTCCTTTGGGGGAGTTGTTTATTTAATAATCAGAATCAGACTTTTTTTTTGCAAGCTTGGCAATTGCTACCAGTTTGAGATCCTCTCTGATTTGATTAATTGGACCACAGAGAAGACCACGGGAACAAGCCTGTCTAGATGTTTCCATTTTTCATTCTTTTTTAATCTTTTTTTTTTTTGGAAGCTAGACATTTGTTCTTTGCTACAGTTTTTCCCCCTGTATACATGAGATCACATTGTTATATGTTCTTAAATCCCTCGCTGGATTGGAAAAGGTTTGTGTTTACTTTGCAAGGGTTTCCCTTCCTGGTGGGAAACAGCTTGAGTTTTAAAATCAGAGTTCAGCATAGGCCATGAAGCATGCATGCCTGGGAGAATATGATGCTCCCAGTTGCGGTTCACCTGGCTCTCCACATCCCAAGAGGTGATGTGTGGTCAGGTGACCAAGGTCAGAGTCTTCCTGGCCACCTAGTCCTGCCCATGGGATTCCTTGGAAGACTGATGAAAGACGTTGGATGGGAGAGACTTGGGGTCACTGGCTGCCTGCTTTCTTTCCCTTCCCTGCGTCCCCCCACCCCATCCCAGCCAAGGCTCAATGTGGGCAGCACATTCCATTTCAGCACTCTAGCAGGTTCTTGGGGGCACACAGAACTTTTCCAAGTTTTGGCATTTTGGTGATTTAGGGTACTAAAATAGTTACATAGGATAACACCATTTTCATTTGTGTAGTGAATCCAGTTACATATCTATATGGATAATTTTTGACTATTCTTTATAACAAGGAGGAAGATTCTTAGTCAGTGCCTGGAGAGACAGAGAGAGACGGGGAGAGAGAGAGAGAGAGAGAGAGAGAGAGAGAGAGAGAGAGAGAGAGAGAGAACTGCTTTCCATTTTCCATTCATGTTAAGAGGACTGGCAAGAGTCAGATAAGCTTTTTTTTTTAATTTTTATTATTTTTTTAATTTTTATTATACAATTGTGGGTGTATGCGTGTGTGTGTGTGTGTGTGTGTGTGTGTGTGTGTGTGTGTAGAACCACGGATGAATTCGAGAACCACCATGGACGCCTCCACCTCCTTGTTTACTCTGCCCGGGATTCACAGGCTCCACCCTACCAGGACCAGAAACGCAGGCCGCCCCCGCTTCCACCCAGCATCTATACGTGGGGTCTAGGATCCGAACTCAGGACCTTCCGCCTGCAAGGCAGAGGCTTAACCCCTGAGCCACCTCTCCAGCCCCAAGCTTTTTATTCATTCTATTTTCCTTCCTACCTCCTTATCCTTGCCCCTTTCCCTTCTCTTTCTCTTTTTCTTCCAATATCTCCTTCCCTTCTTTAGTTTTCTCACCTTCTCTATATTTTTCTTTTCTTTTCTCTCTTAGTCTCTCTTTCTTTTTCTTTCCATTCTCTCTTGTTTCTCTATTTTCCTCCCTCCCTCCCTCATTCTTTTTCTTTCTCTTCCTCCTTTTTCCTCCTCCTCCATTTTCCTTCTCTCTCTCTCTTTCTCTTTCTTTGTTCCAAGCTGGAGGTTGGACTAAGGCCTTGTACATCTATCACTTTTCTCTCTGTTTCTCTCTTGTTTCTCTCTATATTTTCCCTCCCTCACTCATTCTTTTGTTTCTCCTCCTCCTTTTTCCTCCTTCTCCTCCTTCCTACTCTTCCTCTTATTCGTCCTTCCTTCTCTCTCTCTCTCTCTCTCTCTCTATCTATCTATCTATCTGTGTGAGAACACATCCCAGCATCCCCGTGGGGATGACGTGGCTGACGCACACAGATGTGTAGTACGGTCCCAGGACAGAGTAAACACTCACCCAATTCTGCTTGTTCTCACCCTCGCTCTCATCACGTGTGTGAGCTCTGCTACTGACGGCTTCACAGAGGCTTCTGGTGCCACCTTGGGTGAGACGTGCAGAAAGACAAGTCTACCCACAGGGATGCGTCACGACGTCTCTGCAGCAAGGTTTCTAGAAACACCCGGTGAGGTCGCTTTCATTCATTAGCATCGGCCTTTGTTATTTAGGAGCACAGCTGATTCCGCAGCTGATTCTACGACCTCTCCCAAGGTAATCCCGCACCTCCTGGTCCCTGGCTGAGGCAACGCTGGCGTTAATCCTCCCATCATCCTTGACCACATGGCACTCATGACAAGCGTCTAGGCTGTCAGACAGTCCAAGCAAGGGAAAGTGACATTCCTTGCGCCGACCCTCAGAACTTACTCATGTCTACCCATTCAGAGATGAAAGGGGGCCATTAATCACTTTTAAGTGTGTTTTCTAGAAGTAACCCTGGCTGGTTGTCATGATTACATTTTCGGTCGTGAAACGGACCAGACACTCAAATAAAACATGGTGCCAATCCGTCTCTTGTCACTCCTAGGGCTATTTATTTTTTAATCCATACGGCTCTCTGCTGTTAACTTAAGGGTTGGTACCAAGAGGAGGTTGGTCGTACTGATGTGTTCAGTGAGAGGTGATGCCTAACTTTTGTGGGTCACACAGACATTACTTGGAGGTGACTTCCAATCTTTTGCAAACAGACTCATTTATTTAGCCACCTTTGTTGTTTCCTTACAGCTTCTGATCCTTCTATTTTTTATTAAAAATTTCACATATGTATTTATTTGAAAAGAAGGGCATGTGTGTGCCAAAGCACATGTGTAGAGGTCAGAGGACAACTTGCATAAGTCAGTTCTCTCCTCCATGATGTGGGCTCTGGAAAGGAAAAGGAATTGAGTTCAGGCCACCAGGATTATGCACAAACTCCTTGCTCACTGAATCCTCTTATATCCTCCCCCACCAACTTCATTTTTCATTTTGTTTCAAAACTGCCTGTGAGGTTTAGATCTAGATCAAACTTCTAAAACCGATCAGGTGAACCGGGAAAGACAGGCGAAGGGAACACTTTGCACATTCAACGCACGTGGAGTCAGGCGATCTAGGGTTGCTCATGTTTGTTCCTTTAAAAACAGAAACATACAATGCCCTTGGCTCCATCCACCCTGATGGGTATTGGATGTTACCCCCCTGGCCAGAGATAAAAACCTGTTAAATTAGAGTCTTGTTATAAAAGTATATTCAAAGGTAGATGTAATAAAAGTAGGAAACCGTGGTGAGGGAGGGGTCAATCACCCATCTGCGAAATGGTTACTTTCTATCTGCCAGACTATGCGCCCTCCCCTTCTGGTGAGATCATACCCCATCAGTTGTAAATGATCAGGAAGAAAAGTCTGTGAACTTGACCAGATGTCTCATTACTTACTTGCAGTCCTTGATGGTGGCCTATTTTCTCTGCTGTAACATGGTCCTCTCTCTCCTTGTTAGGCAGCAAAACTGAAAAAAAATATCAACAAACCATAATCTAGAACATCAGAGACTCTATATTTATATCACCTGGAACTAGGCCAGACTAATCTCTCCCCATCCTGAAGCTCAGGGAAATTTGCAGAAGAGGGGGCGGTAAGATTGCAAGAGCACAAGGATGGGAGGAGCAATGATATGCAAGATACTACACACAAGTTAGGGCCGAAGCAATCATATTTGGACTTTGCATGCCCTGCGCAATGTCCAACACACTATTGACCTCACAAAGTCTAGCATTTACTAAAGGTACTAGGATCCTGGGAAGCAAGGGATTGACAGCCACAATCGTGTTGCTATGCTTAACGGGAACACAGGAAAGGGTTCAGGGAAATGCCACTGGGTCCTTGCACCTCATCGGAGAGGAGGACCCAGAGGAGAGTTTGGCATGCACATTAAAGGATGCTCCGGGGATGGGAGGGGAAGGCACTGAGGGATGGGGAGAGAAGGGGGAGGGTAGGTAGGCACAGGGGGATAAGGGGTTGGAGGGAGGAGGCGACCGGTGTACCTGTTAAGTTTGTATGAGTGGAAATAAAAAAAATATGTACACACATACACATACACTATAAATAATGAAATAATGAAATAAAAAATAAAATAAAAAAATAAAAACAGAAACATAGGTTACGTCAAAACCCACGTGTGCTTGCATCTCACCTCAGTATGACCCACTCTTTCAGTGAGATGGAGATGTGCAAGTTTCTGATCCGATATTTTTTTTTTCAGTTTTGCTGCCTAACAAGGAGAGAGAGGACCATGTTACAGCAGAGAAAATAGGCCACCATCAAGGACTGCAAGTAAGTAATGATGATATAAAACTCTGCCATCGCCGTGACCCGAAACTGGATTTCAGAAAAAATACAAAACAGGAGACCCACGACAGCCACCCGTCACTCGTCCCATAATAAGTCACATGAAGAGCCATGCACAGGGTCATGTAAAATGCCATGTCACAGATGGCCCCCTATTTAATCCACAAGGTCACATACCAGGGATGGACCCCTTTTCTGCCATTTTACAGATGGGGAAACTGAGGCTCAGATGGACAAGAAGTGTGTCCAGATGGCAGAGTGCCAGTGTAGTCTGTCCTGCTTTATCCTTCTGCTCCTTCTCTTCATTCCTCTTAGCTCCCGCTGGACAAGACTGATCGGTGTTGGCCTTGAGGTCCATCTCTCGACTCTGTGGATCGCGTTGGATCCTAAATTTAGACGGGTAAGTTAGCATCCTCATCTGGAATATTTGCTCGGAGGTTTTCCTTTAGACTTAAATATCTGAGTCTCCAGGGAGGCAAAAGATTGACACCTTAGAAACCCCAAGATGGTTCAGCAGCTGACGGCAGTTTCAGTGAGCAAGTCTGTCGAACCTGATTTTAATTTTCAGAATCCAGGTAGAGATGAAAGGAAGGAGCCAAGTCTTCAAAGTTTCCCTTAACCTCCACATGTGCATTGTGGTACACATCCGTCTGTACTTCTCTCTCTCTCTTTCTCTCTCTCTCTCTCTCTCTCTCAAACACACACACACACACACACACACTATAAAATAATTTTTTAAATGACCAACATTCTAAAAACCTTCATTTTTGACGTCTGGCCACTGACCCGGTCCCAAACGCAAGGCTTCTTGGAGATAGTCCCTCACTGAAGAAGAACCCCACGCCCTGGCCACGTGAGCTGGACACAGGCCTGTTCTTGATACCTTGGCCTGATTCATCTCTAGCCATTCCGTAGACTCTCTCTAGTACCTCCTAGTTGCTTCCGTGCCTCAAAATCTCTACAGCCGCCTCCCTGATCTCCCCAGCTTTACAGTCTGTGACCTGAAATCCCATAGTTCTCTCCACACTGTACTTTGGGTTGCTTTCTGGTCGCTCCATTCTGTATCCAGAACATAGCCTCTTCAACTGCCAACCTACTCACACCGTCGCTTCTCTTTACACACATGGGCGGATGCCTGTGGGTGGTTCTTGTTACAAAGCCCAGCATTAATAGCACAACTCCAAGAGCCATGCTGTGAATGAGAACTGTCCTTCGCCGGCTCATGTGCTTCCAACCTTAGCCACTGTGTTTGGTAGGGTTGTGGCACCTTGGAGGGGTGGAGCCTTGCTGGAGGAAGGCATGGCACAGGAAGCCTTGAAGTTTGATGGCCCAGTTCTGCTTCTTCACAGTCTGTTCTTGCTTGCCCCGCCCTCACATCCCCGCATCTGGCTATCACCCTGTTTTTTTTCTGGAATTCTTTAAACTGCTGAACTAGATTCAGCAGGACCTTTGCACATGCCTGATAAGACTCTTTCCATCTATATTTCATCCGCATAACTTCTGTGCTGCTTATAACCACCTTGGATATGGTTTCTGTGATGGAGGTTAATCTTTCATTCTGGAGCAGACTTTCCACTGGCGTGTTTTAAGAAAGTTTGTATGTTTTATCCGAAGTGTGCTCATTACTGCTCATACACACTTACGTTGTGTACATCTCTTTGATTAATACTAGGTTTCTGGCTAGTAGGCAAGTTTGCAAGGGCATGTCTCACTCCTCTTGATACCCACCCGGGCCCTCTGCCCCTGTGCCTGGCACTCACTCCATGACTATTAGAACAAGTACCCCAGGATGCGGCACAAGGAGTGTACCACAAGTAAGCCAGCCTCCCTGTTCTTATGCGTGGGACCGAGATCCAATCTTGTCTTCACAACCAGGAATCTCAAACACTGGTGGTGGCTGGAATCATCCTGTGAGTTTACTGAACTCTCCCTAAGGATGTGAGGGGTGATGGTGTATCATGAGCGTGCCAGAGATCAGGAGACCACCTTTGAGGACCAGCCATACTTACATATTTTCTTTTTTGTGTATTTGTTTATGATGTGGTGTGTGTGTGTGTGTGTGTGTGTATGTGTGTGTGTGTGTGTGTGTTGTGTGTTGTGCGGAGTGGGCGTACATGTGCAGTGGGCATGTGAACAAGAGGGCACTTGAGTGCATGTGCCCTTGGAGGCCCAAGGGTGATATCAGGAACCATCCTGGATTGCTCTACCTCCTTACTTATTGCTTTGTTCTTGGGTTTCCCGGCCTTTGCCTCCCAAGGCTGGAATTTCAGGCCACCACCATATCTACTCGGCATTTTTATGTGGGATCAGAGGATCTGAACTCAGGACCTTTTGCTTGCAAGGTAAAAAGCCTTTAACCACTGAACCATCTCCCCAGCTGCTTCCAAACATTTTCAAGAAACCACCCCTTCCTCCTTCACTGCCAGAGACAATCTTGGGTGCTGTAGGAGACAAACAGCTTTGGTCTCTTCTTGAAAGACTTCAGTTGCTCAGGGAGGGATCCTATTTCCCGCAGCAACAGACTGCCAGCCCGGCTTTCCCCGTTTTTCAACACGGACAAGTGCCTGCAATTGCAAACGGGGTGGGGAGGGAGCCGCTGGGGGGGCGGGGGGTTGTGAGGCTTAGGTTTCAAGCATCTTTCACTGAGGAATTAATGGTAAGGAGTCACCCCGAAGTAAAGCACGAGCGTCAGACACCATCCGTCAGGGCAAGCTAACCTTCCAGCGCTGGCGCCCTGCCAGCGTGCAGCCAGGTGCCTCTCAGATCTGAGTCAAATGCCCCATGGCCACCTACGCAGCACGCAGGTAGGATCCCAGAGCTCCCTTGGCAACATCTGTCCTGCTTGATTAGTGCTTCGGGTTCCACTTACCGGCTCCCAGGTGGCTGGCCAGGGTCCAGCACGCCAGGCCCGATCCTCTGTGCTGTCAGGAGGGGGGAGCAGCCCCCCGCCCCCGGGCGAGCGAGGTCTCTTGGCCCATCTCCTTGTCTCAGCGCTCACCTTTGTGCCCTGCTTATTGCTATCTAGAGTCATGGCTGCGGAAATAGATAAATAAATAAGAGGCTCCAGACAAGCAGAGCGGGGCGTCTAATCTGAATATGTAGCAACAGAAAATCATAAGGCAATTTGGGGTGTGAGAAGGACTAGAGGGAGAAGATCCACTGGGGAGAGTAAGAGACACGTAGATATCCCAGAAGCTGCCTGGCTTTGATATGAACCACCAAGCGTATGCCAGGGTGGCTCAGAGAGCAGACAAGTGGCGTACATTCTGTTTGCCTTGAAGGACAAAGCTAACCCTCAACTCTGGCACCAGGCCAGTTTGGAGCATGCCTTCTCCGGCCCTGGCATTAGGCCAGCTTGGAGCATGCCTTCTAGTTGAATTGAAAGCAGAGGATTTGCATTTGTCTTAGTAAACCTATTTTTTTAAATACTTCTTTTTTTACAGTGTACATTCATCGTACAAAGCAATAGTTTTCGTAGACATATTTTTTCAAGCACATCAAGTACTCTGTATTCACTCCATCTCAACCCCATTCTTTCTCCTCTCTTCCTTCTCCCACTAGTCTTCTTGCTTCTCCAGACAGTTCTTATCACATAAATGTATGTGTGATTTTTGTGTAGTGCATAAAATCTAGAATGTGCACATGAGAAAACGTGATGTGTGTCTTTCTTTTTCTGTGTGTATGCACCTGTGTGCATGTGTGTGAGTGTGCATGTGAACAAGAAGACACTTGAATATGTGTCCGAAGGCGACATTGGAGATCATCCTGGATTGCTCTACATTTTTCTTGCTTTGCTCTAGGATTTCCCAGACTCTGCCTTTTAGGGTGAGAATTGCAGGTCACTGCCATATCTGTCCTACATAGGATCTGGGGATCCGCACTCAGTTCCTTTTGCTTGGAAGACAAAGGCTTTAACCCCTCAGCCATCTCTCCAGCCCATGATATCTGTCTGAGGCTGACTTATTTTGCCTCATAAAGCCATCTCCAGTATCCATTTTCCAGCAAACGACATGACTTCATTCTTCTTGAGGGCTGCGTGAAATGCCATGTCTAGCAAGCACATTTTCTTGGTGCACCCACTGTTGGTGGGTACCCCTTGGAGGAAACCACCCCTCGGGTAGCCATAAGGAAACTGGTGCTTTCTGGAGAGACTTCATTGGATGAGTGGAAAACAGGCTGGAACCGCTTGTCTTGCTCCACCACAGAGCGAGAGAGGAATCGATCACCGTTTGTTTCCCCAGTGCATACGCACGAGTGGGTGGGTCGATGTGCCTGGCATGGAACAGGAACTGGACTGAATTGTTCTGCACAAAATGCAGGGGAGACAAGGAGAAGCTAGGGACGGTCTTCGGGGACAGGGAGGCCTTAAGCTGCGTGCTGGGTGGCCGAAGGACTTGTGAGGAAGGGGCGCCCGATACTCTCTGCAATTCGACATCCGCCTGTACGACCGACGTAGAACTCACTCGGCGGCAGGCATCGTGAATGGATCGAAAGCCGGCAAACTGGATGCCTGTGGATGGCTGGAAAAGTGAGTTTTTATGAGATCCTATAAAACTAGTTGGGGGGTCTCTCAGCTTTAGTTAACAAATGTCAAGCATGTGCATGCCTCCCTTGAGTGGCTTGAACATTCACTGTGTGTCTGAGTTGATACAGGACAGAGGAGAGAGAGCAAGTACCAAGAGCTAAGAACGGCGTCAAATTCAGCAGGAGAGGTAGGTGGGGGATGGGGGATGTGGGAACTCATGTCTCAGAAGCCATTTACCCCCGACGAGGATGCTGGACCTGCTTTCCACAATGCACACACGGCATCTAAGGATCACGTCCCCTCTGTGGGCATGCTAAGGACAAGCTAGGCTCAGCTGTCATCTGGCTGATGCGGAAGTAAGAAAAAACCTAGCCTGACTGTCTTTAGGGACAGTGTCTGGGAGATTGTTCCATCACCTGCTACCCCCCAGGTTGTGGTAAGAGTCAAAGGCGTTAGATTACAATGCAGATTCAAGACACGCTGGCTCACAAACTGGCGTTACACATTCTTCCCTCTTGTCTCTGTTCAGTGGTCCCTCTGGGTGGTTCCTGTCTTCAGCTTCTGTGTTCCGAGCTCTTCCCCTCTCTTCCTTCCTGTCTCCAGCACACCTTGATTTAGGCTTTTCTCGGCTCCTTTCCAGCCATGTGCACCTGCAGATGTCATTGGGTGGGGGTGGGGGTGGCACGTGACTCACCTCGATGAATAGTGTGACTCACCTCGATGAATAGTCACCGTCCACAGTTAGCTCAAGTGAATGACAAAGGGGTTAGTTTCTTTCTCGTTGCTTTGTCCACACACCTGAGCAAAAGGAGAGATTTATTTTGGGTTACCTTTTTGATGGCAGGGTGGTCTATCGTGGAGGGGAAGGCACTGTAGCCTGACTGTGGAAGCGGAGCTTGCTCACTGCTGGACGGATCAGCGGATCAGCGAGAAGAGGTGGGACAGGAAGCTAAGAACCTCTGGGCCTGTCCTCCAGCAAGCTTCTGCCTCCCTAAGGTTCAACATCCACAGCAACACCAGCTGCTGGGTGAGCCCGTGGGGACCATGTTATATCACATTGTAATGGTGCCGTTCGGAAAGTCGAGGGCGGGGGAGAGGGTAGGTTTCAAGCATATCGTTCATTCTCAGCTGGGAGCTCCTTTGGTCCATTCTTCAAGGAAGGCTGTGTAGTCATCTCTTGGTAATATCTAGGAGTACAAGGGGCTCTTCTTCTGGGAACCCCAAACTAACGCTGGCAAGATAGAGTTGGGCCCCACCCACTGGCCCAGCGCATCAGGCAGCCTAGTCAAGGGTGGTAGGAGAGGCCTAATAAACAGAATAAGCAGATGCAGACCCACTGGTAAATTTCTTCCCAAGTTGTGTCAGCTGGTGCTTACCTCCCCGTGCGCTAGACATCCTCCTTTCATTCTTCAGGTGAGAAACCTACTGAGTTCCTTCTCTTTGCGTGTTCTGCAGCAGTTAGTTCCAGATACTGACGCAACGATTGAGGGTTGAACCGTTAGGAGTTATTTAGCTAAGACAACCCCAGATCCCGCCCATGGTGGGTGGGGCCACTCCCTGGGCAGGTGTGTAAGATGCAGAGAGCTGGCTCAGTGCTTTGGCACACAGACATGCTGGAATTGAGAAAGGGTGCCCCTCTCTTGGCGCTTTCTGTGAATATGAGGTGGTCAGTTCCTTTGGCTCTGATGATCTGCAACCAAGAATCACAAGCTGACAAGCAATAAATAAACTCCTTGTTCCCCTTAGTTGCTTTGGAGATGTATTTATATCAGCAACATGAAGAGAAACTGGAAACATGTCCACCATCACTAGCTAAGTTCCAAGTAAATGGTCAATCAGTAGCAGTGTTTTAATTTTCCTTATATCATCCCTCTTAGTTTCTCTAAACTAGGTCTTCCTCAGTTACCCTGGAACTTTCTGGCGGCATGCGTATGCCTCGTCTTGCTCCTAACTTCTCAGATCTGCATTGTCAATCAAACCTTTGATGTCGCTCACTGGATGGGGATGACCTCTGATCCGTAGCTCTTAGACACATCTCTGGCTTCCCGAATCTGTCATCCAGAGTGTGTAGTGAATCTGTTTGTAAGTGCTCATATACATCTTTGCAATTTTTCCTGTTGCATTGATAAAAATACCCTGAGAAAAGCAACTTAAGGGACAAAAGGCTTAGGATCTGAACTCAGGACCTTCCACCTGCAAGGCAGAGGCTTAACCCCCGAGCCACCTCTCCAGCCCCCCTTTTTTTGTCTTTTATCAGTCCTTTCGGTTGTTTTGCTACAATGCTGGAAAGTTAATGCAGACAACACACACTCCCTGATTATTGAACCCTCTTCAGGCATGGTTTTGGGACTGTGTAACAGCTGACCATCAAAAATGAAATGAGAGGGTCAGACCTGAGTCTTCACCTGGTCCTACCACTAGCTTTGTGACTTTGGCCACTGGTCGAAGTCATCCAGGTACCCACATGCCCAATGTTTTAGAGAGGATGGTCATAACTCCCCCACTATGGTGTAGAGGGCTGGATAGGGACCCTGTGGAATGGTCCCTGGCATAGGACTTGGCCAAAGTAACTCAAGAGGTCTAGTCGCCAGTGTGTGGTTCAGTTGCCCCCCACTGTCACTGTTGTCTGTGGAAACTCAGCTGCCCCACAAGGCCACTTGCAAGTTCTTGCTAAATGCATTACGTCATACATACTCCTTTCAAGAATTATCCCAGGTTCATTAACTGTGGTTGCTCAGGGGGTTTTGATATTTGGAATGTACTCTGTATATAACCTTAGGAAAACAATACAATCTCTGGAAATCAGTGTCTGAGAAGGAAGCCCTTATATACCATGGTGACTGTGGAGTCTTTGTTGAGCAGATGATGAGCTTGTGTGTGTGTGTGTGTGTGTGTGTGTGTGTGTGTGTGTGGTGCAGACATGCATGAGTTCAGTTACATGTGCATGCCAGTGTTTGTGGATCCCATAGGGCAACTATTAGTTGTTATCCCTACCCTCCTACATTGCCTGAGACCAGATCTCCTTGACGCTGCTGCGTAAGTCAGGCTGCCAGGCCCTTGAGCGTCTAGAAATTCTCTGGTCTTCACCTCCCTTCTCTCATAGACACTCGGGGATTACAGATGCTTGTGCCATTGTATCCACATTCGGGTGAGATCTGGGGATCTGAACTCGGGGTCTCACGGTCGCATGGAACCGCTTCACCCACCAAGCCGTCTCCCTAGCCCTATGATGGTTTATATCGTTGTACTTTCTAATTAGGTAACACCGTTAGGCACTATGTTGGGCTCACCTGTCAGTTTCAAACTGAAACTGGCAATTTATCTGCCTTTTTTTGGGAGGGGAGGGGGATTTTTTTGTTTGTTTGTTTTGTTTCAGTTTGGTTCTTCTCTTCATGTGCTTTGAAATTGAACAAAGTTTAAAGCGATAATTAAAGCCCTGTGCTCAAGGTTATGTGCTTGTAAGAGATCTGTCATTTACCATCTGGCTAATTCACAGAGCAGAGCGGTACTTAGGCAGTTCTGAGGAAGCCTGTGTGCTTTGGAGAGGGGGGCCGGAGGGTGGACATTTCAATTGTAATGATTTTCCTCTGTGTCATTTTGTCGTTTCTCGGGGCTTTTTCATTATGGTAGTGCTGGGCCATTTGAGGTACCTGCTCTCTAATCAGCTCTGGCTGACTTCCAGCCAGCCTAGGGAAACTCCACTAGGCATAGGGTTTAATGGGGGCCACCCACCATGGAAATGCTTCCGCCCTTTGTCCAGAGAGATGGAAGTTCCTTAAGTAACGCACATGAACACTCCTGAGCCACACGGCCAGCATGTGATGTGATGTGCTGAGGTGCTTATGTCACGGCGCCAAGACTAGCCTTGCAGACTTGTCCTTAATAGTGCAGAAAACAAGACCCTTCCGTCCACTTGCATGGGAAGTTTTGTCTTACACAGAAAGAAGGAGCAATGTGAAGTATTCGATTGCTGTCTGCACTTCTCTAAGTAGATCTGAAACTGCTTTTGTTTTGTTTTTAATATTTTTAAAAATATTTATTTTGTGTGTGTGTGTGTGTGTGTGTGTGTGAAAAAGAGAGAGAGTGGGCACTCTGTATCTCTGTGGAGGACCAAGGGTGACTTTGGGAATCATCCTGGATTACTTTTACCTCCTTCTTGCTTCGTCCTGGGATTTTCCAGGCTCTGCCCATCAGGGCCGGAAGTGCAGGCTGCTGCTGTTTATGCCTGGTGTTTTTATGTGGGACTTGTGAGCTGAACTCAAGACCTTCTACTTGTAAGACAGAGTCTTAGCTCCTGAGCCATCTCTCCAGCTCTGCTTTGAATATTCTATTTACTTTTGAGAGAAAGAGAGAGAGACAGAGAGAGAGAGAGAGAAAGGTGTCATGGTACAGGGGTAGAGAGCAAAGGATGACTACTGGAAGTCATTTCCAGCACATGTGTGCCACCTCACCCAGCTTTTTACATGGCTTCCTGGGATTGAACTGAGGTCCTCAGGCTTGTGTAGTAAACACTTTACCAGTTGAGCCACCTGCTCGGCCCTTGAGTCCCATTCTTCCACCAGTTATAAATAGCTGACAAAGGAGGGTTTTGTGGTCTCCTGTGCATTTTCTCAGTGACCTGACAGAGACCTGGAGGGATTGTGGGTTGTTTGGGGGGGGGGGCTAGGAGATATGTATCATTCAGCCTAGTTGCCTCTCTTCCTAAATTTTGATGTAATGCCAATGTCCTAATGCAGGACAATGTGGGGAGAGCGAAGATACAGAAGGACGGATGCTGAATTGTTCAGAATGAAGATTCAGTGACTACTTGTTTCCCTTCTACATTTGGACCTCCCATCCCCACAGCCTGGGGTTCTGGAGTGGGTCCATAGGCAGAGATGCTCTGCAGTACTTGGTCAGTGCCTGGTGAGGTCTCAGTTGCTGTTGATGCCCAAGTTAGAAAAGTCCTGTACGTGTTGCGTTTGGAAGTATGAGCCTAGAATTCAGCAGAGGGTTTGGGGTGGGAGTGACCAGCAAGTCAGCTGGGCTCGGAATGCTTAGGGTCTTACTTGGAAGATAAGGGAGAAAGATACACAACTATGGAGCAGGGCTTGGGGCGATGGCTCAGGGGTTAAAGCTCTGCCTCGAAAGCAAAAGGACCTGAGTTTAGATCCCCAGATTCCATGTAAAAATATTTGCTGGATATGGTGGTGGTCTATAATTCCTATAATTCTAGTCCTGGAAGGCGGAGCCTGGGAAACCACAGAGCAAAGCAATAAGGAGGTAGAGGAATGAAGAATGATCCCTGATACTACTCTTGGGCCTCCACAGGCACACACATCACACACACACACACACACACACACACACACACACACACACACGAGAAGCGGACTGGATAGTCTGGAAATGGAGGAAGTATGAGGGACTGAGAAGGGGAGGGTCATATCCTTCATTCTTTCTTATTTGTCTTTAACTAGGACTGTGTGTGTGTGCACGCGTGCGCCTGTGTTCATGTGTAATGTGGGGGTGTGCACACATGCTACAGTGGAAGGAACTTCCTTTCCAACTTCTAGATGGACTTGGCCTCATGGTGAAGTCACGGTGGCTAGTCTGTAATATATTCAGTTACACCAGAAACCTAGGCACACTTAATTGCACTGTTCACAACGATGCCAAGAACATGTGTTTCTATCAGTATTCCAGGTGAGTGTGGTTAGGTCGTTTCCAGTTCCCACGGCCCCCAGGCCCAGGCTCAGGAGAAGCTGGTGTCTAAACACTCCGTGGTGTGCAATGGCCTGCAAACAGAAGCTGCTTGTCCTTCTCTGGCAGTCTGGTATTTTCCCCCACTTTTGAAAAGTACATATTCTCCTACTCTTCCACCCTGTGGAGACTTCAGAACTTGGCCTTGAGCTCGCTTGTGGAAATAAGTAGTCTTGTTTTAATACTACCTCTTCAGTCTCTGGCAAGCAACAGACTTTTAATAGTAGAGCTTGGGAAAGGGCTAAAAATAGAACGTTGGGGGGGGGGGAAGCAAGCTCGCCACACACAGAGTCAGATCCAAAGAGGAACGCTGAGTGCAAGGATGCACCTTGCTGTTCAGGGAACTCGAACAAACCCGGGTCCTAAAGGGGGAAATCGGCAAGTCAGGGTTGGTATCATAATTAAATAAAACAGAAGACTAGATGGATTGTGAGGGAGAGCCGGAAATTCTTAGACTGTGGGAATTCTGGGGGATGGGCAGGTATGGAAGTGCTGGAAGAGACCTCATGGCCTTATGCATGCTAAGTAAGCACTTTCGACCACTGAACTACAATCCCAGTCCTCTTTTTATTCATTAACTTGTATTTTTTATTTTGAGACAGGGTTTCCTTCAATTGCCCAGGCTGGTCTTGAACTTGCAGTCCTCCTGCCTCAGCCTCCTCAGCAGCTCAGATTATAGGCCCCCCACAACAGGTCTAAATTCTTAAATTATGTTTCATGGCCACTAGTTCCTGAATTAGTCATTAAAGTAAGATGTTCGGCCTCCTGGATTGTTGACAGTGAATAAATTGGGGCAGAGAGCCTTCTGTATTTCTCATGGCAAACTTACCTTTTCTGAGAATTACTTCTAAAGAAGAATCTAGAGAAGACACAGCATCAGGACCTGCTGCTCCGTGACCTTCCAGCTCCTCTGTCTCCTCTCCCCACAGACTGTGAGGGCAGAATTACTTCTTGTACCTCATGTCTGAGGCACTGAGCAGAAAGTACCCCACCCTCTCGGGGCTTCAAGGGGGCAAACCCATGTGTCAGAGCTTCCTTGTTGTCGTATGAGTTCCTGTGTGTGCAGTGGGCGGAGGTCGTTGTGTCCTTAGATGCTCCCCCCCCCCTTTTTAAAAGGTTGCCCTTTTTACTGTGTGTGTGAGGCCACTGTGTGTCCCTGTAGAGGCCTAAGGATAGATTCAAGAATCATCCTGGATTGCTTCTATCTCCTTTTGGTTTCACTCTGGGATTTCCCAGGCTCCACCCACTAAGGCCAGAAGTGCAGGCCACCCCTATTTCTGCCTGGAGTTTTTACTTGGGACCTGGGATCAGAACTCGGGTCTTTCTGTTTATGAGGCACAGTCTTAACCCCTGAGCCCTCTCTCCCTGAACAGGGCATGTCATTGGTGTGGAACATTGACATATGAGTTAGGTTAGTTGGCTAACAGGCTTTGGGGGCGTCTCCTGCCTCCATTTGCAATGATGCTGTGTGGTATTACAGGCAATCTCCTTTTAATATGAATTCTGGGGACTGAATTCAGATCCCCAGACTTATAGCACTTTACCAGCTGAACCCCTCCCCTCCCCAGCACCCCATGTGCCCCACTACGGCCCCGGTGCTGAAATGGGGTCACATTTTGTTTCTTCTTAAGACTCTGGTAGGCTTGAACACATCGCTTTGAAGATCTTTCTCTCTGGCTGTGAATGTGCACTGCAAGGAAATCGACACCCATCCAGTGAAGCCTGGCAAACTCCTTGGTGCAGCTTTGGGACACCAAGGAGCGAGATTCCTCTACACACCACCTGTAGAAAAAAGTAGATAGTCAAGGGGGGATTAGCATAGGCAGCCATGGTGGAGAGGTGGGGAAGTTTCATTCTGTGGAAAGGACACTCATGTCTTCATGGATCAGAGACAATAGGTAGAAAACAGACTTACTATTTTTAATATTTATTATGAGAGAAAAAGAGAAACACACAACAGAGAGACAGAGACAGAGACAGAGACAGAGACAGAGACAGAAACAGAAAGAGGTGTTCCTGCCATAGTATGCCTGTTCAGGTCAGAAGACAACTTTTAGAAGTGGTTTCTCCCCTTCCACCACGTGGGCTCCAGGGATGAAACTCAGATCACCAAGTTGGTGCCCAGGCGATTTTGCTAGTTGAGCCATCTTACTGACTAAGGTTTACCATTTGTTTCTTGATCTGGACAGGAGCAGGTATGTAACTAAAGAGACTTTAGGAAAATAAAAGGAAGGAATGAAGGTTGTTTTACTACAATAAAGCTCGTGCCTTAGAACTGTACCACTGATTTTAAAATATGGATAAAGGGAGAAACATTTTTGTACTTTTCATTTCAAATTTCTCCCTTTTCCTTCCTTTGTGTTTCCTACATGCCATATTTTGGAATAAGATTGAAAGAAATCAACACACCAGCCATCTAATAGTTTACTGTGAACTTTATCAGTCTTTATAATGTCCTTGATTTAAAGCTTTAAAGTCAACAAAAAGCCAACAAAAATTGTTTCCAAATCACTTAGAGGAGCTACATTGTGACTCCCATTTCAAAGCTGGTCCCTGTCGATGACTCTCTGTCACCATCTAGAGGCAGTTCATATATATTGCAGGACCAGTTCCCAGAACATTGTGGGAAGTTCACTTTGCCAATGTCTACAATCAATGTCCTACAGAAGAGACTGGGCATTGTCACTTGTAAATGAATGAAATCTGAATTTGGATAGTTAGGTACAGGTGTCAACTTAACAGTTGAAGGTTTGAGCTTTGGGCACATTTGTAGAGAATTAGTTGGTAAGCCGGAGCAAACCTGCAGGAGATTATTGTCTAGCTGGTGGGGAAAGCCCAGTCCATGTGGGTGGGACTAGACCCTGGAATGAAATATAGAGAGCTAATTAAGAAAGCTTGCATCCTTGTGTACGCTTGGCTAGACATGCTGGTCTGGCAAGTAAGGATCGTCCCTTTCTCAGCCTTTATGTGAAGATGGTGTGGCCAGTTCCCTCCGCCCTGGTGTGAGCTCTCCTGTTAAGCTGGACTAAGCACTGTAACTGGACTATTGTAAGAGAGAATAAAGCCCTTGTTCCCTTAAGCTGTTTGATGGTGATTTTATTAGCAACCTTGCAGGTGAACTGAAACAGGTAATATGGCAATGAAAGAAATAAGTCTCAGATGACCAGGACGGATCATGTGGACAGATCTATAAGGGTGCAAGAGAAGATCTAGAAAGGCATTGAAGGTGCGATCACTTCCTCAAAGGGAGGGTACTCAACTGCTGTGTCCAACTGAATGACAGGCTGTGGGATTCCATGTTGCTGGACAAAAATGTCAGGGTAGGATTGGAACGTACTTGGGAAACATCTGGAAAATCTCACACCATTTTGTCCTAATGGTGGGAGGACATGTGGTGGTTGACACTGTTATGGACAGAGTCTCACCTAGGAGACAATCCTCAGGGCACCAGTGAGGAATTCTTTGGATTGGTTTAATAGAGGTAGGAACACATACTCTATAATTGGCTGGGTCCCAAGGTCTGGGGCCCCTGCTCAATGTAAAGGAGAAAGTGAGCCAAACCTTTCTCTGTCTCTCTCTCTCTCACTGCCTCTGTCTCTTTCTGTGTGTCTGTCTGTCTCTCTTTCTCTCCCTCCTTCCTAATACAGTGTGATCAGCCATCCTACCTTACCTTCCATGAAGAAATGTATCCCCCTGGAGCTTGGAGCCATCTTGAAACGTTGCTTTTCTTAGGTACTTTGCCACAGCAGTGAGAAGAATAATCAATGCAGGGAGCTTCCGGCATCTTATGGCAGAGGCCAGAGAAATTCTGTGTTTGTAATATAAGGGAGAGACGCCCTCTCCCCCCAATCACAGAGTGCGTGTGACCCTGCTCCTCATGGCAACAGAACTGAGATTCAGCATTTGGTGTAGGGCACAGGTCAGAACACTGAGCAGAGTCTATTCTGTGGGCCGACCTAGGTACTTCCTGTCTGTATGAACACTCAAAAGGATTCACACTGGGTGTTTTGTGGCGCACACATACACCGAAATCTAGCAGGGTTCCATTCACTTTACCGCAGCCCTCCCTACAAGGATCTTCTCCCCCAGTCTCTCCTGGCCTATGACTCTTTCACCACGACAAATACTTTTCCTATTTTAAGTTTCCCCTTTTACATCCTTAACAAGGAAGCCCCTTGATCCCTCCTCCTCTTCAAGCTGAGTAGCTCTTGTTGGCTTTATTTTCTTTTCATATGTATGTGGGGTGCATTATGCGTCTCACATATAGAATGTGTGTGTGTGTGTGTGTACAAGAGCACACCTGAGTGTGTGTGTGTGTATGTGTGTGTGTGTGCGCGCGCGCGTGCGCGCGCCTGTGGAGGCCCAAGGATGACGTCAGCAATCATCCTGAATTGCTCTAACTCCTTATTGCTTTGCTCTGAGGTTTCCCATTCTCTGTCTTCCAGGGCCATAATGACAAGTCGAGCTATATTTGCCTGACATTTTTTTATATGGATCAGGGGATCCAAACTCAGGTTCTTTGGCTTCTAACCACTGAGCCATTTTCTCAGCGCTGTGGCTTTATTTTAACGTCAGCTCTATGAGATGTCTGCTATACCGCCTCCTCCTCCTCTTCCTCCTTTTCTTGCCCCCCTTCCCTCTGGCTTTCAATTAGATTCAGCTGTTATCTTCCTAATCGAAGCGCTATTCCTGTGGTATTTGTGATCACCCGGTTCCATTACTGTTGCTGCGTTACCAATGAACTCTTTCCCACTGGCCTGTGAAAATGTACATTTTTTTTTACCCTCACTACAAACGGTAGGGACCAAAGATCAAATAAGTGTATTGAGTCACTGAACAGCCACACAGCAAAGTCAAAGGCACCAGCCTTCTATGGCAAGTTCCCTTTGTTGGGGCTGATTCTGGGAGGCCTGGGACCAGCAGGGATTCAACCTGTAGCAACCATTCAAATAGCTACCAACCTAGTAGCAACTAAGGTCCCCGGGGGCGGGGCTTCTTTCATACACTGGGGACAGTGACAAGCTTACTGTTTAGTCTCAGAGCGGCCCTAAGAGGTACGAGCTACAGGCGGGAGTCTGGGTGGTTAGATGGTCTTTAGCTCACCCAGACCTCAGGGTTAACGACCCCCACCTAGTTAGGACAGGGCAAAGGAGAGGAAGCCAACGAATTAAGGTCAGCACTCTTAGGAAGTGCGCTGAGATCCCTGCATTTCTTCACCCCATCCCCTGAAGACTGGTTCAGGAGAAACCACGCCTCCTACCTGCGCGTAGCGCTCGCGGGCTCTCGTGGCCGAGCCCTTCAGCGCGGTTCCCCAGTGGGACCCGGGGCGCTCTGCCCTTCCTCTCCCGGCCATCGGCCCCTCCTTCCCCTTCGCTCCCACCCTCAGCTTCCCTCCCCGCCCCCTCCGCCCCTCCCTCGGAGCCCCAGCTGGGAATCCCACGCCCTGGCTTGCAGCACGCGCGCGCTCGGACGAGCCCCGGGGAGCCGCGGGTCGCCAATCAGGGCGCGGTGGGAAGGCGGGCGCTCGGCTCTGGGCTCGCTGGGGGAGCCAGCTGGCGCTGTTGTCCCCTGGAGTCTCAGACGCTCGCCCCGATCGCGACACTCACACGCGTGCAGACGGGCGCGCTGCAGCCCGGGGCTGGGGAAGTACCCCGGGACCCGCGGAGCACCCCCTCACCCAGGAGCGCCTGGAGCCCGGGAGAGCTCCCGCGCGCCCGTCCCGCCACGTGAGCGGCGGCGGCGGATCACTCTCGACCCCCCCCCCACACCTGGCGGCGCACCTGGGGGGCCGCGCTCCGCGGCCGCGGGGAGAATGTGCGCCGCCCGCAGCCGCCGCCGCGCCCGCACCTGACCATGGAGTGCGCCCTCCTGCTCGCCTGCGCCCTTCGGGCTGCGGGTTCCGATCCGCCTGGGAACCCCGCGGGATTGGGGCGTCTGACCAAGGCAGGTGCCACCCACCGAAGGGACGGGCCGCGGCGGCGGGGTGAGGGGGACCCGGGAATCGCAACACACTCCCCCTTCCCAGCGCCTCAAGCGCCCCAGTCAACCTTTTCTCTTGCAGGCGGTCCAGCTGTGCTGTCTGTGCTGGGCATCGGTCTCTGCTGCCCTGGCCAGCGACCGCCGCGGCAGTGGCAGCGGATTAAACGACGGTGCGTATCCTCCTTCTCTCTCCCTCCACCCATTTGCGTTCCCTTTGTCTCCAAAAGGCAGAAAGAAGACAGTAGAAAAGCACAGCCCCTAACCTGGCAGGTGTGCGGCAGCCCTAGGGGTGCGGGGGGGGGGGCGACGAAAGAAGTGGCCAGGGTCAGTGAACTCTACCAGAAAATCAGTGACTCCAGCTGCAAAGAAAAACACATTCCATCGTTCACAGATGGCTTGTGAAGAAAAATAATCCCAAAGTGCGGGCTGAGGGATTAGAAAGGAAGTGCGATCGAAGGAGGGAATTGGCACTCAAAGCCATCTCTTCATTTTCTTCCACCCCTGGGAAAGCCACAGCATCTAATTCTCTGTGAGGGCGAGAGAGAAGGAGCACGGTACCCCCTGCTCAGCTCCCTAAACCTTGAACTTGTAACCCTCTTGCTTTTACCCTCATGAGTTTGTAGAAACACAGACCAGAGCTCCCTCACATTAGGTTTCATCCAGTGCTGGCCAAGTTCTCACCCATCTGAGCCACACTCCCCTATCCTTGAAAGGACCATCTTATGCAGCTCCTGAATTGTCACCCTGTCTGGGGAGTTTGGGGGCAGAAGGGGACCGGAGATCTTCCCTGTGTCTCTTCCCTGTAAGCACTGAGTGTAAGCCTGATCTCCCCTTGGAAACAAACTGGTCACAGGTGTATGTGGGATGGGACTGCCTGGATACACACAGCTCCCCCTCCCAACTCAGAGCTTGCAGAGTTTTAGATGGGTTTTTAGCAAGGAGGTAAAAAACAATTGATTGTGGAAACTCTGAACCTCATGTCAGAAGTGGGTTTCTATTAAGAAGAGAAAATGTGCATTTAATCGAAAGCCACATACCCGCAAACCAACGTTATCAAAGACTTTTAAGAGGAATGAAATGGGGCTTGCTCAGGGTTTTACAGTTAAGGAGAAAACTGTGTTTGATTTTTTTTCCTTTTCTGAAAAAAATTGCATGCCAATTTTATGGTATTTCTAATTAGAAGGAGGAGGAAAAGAGATATTCTGTAGCAAGTAGAAAATAATGTCTAAATCTTAAATGTCACAAATGGTACATCTCTAGAAGGAAACGGTGCAAATTGTTTTCTGAGGTGTCTTTGCAAATGTGAGCATTGCTGAAGGGTCTCTGAATTTCTTAGCTTTTTTTTTTAAATTTTACTTTTGTTTATTGTTATTAACCGGGGGCGGGAAATTCCTTTTCTAATTTTTTTCCTTCTCCTCTGCAAACCCGAACCCAAGTGACTCAAATATGCTTCTTAGCCACTTGGAATCTTTCTAGCCTCTTTCCAAATGAGTTTCCCATTCTGTGTCTGAAACGTGGAAACGTAGGGCGTTTTTGCAAACACACATGGGGCATGTTCCAAATCACTTTGTGGGCTGATACCTTTCAGTGTTTTGTGAAAGAAAACAGCGTGCTAGCTTCGCTTGCTTGAGCAGCAAATCGTTCCTTAGCCCCCACCCCCCAGCACTCACCGATTAGTGCTGCTCAGTAGAGCCACCAAGAAGACATTTCTAAACATGCCTTCCCAGGTGTCTCCTGATCTGCCACGCCCCCCTTCAACATGTCTGAGCAGTTTCCTCCATCAGACTCTATCTAGGATGCTGCTGACAGTTTTGAAGCTTTTTTTTTAAATGCACATATTGTATTTTAGTCTTCTGATGATAGGGGATTGTCCCTATGAAAGCTACAGATATTTCAGGTGCCGGGAGTTTTATCATCATGCATGAATACTACTGGAAGTAGGAAACCACTGTCCCTTGTTTAACGATCTAAGCAATCTGAAGCTACACAAGACTGTTACTTATTTGCTGTTTAAACTCCACCGAAACAGTATATACTTGCATGCTTGTTCATCTCCCAGAAGAGAACATTCCCATTTACTTACCCTTGTGGCTTCATACTGATAAAGAATTTTTTTATTATTATTATTTATTCAACTGTGTGCATGTGCGTGTGTATGTGCGCACGTGCGTGTGTGTGTATCTGTGTGTGCGTGTGTCTGTGTATGTGTAGAACTGCAGACGAATTCGTGAACCACCATGGACTCCTCCATCTCCTTCTGCCCCGGGATTCACAGGCTCCGCCCTACCAGGACCAGAAGCGCAGGCCGCCCCGCTTCCGCCTGGCATCTATACGTGGGATCTGGGATCCGAACTCAGGACCTTCCGCCTGCAAGGCGGAGGCTTAACCCCTGAGCCACCTCTCCAGCCCAAAGAATTTTTTTTTTAATTGCCTTCAGATAGTACTATGGTGAATATATAAAAAATCCCTATATATCTTTTTGGATCGTGAGTTGGGGCACCTAGAGTTTTTTTCCTTGACTCTTCTTGAAATTGATCAGAATCCTATTTAGCTTTAGTTTCGGTGGGCTTCTATTTGATGTTTTTTGTTTTTCCAGCAAGCTCAGCACCTGGTGTATACTGGGTAAGCATTGTGTCACTGAGTCACATCCCCAGCATCCGTCAGAAGGAAGATGGCAGAGTTCATTCATGGCTGCTCTTGATTCCATCTGTGCTAGGCTCCTGGTCACAGGAATCAGGTTTCCTGGAGCTGTCTTCTGCTCTTGGCCAGCCTGCTGGACAGTGAGTCTCGGGCACCGTGGGGCTCTGGATGCTGACAGCGTGCCTTTTCCCATTACAGATTACATCTTTGTCACACCAGTGGAAGTGGACTCGGGTGGGTCATATATCTCACACGACATTTTGCACAGCAGCCGGAGAAAACGATCGGCAGCGCACCGTGCCAACGGCTCTCTACACTACCAGTTTTCAGCATTTGGACAGGAGCTGCACTTAGAACTTAGGCCTTCGGAGATTCTGAGCAGTCACTTTATGGTCCAGGTATTTGGGAAAGACGGTACAGCAGAGACTTGGGAATCCGCCGTGCAGCCATGTTTCTATCAGGGATTTATCAGAAACGACAGCTCGTCCTCTGTGGCTGTGTCTACGTGTGCTGGCTTGGTAAGTCTCTCCCCCACCCTCATCTAGAGAAGCTCTCTCACTTTCTGTTACACACTGTTACTGGGAACAGATGTCTGCAGCAGTAAGTTCTGTCCCAGCCAGCTTCCGCACATTCACACTGTCAGCTTTGATACTTACAATATTCTCAATTGAATTAATCTAATCTGTGCTCTGAAATAAAGAGAAATGACAATAGAACATTCATTAGCATTTAGAGCAGTGCTTTTGATGTTTAATGGTCTGGGAACCTTTCATTTTCTGTGTTGGAGACAGTCCCCAAGGAAATTAATTTGATGGATGCTGTTTGCAAAGTCTTGGGAGACCCTGGATCCCATAAATCTAACGGGCTGTGTGCGCATCCACATTGCTTTGAAAAGGGAAAGCTGTATTTCAACCTAAAATTACATTCAGCAGCCCTGGTTAAAAAAAAAAAAAACAACTCACCTTCAGCTTGACCAAAGGGAGGGAGGCCTTTCGTTTTATTTCCGTGAGAGGAATCTGTTGGTGTCATCTGGCTACCCTGGGAGATTTCCCTTTACCTTGTCTGCAGATCAGCAGGCGGGAGGGAGCGTGGTGTCCAGGGAGGTGGGACGTTTTAAAAGCATCTACAACGAGGGCTGTTTCCTTTCTATGTAATCTTAATGCGTTGAGCAGCAGGCCGGGGGATTCACGTGAATGGCACTAGGGATTCAAAGAAATATATGAGGCAGTAAATGACATTCTGGGCTTTCATCTTGGGTTGCAGTGGGGAAAATGTCTAGGGCTGACAGCTGGGTTCATGTGGGAGACACATGGCGATCGTGCCGCCGCATGGCCGCAAGAAGGAAAATGTGAGAAAGCCCAGTTGAGACTTAGGCAGCGATATACACAGAGGCCGAGCAGAAGGCGTGGCTTGAGGTCAGGATTCTCATGTTTTTTGTTGCCTCAAATGTTTAGTTACCTTCTAACTTTTTTTTTTTTTACAGTGTGGCCTGAAATACAGCCAAAACCATAGTCACAATAATCTTTAGAGTATTTAAATTATAAAGTCAAGCAACGGTTTAACGGTTTCCAACTAAACTGGGTCCATTTCTACTGCTCACTAAGGACTTACTTATTATAACATGGTTACACACACACACACACACACACACACACACACACACACACACACAGAGAGACACAGACACGTGAACATCTCTAGGTTTTTGTCTATTTTTGTTGCCACAAGTTTTCTGCTAGGTTTTGGCATCTCTCTGGTATTCCATCTCTCTGCCTGCTCTGATATCCTAAAGTCCTCAGGATTTACAACTCTACCATAGAGGCTTAGACTGTCTCTTTGCATAGGTGGTTTCCAGCAGGGTACTCTGGTACTCACACCAGCCCCTACTAGTGGGGCCTTCCATGCGCCTTAGTTTCCTTCATCTCTGGCAGTGGGGATAATGAACGATTTCATCCCAATGGCTTCCAGGGAATGTTCTTCAGTTTTTCGTACTCTCTGGCTTTTCTCTTTCCCATAAAACTTAGCTCTGAAGAATTTGATCAGTTGTCTCAATACTAGATGTAAGGTTATTTCTCCTAAAGAAAAGGTTTCCTTTGGAAGAGGGAATAAATTCACCCCAGGGTTGAAGGATGAGATAGGTTGTAAAACTGTCTGTCTTTCACAGTGAAGGGATGTAATTGACATGCAGGTCCACCTGTGTGTAAGGTTCAGGTTGTCCCGACTTACTCTCTTCTCTGCGTGTGTGCATGTTTGCACACGTGTGTATATAATGTGTGTGTGCCTCTGGAGGCTCAAAGGCGACATCAGAAATCATCTTGGATTGCTTTAGTGGCTTATTATCTTGTTCTGGGATTTCTCAGGCTCTGCCTTCCTAGGCCAGAATTGTAGACTGTGCCTATTTCAGCTTGGTATTCTCATTTGGGATCTGAATTTATGTCCTTTTACCTGGGAGGCAAAGGTTTTAATCCCTGAGCCCTCTTGCTAACGCTGTTCCTCATTTTCAACAAGCCAGGGGTATGGACTTGATTAGGTCCACCACTCCGCACCTAATTTTGTTCTCCTGAATTATGTGAGACGATTTCTAAGATCATTACAGTCTCTGGGCACCTTATTTTGATTATCTAATCTGTTGACACTGGTGAATCTATTTGGTAATGGGGTAAAGAGAAGAAGACTAGTATCTTAACTCTGTTATCTCCTCCATCCCTTCTCTAAACAACCTCAAAAATATATACACCACAATTAGTAAAACAATAGGAAGTCGTACAACAAAAGACAGAACCCCATCTAGCAAGTGGTCATACTGGCTTTAATTAATTTTTGTGAACTTGTACTGAAACATTGTAATATCTCTACAGAAATGTTCAAAATTCATACTCAGAAAAAATGTAAAAAAAATCACAAGAATGCAGCTTAATTCAATTTTTACACAGTTTACATCCATGGGTAAACTCAGCTCAAACAGGAAATTGTTAGCACCCTTAGAAGACCCTAAATTGTTCCTTTCCTCTCTATTAACTCATCACTGGTAACTGCGACTGACTGAAGATATAGTTTACTATGCTGGTTTGAAGTTGTTGCTACAGAGAATCAAAATGTATTTCTCAGCATGAAGACTTCATAATGTCTGGTTGCCCTTGTTTCCGACTCAGAGCTGTTGGCGAAGAAGTCTGCTGGACATTCTGTGTCTGCTTTTTTGGTGATTGATTTGTAGGCATGTGCTGTTGGGTGTATAGTGGCTGGGTGTTGAGTTGTTCTTCTGTTGCTATGAGACAATACTCTGACCCAGGCAGCTTACGGGAGGAAAGGTCTATATTTGGCTTAGAGTTTGAATCCATTATGGTGGGAAACACAATGCAGAAGGCTTGGCAGCCAAAGCAGGAGGCTGGTTCAGGTCACTGCTGCTATCAAGGGGCAGGCAGCAAAAAGGAAAAAGGAAGTGGAGCTGGCTATTCCATCAGTAAGGCTCCTGCTCTTAAAGGTATCATCACCTTCCCAAACAGTGTCACTGCCTGGGGACCAGGTAGTCAAACCCCCAAGCCTGGGGGGGGGTGCAACCCACACTCAAATCATGACACTGAGCCACAGGATGGGCTTAGATTTGGCTTTAGTACATATTGTCAGTCCCCTTCCAAAGTGGTGATGTTAATGTACATTTCCATCGCAGCAGGTGGACATTCCGGTTGCTCCACCTTCTCATCAACACTTGCTGTTGTCCACCTTCTCCATGTTGACTTTCTTTAGGTATGAGGTGCCACCATGGTATGATCTATTTGCATTGATTGCTCTGATGGCTAATGAAGTTAGTTAGCATTTACCAAAAGTGAATGACCATTATATACCTTCTTCTCTCTCTCTCTCTCTCTCTTTCTCTCACGTATGGGCAAAATCTAAAACCTAAAATATATGTAGCCTCAGTTGTGGTGCTTGTTTTCTTTCAGTGGATTGAAAGAAAAATCTGAGCAAAACACCAATGCTAACGGCATTGCTTTACGTTTATCTTGTGTGTATGGGGGGGTGTACATGTGGGGGTCAGAGGATAGTTTTCAGAGGTCTGTTCTTTCCTACCACTGTGGGTTCTGGGAATTGAACTCAGGTCATCATCAGGCTTAGTGGCAAGTGTCTTTACTCACTGAGCCATCTTGCCAGCCCCACCTTTTGTGACTTTATATCTTCCTTCCTGTAGCTGTCAATGTCTGAAGTGTATCTATGTGTGAAAAACAGTCGGATAGAAATATCAAGTGTGTGAGATCTGTTTGAGGTACTAGTGTGAGGAGATACCTCACTTAGGTGATTGAGGGATGAGCCCAGGAGACAAACAGCCAGGTCAGGAGGAGAAATTTTTTTCCTTCTTCTAGCTACCTGCAGACATTGCCCAGCTTCTTTGATTAACAAGAGGTTGGTTTGTAACTCCCCTAAAGTTAGTTGGCAGCTGTGGTCATGCATGTAGCAGAGTGTGCATGGTTCAGGAGTTCAGGAGATAGATCTGTGTGTAGTGGGCTTGTTGGAGGAACCCATCAAAGTCAAGATAGATGAGCATTCTTCATTTTTGAATGCAGAAACAATAGGAGACAAGGAGGCGAGAAGACAATGAGATGAAATTCCTTCACGGGGAGTTTCCATCTTGGATTTCTCTTAGATTGAGGTAGAACCAATAACTTCAAGATCCCTTTAGAGGAGATAACAATCTTTTAGTGTGCTTGGCATGTGTTAGCAGAGTCATTAGTCAGTATTTTATTAGTCACTATTAACTGTGTGCTTATGCATGCAAGAGGGCACTTTGAGTGTATGTATGACATAGAGAACATCCTGAATTGCCCTATCTCCTTATTGCTTTGCTCTGGGGTTTCCCAGCTCTGTCTTCCAGGGCTGGAATCACAGGCCAGTGCCATTTGTGCCTGGCATGTTTACATAGGATCTGAACTTGGGTCCTTCTGCTTGTGAGGCAAAGGTTTTAACCACTGAGCCATTTCTCCCAGCTCATCAGTGACCTTTAAATGACTAACGAAGCTCCATCAGCCATTAATTACCCTTACTGGGGGAAACTCCAGAAGAAAATAAGAAAAGGTAGATTGTGACAGTGAGATGCTTCTATACCTACCAACCTGCTGCCTACCACCTACCAGCAGACAGCAACATGTACATACTTGAGCCGGAATTTTTCCAGCAGGGAATTTCTCTGAATAATTCAAAAATGCATTCTGTGTTTAAAATATTTGTGCCATGCCAAACCCACAGGCCTCGCTGTGTTCTGGAGCTGAGGGGTTGTTTGTTCCTTGCAACCATTCACGAGCTTGCCTAGCAGAAGCCGATTGCTTTTTTTATTCTGAATGCCCTTCCTCATTCACCACCCCACCCCGCCGTGACCGTGGACAATATGAAGGTGTTTGGTGCTGCAGTCTCTGCCCCAGAGTGTCAGGTTTGCAGATGAACCTGCTCTCTCGTGACTTGCTACTTCTGCCCGTTCTGCTGTGGGCAGCATCTCACTGTCCACTGCAGTGAGTAGCAACAAGGTCACTGCGACCAGTGACTCTAAGCTACCTGATCTTACTGTGAAACTGCAACAGCTTTGGTTTGTTGATGGAAAGAACAGGCTGTGCCCACTGGCTCTGTGCACGTGGGTCCTGAGACTTCTTCAGGTGACTAGGTCATTTCCTCACACTGGCCGCTCTCAGCAGGAGAAGCTGAGTCAGGAGATCCAAGAGCTCATAGAGCAAAGGGACGTCCTTACAGTTAAAGACATTTATCAGAAAGTGAACTTGGTGCCGGAGGGGGGATCTCTGAGCTGAGGAGAACTGATCTTTGAGTTCATCTGACTAGTTAGTGAAGATTCTAGTTGGGCTATAAAGTCTTAATTTACAAAGCTAATCCCACTGTCCCACCCGACCTTGGGGCTCCTCCAGGCTGGGAGTTTAGAAGGTTCTAGATAGCATAGAAGGTGTAGCTGATCCTCTGCAAGGGTGGTTCCTGTGATCTAACTGGGGATCACCTCTGTTGCTCAGTTTTCTCTTCCAGCAGACCAAGCTGAATCTTCTAGAAGTATTTTCCTGCTTTAAGCTGTTCTGCCTTGGTGACCCTTTCTATTGAGTCAGTGACTTTTCAGAGTGGGGTCAATTTTTTTTAATCTGCATTTGAGGTACTAAAACTAGGAATCCCTTGACTTGGAATTGAAAGTTGAGCCTGGAAATGCATTTTTTAAAATCCCCCCAAATAGTCATAACACATAATAATGTTCGGGAAGCAACATTATTAATGCACAGGCTTGTGTGACCGTCCTTTGGGCTGTTTGTGGTGTCAGGCACGGATCACAGCATAGCAGATGGGAAGCTGCGGACCAAGTGGCTTTGGACAAGGTGACATGCTGTCACCATCTACAAGTTCATGCTGACAAAACCACACAGTTCATTTTAAAAGCAAATCACAAAAAAAAGTAGAATGTTTTAAGTTTAGGACTTTTGTGATGGTCCCCATTCATGTCTGTCTTCAGCCGAGTGGAGCTTGTGCATAGAAGGAGGGACACGCCAGCAAGAGAAACTTCAGCGGGACTCTCAGAACTGGAAATTCTCATTTTCTTCTAAACCAACCTACAGGCTCATCAGAACGAAGGAACAAAGTGGTTACGGGGTATGACGAAGGAAAGGCTTTATTTAAGCAGCTGGTCAAGTTAGTGCTAAGTGTCACTCCCTTACAGTATGTATCGACACATCAGCATGCTCGAAAGTTCTACAAGGACAACTTTTCTTTAATTCTGTATAAGCCTAGCCTTCCTCCAGCTTGTCTGTTCATGACTTTTTTTATTATAAGTTTTTGAGGAACATCTGTGCATAGTTTCTGTAAGTTAGAGAACTATTAGGTTTGAAGAAAGTTAAGTGTCCTTATTGTAATGCAGTTTACTCTGTGTGTGTGGTGTGTGTGTGTGTGTGTGTGTGTGTGTGTGTGTGTGTGTGTGTGTTATAATTTGGGCTGTTCTCAAACTCCCTTTGTAGTTGAGGTTGAACTTCAACTTCTGATCTTCCTGCTCCCACCCTCATTGTTGGGGTGACTGGGGCACACCCCATGCCTTGTTTTATGTGGAGCTGGGGATTGAACTCTGGGCTTCCTGCATGCTACACACTCGCTCTAGCAACTGAGCTCTGCCCCCAGCCTTGTAATATGCTAATATGTGCCAGGAACTGGCTTGATACTAGTTTGGCCACTTCCCCTCTTTTAAAGCTATACTTTAGTCAACATCTCATCAGGATTCTAATTCCTTACTTAAAAACAATTGCTAAGTGAAGGTGGTTTGCCCTTTATTGGTGCCTGCCGTGTCTGATAACCACATGCTTCTGTTGGGGAGCCACAACTTTGCTTGAAAGACTCTAAATCAAGCTCCACTCTACAAATGTGAAAAGACATTCATGAGCTGCCCTGTCCTTGTGGCTGTGCTCAGTTCTGTAGGGTGTAGGTGTCCTGGCCTTGGGGACCTCAGTGAAGGTCTGGCTGGGCAGAGGGGAGAATGCTGCTACCACCACTGATGTGCTTAATAATGATGCTATGATGATGCTGGACCTCATGTCCATTGTTGGACTTTGCTGCTGCTGTTGCTGATGTTTATGCTGTGCTGCTGCTGCTGCTACTGCTGCTGCTGCTGCTAATGATGATGATGATGATGATGATGATGATATGATGATGCTGGATCTCCTGTGCAGTGCTGCTTGTCATCTAGGGCTCCACAGGGCATCAGAGGCAGCCAGTGCAGTACGTAACATGACCAAGGCTGCTGTAAGAATCCCTGCCAGCCTGGGTCACTTCCTTTGTCCCCAACCCTGTGCTTCCCATGCAGCCAGCCGCCCTGAGCTCCCCATTGTCTCTCTTCCATGGGGACCTTGCAGCCTGTGGCTGCTGCTATGTCCCCTTCTCTTTGCAGGGCTGTCGAAGCGATTGGATCTGAATAAGCTGCGCAGGGAGCTTTGATGTGTCCTTTTCAAGAGTACTTTATAACTCAGAAAGCTCAGTCGCCAAGTTGTCTGTTGCTGGCTGCTGCCTGCCAACTTGCCATACTGTGCTGAGTTCCATTCAGTAAAGGGGCCGAAGTCAGATGACCTCAGCTCACCATTCTTCTCTTCTGACAGTGGGGGTGCGGACAAGGGGTGCCCTCTGGGAACTTCCTGGTCGCTTGAGAGGATCGTGTGGAATTAAGGATTAGCCTGGGTTCTATTTATATGCTTTTTTGATACCAGCTGACCCAAATCAGAGATGTTTTTTTAGGCTGTTATTCAATTCATCAAGGGTAAAAAGACCTTTCAATTTTATTTTTTGGCGTCTCTCCTCTGAGTCCTCCTAAGACATGGTTTATGAAAAGACTGACTTGCTTATAACAATGCTTTGAGCAAAATGCCAGACCAAACTTAAAAAGAAAGGACCAAAGTTTTTACCAGAGAACTAGATCAAGTATGGCGAAGGGCAAAGACCCAAAGAGTCTTTCTTGTGTGAGATTGGGAAGCATCTGGCTTCCTCCACAAGGCCTGTTCAGATATGACCAATGAGCATCCTGCCCTGCAGGCTCCTGTGAGTGCCTCGGGCTTCCTTCCTGTCTTGTCCACTGCCTCAGTTTCTTATCTGTGCGATGCATACAGTCCCTGTCTCTCAGAGGTGCACTAGTGCAGCGGCTTTGTACTAGGAGGAGGACCTGGCTTTGTACTGGGAGGAGGTCCGGGCAGGATGTGGCCACTGAGCACCTCGTCCTCCAACCCGGGATGCTCCTGGGCCTGGCAGAACAGGCAAAGCACCATCGACAATCCTCCTGGTGGAAATGTTGGGGGTCTCGTGGGCAGAAAGGGGACACTTTTCTAACCAAGAGGAAATAAAACGGGAGAAAGGGAACAACTCAGAGGCGGGACCACGCATGGCTCGAGGTTCACGTCTGTCTCGTTTGATCAAGCAGTATGTGGGCTTCGGGCTCAGCCTATAAAGCTCTGGCTCTTCTCTCTGCCTCTGTAGCCATCCATGCCTCGCCCTTTTGGAGGGCTTGTTTTCTTCACGGGTAATGGGAGGGTGACAATGGCATCTCCCTTGTGAAATTGATGGATGCCCGACTGCAAGAAATGCTCTGTGTGGGAATGTTCAGGGCAACTCCTGCTACAGAATGAACTCTCCATGTAAATACATGTGTATATGTACATATGTAGATGCATATATGTAAATGTGTATACATACACAAATGAACATATATGTGTCAGTATACATACATATGTCTATATGTACATCTATATATCTGTTTTATACATGTATGTATTTATACATGTGTGTATATATAGACAGACACATACATGCACAAACACACACATATCTGTGCATACTTCTGGGATGATTCTTTCCATACTTTCTTTCCTCACTACCTCTTTTTCCACTTTTCTCTCCTCCCTCCCTTTCCTCTCTCCCTTTCCTTTCCCTGTTTCCTTCTCCCTTCCTTCCTGTCCCTTTCTTCTCCTCCATCTCCCTCCCTTACTTAAACTGGACTTGCTAGTTCTCAGCAAGGTCAGATTCAGACTGTCCAGCCCCATTGTTACTGTTCTCGCTCCCTCCCTCAGCCCACCCTTGACTTTCTTCTTGTTCTGCAAATAGGGCCTTCTGAGTTCCCAGCGATTCAGAATTTTTTCCTCAGGTCCCCAACAATTTGTCTGACTTGCTCAACCGTAACACCACACAGCTGTGCCCTGTGTTGTCCCTGAGAACAAGTATGGGGCACTGGGCTTTATTTGCCCTCATCTGTCGTAAGCCACAAGGCTATGCTGAGTACATCTCTGCATTCCATCGGCGCGAGACAAATGATGTTTTCCTTTGCACATTCACATGTGAATTCATGCATAGGAGATCTACAGTGGCACAGAGCAAACTAAAGGTATCACAGCTAAGTTGAGAATGAGTGCGTGCATGTGCGTCTAAAATATGCATAGATTCTTGCTACTCTCATCAAAGCATCATATTTTTCATGGTGGTGACTGTGGGTTGAAAGTAGCATGTATCTATGGGTATTTCTTTGTGTCCTATAATACACCTGTGTTGCATCTTCAGTAATAGCTGCCCAGCCTTCTTTACATGGGATCTGGGGATCTGAATTGAGGACCTTTTGCTTGTAAAACAAAGACTTTAACCACTGAGCCACCTGCCCAGCTCACAGATTTAGTTTTCTTGTGTAAATAAGAACCTCAGTCTTACAAATGTTAAAAGCAAAACACAAGTGGACCTTTAAATTGGTTCAGCTTGAGTTCAATGCCTGGAACCCATGTTCAGAAGGAAGATGGAATGAGAGAAAGGGCATTCATCTTCCCAGGGTCACTGTGAGTATTAAATGAGATAATGTGCAATAATGTGTGGAAATCTAAGATAATGGTGATATCTCTGACTTCTAGTGTATCTGTGCCCTCTCCCAGTTATGCAGCTATCACTGGACTAGGTAGTACTAAGAAGAAGTTTTGCAGATGTTAAATAAGGATCTATGGCTTTCAGGTAGAGATGTTTGGGAAGAGTCTAACTTGGTCATGTGAGCCCATTGACTGTAGCTTCAGTTCATGGACAGAAATTATCAACGTCCTGAGATGCTCACACATGACCCTTGACACTGTCACTCTCATGTCCATACCTTATCCACAGCAAGAGCTTAAAAATGGGACATACTTTCTCACCAGCACATCTACATGCATGTATGCTAGCCAAAGTATGCCAAGTACTGAATCAGCTCTCTCCACTTTATCTACCCACCTAAAGAATACCCTCACCTACCATGGGCTGTCCTAGGTCTTCCCACATCCATTAGATATTTCCCACAGCCTTGGTATAATTGCTGATTTTTCACAAACGTATCCAAAGGCTCAAATTTCAGTTGTCAAGTTGTACATTTATGTCTAACTGGCATGACTCTCTGTAAGGAGGGGATGTGTCATGAGGTGGGCCATCTTCAAGGGGCAAGTAATCTTCAACAGTTAGGAAGTGGTACCTCAGTTCTGTCTTTGGAAAGAACCTAATTCTGTCTAGAGCCTGAACGAGCCTGGATGGATTCTTTCTCAGGTTTCTATGAGCAGATGTGGCCTGATGTCTCACCCTTGAGACTTGTGGACCCAAGAGTTCATAGCAAGCTGTGCTTCAGCTGCTTTTGATGTGTAAGTTTCACAGTCATCTCTACCACCTGAAATCTCTCTTGTGACCGTAGCAGCTGGTCTTGGTGGTGGGTCTTTGGCATTTAGAATCACCTGGGAGACACACCTCTGGCTGACTTTATAAGGCAGTTCCAGAGATGGTCCACACACTGTCAGAGTGTGGTAGCTGAGCCTGTGTGTGTCCCCCGACCTCCACTGACATCAGTCTCCGGCTTCTTCGGGCTTCAGTGTGGACTCAGTATTCCAGGCAGCGTCTGGCTTTCAGAGCAGAGATGGTTCAGCTCAGACTTCATCCAGCTTCATGGACGGAGCTGTCACTTTTCCAGCAAGCAGATAACCATTGCTGGAACATCCAGCCCTTGCAATGGAAGCCAGTCTAATAAATCCCCTTTTATCATACACATATATACACATGCATATATGACATCTATACAATACATATATATCTAGGATATATGTGATATGTGATACACATACATGATAAATGTACATGATATATGGTACAATATGATATATACAGATACACATATATGTTATATAGGATACATATAATACACACATGTATGTATGTGTACACACACATTCTGTTGATTCTATTCCTTTGGAGAACTCTGCCTAAAACAGTGGTTCTAAGGAGAAAACATACATTTCCTTAGATGGTCATCGCTACTTTAAATTGTTGTGAAAATTGTGTCAATCATGGTTCCTTGGCAGGATGTTATTAATGTTAGCGGAGCAAACTCTTTATTTGAGAGCGTGTCAGTACCTTCTAGGATACTGAGCTTCACTGTAGGTGTCTACCCCACGAAATGCCATTGGCATCTGCCCCCCAGTCTTGCCACCTCCAAGAGTCTCCAGTACATCATGGTTTTCCCCACTGAGAGCTGCCGATCCGCATAGCCACGCAGAAGCGTCATTCATAAGGTACATTTTTACAGAGCTGAGGGTGTCTCTATTTCTCAAATGTACATGCTATTGAGCTCAGTGAGCTTGAGAATAATGTTTCCAGACAGCCCAAGTAGCTCTTTGCCAAAGCACATGATGCCAGAAGCATTTCAGATTACTTGTTTATTTTTGGAATTTTGGAATATTTGCATTTGCTTTTTCTGGTTGCGCTTCCCTAACTGCTAAATCCCACATGCTCCAACATTGGGCAGTGTTTGAGTGCTGTGCCAACACGCCAAAAAAAGTAATTATGAAACCTGCCTTTGATGAACCTAGCTTCTGAGGCTGTGTGGGTAGAATACAGGGGGTGGGCGGCTGCTGCTCCGCATGTTGGGAGGGGGAGTTGCTAATCTGTGGAAGTAGCGGGAGGTGGATGAGATGGCCGCAGGAAAGCCATCTGGGAATGTTTGCAAAAGATGCGTGTTTGCTTTTGGATTTCACAGCATGCCACCCAGACTCCTGAAAAAGAAGTTTATCCAAGAAAAAGAGGGTCTAGTTGAGCGGACACAGATGAGAAGTTAACTTCTGTTTCTAGGTTTGTAGTTGGTCTGAGATAAAATTCAAGTGTCCTATGTATTTCCTTGGCTTGTTTTTTTTTTTAAATAAAGTCATTTCAGAGAGAGGGAAAGAGAGAGAGAGAGAGAGAGAGAGAGAGAGAGAGAGAGAGAGAGAGAAGACATGCCATCATGTACAGGTGGAGGTCAGAAGACAACTTTTACAAATTGGTTTTCACTTCCACACTGTGGGCTTCCTGGACTTGAACTCAGGTTGGTGGGTTTATGAGCAGTTGTCTTACTGATGTGCTATTTCACCAGTCCTTCCTCTTGACTTATAGCCTGGGAATGAATGATATGAGGAATGTTCTCTTTGTTTCTGGAATATGCTCTTTCCTGAGATCTTGTGACGACATTTCAGATTTCCCTATCTAATGCAGTCCTTGGAACGTGTGCACATTTAGTGTGTTTGTCGCAGCCCTGGCACATGGTGTGGTGTGGGAGCTCTGCTGTGGTTGGAATGTGAAGGCCTGCGGCCCAGCTGTCACTTATGCATAGACTCGCCAACTGATGGAATCACTCACCCTTCTCAGCGTTTCCTTGAAAAGGTCCACTTGTCAATGGCTACACACTGATAGCTACAGAATTCACAGCATACTCTAAGCTGCTCAGTCTTGTTATGAATAAACCAGGTGAGCAGAGTTAAGGTCATTATGGTACTTCCCGTCCTAACTGCCAGTAACTGAAACATCCCCTAATCTTTTCCTCCCCCACTTCTTCTTTTATTCTGCCCATCCATCCATCTATCCATCTGTCCATTCACCCTTTGAATGCAAATATTTATCTCTAGCCATTATATGTTTAATAGGTATTAGGAAATCCTTGCAATTATCCTGTAGGCAATAGTCTTGATTCTGGACTATAGGACTGTAAAAGCGATATTGCTCCTAGATTCTACAGTATTCTAATGTGAGGGGAGAGAGGTAGTTGTGCTGTGGATATCAGCTCACCAGGGTAGTATGAAAAACACCATAGCTCAAGAATGTTTAGAGCACATAAATGAAAAAATAGCTAGAATTTTGTGTGTGAGTGTGCGAGTGTGTGTGTGTGTGTTTTATTGTGTATAGAAGACCCTGTATGTGTATTTGTGGAAGCTCAAGGATGACATCAGGAATCATCCTGAATTACTCTACCTCTTTATTGCTTTGCTCTGGAGTTTCCCAGGCTTTGCCTTCTAGGACTGGAATTGCGGGTCACAGCCCGCATTTTTATGTAGGATCAGGGGGTGTAAACACAAGTCCTTTTGTTTGTGAGGCAAAGGCTTACACGCTTGGGCCATTTTCCCAGTCCTGACAGGTTAACTTTTAATATGAAGACCAGGCAATGGGAGAAGTTGCGTTTGTTCTTCCTTACAGCATAGAGAGTCCAAGCTGTCTCGTGCCCAAGTGTGTAGTATATTCACCATTCACAGGTCTCTTAACCTCAGTTCTGACCATTTCTTTTCACTTACTTAGACTTCTATGCAGCATCCTGTCTGATGGTTCGCTCTATAACCTAATCACCACACTTTTCTCTCCTGCACCCTCACCTTGTCTTCTGTTGGGAAGAATTGATAACCTGAGTTTCTGATTCAGTTCAGGACTGAATTATGGAGTGGTATTATCCACCCTGATTTTCAGCCTTAAATGACCTAATTGAGTCCATCCCCTACAGGCTGTCCAGGGGCTGCTCTCATAGATGATTCTAGATCTCATCATTTGGGAACTAAGACTGACCACAGCAGCTTTTGGAAGAGACTTCAGAGGCTGGAGAGGTGGCTTAGAGGTTAAAGCCCTCGGCTTGCAAACAAAAGGACCTGAGTTCACACCCCAAATCCCATGTAAACAAAACAAAACACACACACACACACACACACACACACACACACACACACACACACACACAAAGCTGGTCAGAAATGGTCGTGGCTGTAATTCCTGGAACTAGAAAGTGGAGCCTGGGAAATCCCAGAGCAAAGACTAAGAAACTAGAGCAATCCAGGATGATTCTTGGTGCTACCATGTGCCTCCACAGGCACACAGTGCTCCGTCTACACATACCTACCCACAGGTACACACCTACATCTTCAACACCTATACTCACACACAAAAATGACATCAGAATTGAAAGGATGCTGTTGTGCCCGCCCAGTTTCCATGTCTGAAGCCTCTGATGAGAGTATCTTAGTTTTCCCTAGAGACCTGTCCTCCCCCTTTCCTTAAGGCCATGGCACTTGCTGGCAGTGATATGCTCCTCCCCGTGGTGACCAGTCAAGGGTCACCTGTCTTTGAATGTAGACATTGGTCAGCTATCCTTGAATGTAGACATTGGTCAGCTATCCTTGAATGTAGACATTGGTCAGCTATCCTTGAATGTAGACATTGGTCAGCTATCCTTGAATGTAGACATTGGTCAGCTATCCTTGAGTGTAGACATTGGTCAGCTATCCTTGAATGTAGACATTGGTCAGCTATCCTTGAATGTAGACATTGGTCAGCTATCCTTGAGTGTAGACATTGGTTTAGGCATAAACATTTAGCAGGATTAGAGATCATCTAATATGTTTAATGTGAAGACTAGACAGTGGACATGGTTATACTTGTCCTTAAAGCACAGAGCGTCCAGCTGCCTCATTCCCAAGTGTGTGGATTGTTCACCATTTACAGTCTGTTAAACCCAGTTTAATAAAATTCTAGGCCACTTGGAGTGGCAAGAAGAGAGGACACACACCCAGAAGTTACTGGCCCATCTTTCTCCCTGTGGTAGAGGCTCTGACAATCTTGCTGTCCAGCCTGAAGTTAAATCATTACCCTTTTTTAAATTTTTCAAGCATACAAACCCTAACCTCTTCGTTCGTCTTGGTAATCCCATTCAAATTTCATTCCTGGCCCTTTAGAACACACAGCCAGGTTATGATAGAAACGGGTGGGCTTTGGGTGTCTGCGACAGAGAGCCTGAGGCCTCTTCATTGGTTCTGGAAATCAATAGCACAAGATATAATCAGTGCATGGAGTTCAGAGAGACTATGCACCATGCATAGGTTGTCGACATGCTTCAAGAATGAACGTTTTGCCTGGGTGATGCCCGCCACATGCATTGTCAATATTTGCTCGTGGTGGCACATCCTGCCGCGTCTGTCATCTCTCTAGCTGAGTCATCGCTTTTCATACCACTTGTTGTGTTAGGACACAACTCTGCTAACAGTAACTGCAGGTGACTTTAAAAGTTGGAACTAAAAGTTAAGCCTTGCCTGTCACGGAGCAGTGGATGCGAGGCGGGGCCTCCATGCTTAGTTAGAGGATGACTTCACAGGCCACAACCACTTTTCACTGATTTCTTTGATTTGCTGGGCCGATGACTTGTGGGGTGATGTCGTAAACCAAGAATGCTTATCAGAGGATTAGCCCGCTGTACATTCATGTGCTGTTCATGCGTGTCTTTGAAGATGTTTGTTTAGCCCATCTAATTTTAGAATGCAGTAGGTTTTTATTTTTAAATCCTGACCACAGTCGTTTTCTTTTTTTGAAACTCATGAAATCTTCTATTCTTTCTTTGCATTGCGTAGAATTTGCTGCTACTGTGTTCTGATCCTGCCCCAGAGGAAAGAGAATGCAAGTCCAGATGTCTAATTTTAAATTCTCCAAGAGTCACATTGAAAGAGAAAATGTAAATGGAAGTACAGAAACCCACTGGCATCTGACTTGCTGGGATTCTTCTGTAGTCTGTCAAAGAATAAGATAATTACCTGAGACTTTAGGGGTTTCTGCTTATACTGGAAATATCTCATATTGACTCTCTCTCTCTCTTTCTCTCTCTCCCTTTCTCTCAATAAATACTAAGAATGTTATTTTCTGGCTCTCAGATTGGCCATCCAAGCATGCACTGGCAAACAGGAGAGTGCTCTCCCATATCCCTCCCATACCTCTCTTTCCAACTAATCAGAAGTTCCATGCCAGGATTTGCATACAGATTTCCAGCCCCCTGATTATAAATGAAGTCTGGCAGCCCTGGGTGGCAGACTTTTGCCATTCTCCCTGTAGGAGAATGATAGTTTGTATACCTGTTTGATCCAACCTTTCTCTATGAAAAAGAAAGAAAGAAAGAAAATGGAAACTTAATGGGAGTAGCTTTCGTTGCTATTACAATTTATTTAGCCTAGTATGTTCGTGCATTGGTTTCAAAGTTTAGTCGAGTAAGTAATGAGTCTACAACATTGTGAGTGCAGTTTATATTTCTGTTCATTGCATAGTTGCTTCTATTAGAGTCAAGACATGGTGCCTTTATGGAAAGAACAGGGGTCTTGTTTCTTATTATTAACATGCAACGGCAAGATCGGGGGCACAGGTTCCTTTTGATGAACTCATATGGTAAAAATGCATCTCTCACTTACTGTGTTTCCAGAACAATTGAACTTTTGGGGTGGTTGGCTTGGGACCTTGGTTCGGAGGCACTTGGTCATTACATAGTTATACAGAAAGCTGCACAGTTCTGCTGATGAAAGTCAGACCCAAAGATGCCGAAGTGCGTGTTTCCCCTGCAAATCAATGAAAAGAGAATAGGTTTTGAAGACTTTGGGAATTTACATACAGACTTTCTACTAATCACAGTCAGTTAGAATCTACTGCTCAGTTAACTTTTGCTGTCTTTTCTCTTCAAATGGAAACCTCTTTGTTCTTTTTAATTTTATTTTTATTATTGCTTAATTTAATTTTTATTATTACCTAATCATGCAAGTTCAATAGTGCCCCCTTCTCTCTTCCCCTTTCCTTCCCCCTTTGTTCCCTTGTCCCCCATTGCACTCTTTCTCTTTTCCCCCTCTCTGATCCCTGTTCCTTCCCTTTTTCTTTTTTCTTTTTTGGTGCTTCCTGCTTTCTCCCTCCCATCCTCCAGAGCATCTGTTTATGTGGGCGCTGAAATTCCCTCTGAGACATCTATACTAGGAAAGGTTCAGGACTTAGTGGCATAGTTTGGGACCCCTTCTTGGGCTCCTGTTAGCATGGGAACTCTATTATGACTGTTTAACCCCTTGCCTCTAAGGATCTTAACTGTCTGAAGCCTTCTCCCTGTGATGTGTGCTAGACATGTCAGTCATTGTGCATGTCAGGCAAGGTCCAATCACATTGGGGCTGTATCCTGGCTACTGCAGCCCTGACTTGTGTGGAGTATCTTCCATATGGTTGGTCCTCCCCCATCTTTAGGCTCTTACAATCTTGCCGCCCTCTCTTCTGCAAGGTTCCCTGAGAGATTTGGCTGGTCTGGCTCCAGGTGAATATTGTAGGGTCTTTAGTGTTCTCAATTATGAGAAACCTCTTTACTAAGCCCTATTTTTGCAGTCCACTTTCGTACTAACTTTCCTAGTTATGCTAAATATCATATTTGGAGGGCAAAATGCTATGGTCTCCCAAAGGCTCAGGAAATTAAAAGCTGATGGCACAGTGGTCAGATCGAGCATTTTATTTCAGAAGGGCCTTGTCTGTAGCTGGAGTGTCAGAGCTGACCTAATGCTGTTATTTCATTTGTCAAATCCTGACAACTCAATCTCCAGTGGTAGAAGAGATTTTTTTCTTGGGAACATTTTCAAAAATAAATATGAATAATAAAATATATAGTGTGTGTGTGTTGTGTGTATGTTGTGTGTGTGTGGTGTGTGTGTTTGTGTGGTATGTGTGGTGTGTGTGTGTGTGTGTGTGTGTGTGTGTGGTGTGTGTGTGGTGTGTGTGTGGTGTGTGTGGTGTGTGTGGTGTGTGTGTGGTGTGTGTGTGGTGTGTGTGTGTGGTGTGTGTGTTTGTGTGGTATGTATGGTGTGTGTGTGTGGTGTATGTGTGTGTGTGTGTGGTGTGTGTGTGGTGTGTGTGTGTGTGGTGTGTGTGTGGTGTGTGTGTGGTGTGTGTGTGTGTGTGTGGTGTGTGTGTATGTTGTGTGTGTGCGTATGTGTGTGTGTGGTGTGTGTGGTATGTGTGTGTGTGGTGTGTGTGGTGTGTGTGTATGTGGTATGTGTGTGTGTATGGTGTGTGTGGTATGTGTGTGTGTGGTGTGTGTGTAGTGTGTGTGGTGTGTGTGTGGGTGTGGTGTGTGTGGTATGTGTGTGTGGTGTGTGGTGTGTGTATGTAGTTGTGTGTGGTGTGTGTGTATTATGTGTGTGGTGTGTGTGTGTGTGTGGTGTGTGTGTGGTGTGTGTGTGTGATGTGTGGTGTGTGTGTGGTGTGTGGTGTGTGTAAGGAGATTAGTTAGAGGGAATCAGCTCATGAATTTTTGGGATCAGGAGACCCTGTGGGGGTACATTCCAGTTTGATATAGAAGACTGGGGAAAAGACAGAGTGACAGCCAGAGACGGCGCCATCTACCTTCTCGGCCTTTGTGTTCCAGTAGTTCTTCAGCCCTCAGCCCACCCATGTCGCAGAAGACTGTCTGTTTTGCTGGATCAACAGATTCATACATTGGCTTCATCCAGAAACACCCTCTGCAGACACTTCTAGAATAATAACTCCCATCATGCCCCACATAAACCATCCTAGACTTGTAGCAATAAGTTGCAGATGCCACATTGACCAAATCAAGACTGAGCCTTTGTGCACATCTGTGAAGCATTTAATTATGCCAAGCCTGTGGGAGATTATGTAATGGATGTGGGAAGACATAGCTGGCTATGGTGGGTAGAACTATTCTCTGGGGAGATAGGTAAGCTGGAGAATAAGTTAGTTGGAAATTGGCATACAGGCATACTGGGAAGCTCTATAGTGTGGTTACTTTCCTCAGCTCCTGATGTAGGTATGGAGTCTCCCACCATCATAGTTAGATACTTTGCTAACTTTATAATTGAAGCCTGGAGCTCTGGGAACATTCATAAAAAATTAGTACTTGAGTTGAGCCCTGAGCAAGCCTGCAGGAGATTGTCTAGTTGATGAGGGAGATCCCTCCCATGAAGGGTGAGACTGGTCCCTGGGCTGGTAGATGAGAGGAGGGAACTGGTTAAGGAAGTTGGCATCCTTTAGTCTACTTGGCCAGCAGATGAGGTCTGGCAAGTGAGGATTGTCCTTCTCAACAGTTGTGTAGCTATGGTGTGGACAGTTCTTTCAGCTCCTGGCATTGGTTTGAGCTCTCCTTCCAAGCTGGACCTGTAACCAAGAATCAAAAGCCAAAATAAAACCCCTTGTTCCCTTAAGCCGTTTGGTGGTGAATTTATCACCAGCAATGCAGAGCAGCCATGACACCTGCCGTGCTGATGAATTGTATCTGGAATCGTACACTGCAAGAAACCAGCTGGGGACACTGAGACAGGGGATCTTTGAGCTTGCTGGACAACTAGCCTATCCAGCTGCATTCATGAGCTCCGAGCTCTTTGAGAGATCCTGCCTCAAAAAATAAGGTGGAGGGAGATTGAGGAAAAAGAAGTATGGCATTGATCTCTGCCTGCACACACATGCACATAGGAACATGTACACATGCAAAATAGGGTTGGCTAGGCAATGACTACTTAACACTAAAAAGGGTCAGTTAGTTACGTGGTCTTGCAGTGTGTGCGTCCATGTTCGTGGCATCCTGTTATAAAATGTGACAGGGTTGAGATGTGGGTGTGTGTTACATTTCTTCACCATGGTTTTTAGTTAAAAAAATTTTGAGCATCTGTGTGTAAAAGAGTACTCTTGGGGGTGTGTGCCTGTGGAGAACCAAGAGTGACTTAGGGAATCCTCCTGGATCGCTTGACGTCCTTATTGCTTTGCTCTGGGGTTTTCCAGGCTCCTCCTTCCAGGGCCACAATTGAAAGCTGCTGCTATAGCTGCCTGGTGCTTTTACATGGGATCTGGAGATGAGAACTTGGGTTTTGTTTGTTTGTTTGTTTGTGAGCCAAAGACGTTAACCACTGAACCATCTTCCCAGCCTCTAGCTAAGAGGTTAAGAGACACTGTTTCAAAGCATCTGAATTTAATGAGTACATGAAGGCATCTGCGTAGGCGTCCTTCAAAGTAGTATCATGTGAGGCCCTTACATTGATGCAGACACGTCCTGTTTCTGCTGTGTACCTGTAACAGGAGAAACGGAGTCTAGTGCTGAAAGGTTCTAAGGATCATGTCCCCCTCTGCACATGTGCAGTCTATTTCCCCCCCTCCAAAAAAAATTGCACAGTAGTGGAGTCCGCTTCCCACTCATGTCAGCAAATGCTTGCCTTCGCCGGGCCAGCGTTCGGCCGCACCGGTCTCAAGACGAGGCTGTTTGATGAAGCAGCCTGTCCAGGACTGTACCACAAATGCTGCAGACCTGTTCATTTAAGGCTTTCAGTGTGTACCGTAGGTCGTCATGCCTCAAGCAGAGCTCATGTCTCTCTTCTCTCTCTCTCTTTAAATCTGAGGATTTACTTCTACATTGTAAATCTGTCAGCACTGCTATGGAGTGAGCTACGGAAAGCAGAATGTCTACAGTACTGTTTATCCTGTCAACTTAGATGAACAGGTGTGTGTGTGTGTGTGTGTGTGTGTCACTCTGAGTGCAAGAAACCAGTCTGCTTGTTAAATGCTATCTTCCATTAATAAAGTTTCCTCTGTCTATTTTCTTTAGCATCTGTTCAGCAGGACCTGACTTCAAGCTACACTGTAGCTTCCGTTTTGAGTGTCTTGCCTGAAAGGTGCAGCCTCCTCACCCCCGCCCCCACCCACACACACTTGCAAGGTGTTTGTAACTCTGCTTGTCACTCTGTCCTGGAAGAATATTTCTGCTTTCAAACAAATAAAAGTGAACTGAAATGGCGTGTTCATTGAAAGTTGCCAACCAGGTAACTCATTGACAAAATGATTACTTTGGTGTTCCTAACCAGATAAGACTGCTGGCAGCTCCCAGTAAACCTTGGAGAAGTTTTTTGAACTTGTCACTTACTATGATCATGACCATAGGTCTTAGTGCTGAAGATCAATCAGGTTTGCCTAGTCAGCAGTGTGCTTCTATTCAACTGACTGTATATATATATTTTTTTTTCCATTCATACAAACTTAACAGGTCCCTTCCCTCCCTCCACCCCCCACCCCCCTGTGACCACCTTCTCTCCCCCTTCCCTCCCCATCTCCCAGTGCCTCCCCCTCCCATCCCCGGAGCATCCTTTAATGTGCATGCCAAACTCTCCTCTAGGTCCTCCTCTCCGATGAGGTGCAAGGACCCAGTGGCATTTCCCAGAACCCTTTCCTGTGTTCCCCTTAAGCATAGGAACACTACTGTGGCTGTCAATCCCTTGCCGCCAAGGATCCTAGTTCTTTTTTTTTAGTCCACGCTAGACTTTGTGGGGTCAATAGTGTGTTGGACATTGAGCAGGGCATGCAAAGTCCAAATGTGATTGCTTCGGCCCTAACTTGTGTGTAGTATCTTGCATATCATTGCTCCTCCCATCCTTGTGCTCTTACAATCTTACTGCCCCCTCTTCCGCAAATTTCCCTGAGCTTCAGGATGGGGAGAGAGGTGGCTGGCCTAGTTCCAGGTGGTTGATATTGAGTCTCTGATGTTCTGGATTATGGTTTGATTTATTTTTTCGGTTTTGCTGCTCCTGCAATGCCCTTCACTCCATCCTGATGGGTATTGGATATCACCTCCTGGCTAGAAATAAAAACCTGTTAAATTAGAGTCTTGTTATAAGAGTATATTCAAAGGTAGATGTAATAAAAGTAGGAAACCGCGGTGAGGGAGGGGTCAATCACCCACTTGTGAAATGGTTACTTTCTATCTGCCAGACTATATGTCCTCCCCTTCTGGTGAGATCATACCCCATCAGTTATAAATGATCAGGAAGTTTTTGTTCAGAGATAAGTGACATCCATCTGCATTACTTTAACTGCAATGCACTCTTTCTTGTTTTTCTGAGGCATCCCATTGCATAAACAGCCACAATTTCCTTTTTGGGTGGTTTTTGGCTTGTGGTTATTCTAGATAATACCAATGTAAGTATTCATCGTGCTGTTCCGAAGGTTGAGAGATGCAGGTGTCTCTGTTGGGTGAGTTTGTGGAGGAGCAGAACTTCTGAGTGTGTGTACAGATGTGGTCTCTGTAGGAAGTGCTGAGTAGTTTCCCTCTGCCACTTTGGAGACACTATTAGTTTTAAGTGGTTTTCTCTCTTACAATTCAGCCCTTTGTGTTTTTGTCCATTTTCATGTGCCCTCATCTGGGATAGGCTTAGTATTCTCAAATTATGTGTTTGTGTTTCTCCAAAGTAGGACAGTCTTCACATATTTATCAGACATGTGAATACCTCCTTTTGTCAAATATCTAAATATTGCTTGCAGCTTTTCTTCCCCTGTGGGATTATTTCTGAATCTGAGATCTTTTTGAATTAATGTATTGTTTTCTAGATCCCACATGTCTTTCCATCCTGCAAATGGCTTCTTTCCTAACCAGTGTTATTTTAATTTCTCTTGGTTCGTCAGTCATTGGTATCCTATATTAAAACTCTCTCTTATCTCAAGGTCATGAAAATACTTTTTTCATATTAAAAAAATCTAGAAATGATGTACATTGTTTTTGACATTTAGACTACTTGAAATTAAGTTTTTTTAATGCTATGATATGTAGGTCCATATACCTGTCTCTCCAGTTGCATATGTTACTCCTACAGCACCATTTATTAGCAAAGTGTTTCCTTCATCCAGTCCTAATTGTAATCTTGTCTTGGTCATGGTAAGGCTCTTGTGTGGTCAATGTACATTTGGTCTGTATCTGACATCTCTTTTATTCCATGTTTTGAGATTGTATCTTTGTACTAATACCATCCCTTTTTAGTTGTTATAGGCTTTGAAATATGTCATAATGTCTCACTTGTTAATTCCTACATGCTTCAAGATTACCTGGCTTTTTGGTCATCTGTTAGTCTCAACAACAACCCCCACTTCTCAGTACCATTTCCTATTGTAGTTCACTTACTTTCTGTTGTGAGACAGTACTCAGACTCAAGCACCTTAGGGGAGAAAGGAAATATTTGTTTATTTGGCTTATGGTTCCAAGAGAGATGTAGTCTATTATGGTGGGAATCGCTGAGCAGAAAACATGGCTGGGGGCAGAAGCTAAAGGCTGGTTCAGGTTACCACAGCCATCATGAAGCAGAGACAGCAAGACAGGAAGCTGGTTGGGCAGGGGCACCAAACCTCAAGGCCCACCCCTTCTGACGCGTCTTCCTCTAGCAAAGACTCCACCTCTTAAAGGTGCCACAACCTTCCCAAGCATTAATGCCAGCTCAGGATGCAAACACATAAGCCAATGTGTATATGTGGAGGGAAGGGTCAATTCACATTCAAACCCTGACAGGTTAAACACTTTAGAATCAGTTTGTCACTTTCTGCCAAAATTCTGCTGGGATATTTACTTGAGTACGTAAAATATATATATATATAGAATATGTATATAGGATATATATAGAAAGAATATTATATAGCACACATATAAAGAACATGTAAATAGGATATATAGAAAGAATAAATATCTTGCCAGTATTATTTCTCAGTCCATGACATGGTGTATCTTGTCTGTTGACATCTTTAATTCTTTTTCCAGTATTGAGCTGCAGTTTCCATTACAGAAATCTCATACTTTTTGAGTTGCTTTTTTCCTCAAGTGCTTCTCAATGCTCCCTAAAATGAGATAATTTGCATTTACTTCATTGTCTAACTAGTTTTGGCACTGATGTGTAGAAAGGAAAGTCATATTTAGGTTTAAACACTTACATAAAAAGCTGCCACCATCAGTTTTCAACATTTTTGGACAAACCCTTGTGTTTTCTATTTATAATCTGCTGTCTATGAATAGTGACAGGCTCTCCTTGCCTTAATGAAACCTTTTCCCTCTTGCTGCCTCACGGACCTCAAGGTTACAAGATCAGTGTTTGCCCTCAGGATGGGGGTGGGCGATAATGTACTGTAACCATTTATTGTGATACTAGATACAGGCTTGCTGGGTAGGCCCTCTGGTATAGCGATGATTGCATTAGGATTCTTTAGAGGACCAGAACCTACAGAATGCCTAGGTATTTGCAGGGGAGTTATTAGATTGTTTAACATGAGAAGCTCTAGGTAGTCCAACAATGCCTTCTGGGAGCGGCTCAGCTGGGGATACTAAATACCTCAGCAGTGCCTGTATAATACAGAGGGTCTGAACAATTCCTCATGAGCCGGTGGTCTTTGGTTCCTGTTGGAAGGCCAGAGAATCTGGGTTCTAATGTCAGCAAAGAATGGTGGTGGTGGTCCGTGGAGAACATAGACCTGCCAACGGAGGGCAAGGGGACTGCAGCAATCTTTCTTTCTGGGACTTCTTTTATCTGGGCTGTCACTGGAAGGGACAACCCATATTTAGGGCAGGTCTTCCTGTTTTCTAAAATTCAAGCCAGAAAAATTTATTGCACGTGTGGCCAGTGGCTGATCTGTTAGTGGAGTCTAGTCAGTCAAGTTCAAATGAAGGTGGACCATTGCAGTGATATTGACTTGTGTGGGTGATTTTCCTATAATTTTTGTCCAGCTTGGGGTTTGTTACCTCTTATCACCATGCAATTATTTTTTTTTCCTTTGGTAAATATATGAGGGGTGATGCAGTTTGCCCATGTGTTGCTGATAAATCCATGGGCCTAAAAAGCTTAGGGAAACGAGATTTTATTCTTTTCTCTAACCTTTGGTTAGAGTTCTCAGTTCAACCTGACAGGAAAGCTCATACCAATATCAGGAACCTAGGGAACTGGCCATAACACACCCGTAGGGATAGCAAAGAGAAGAACAAATCTCACTTGCCAGGTGACAAGTCTGTCCCAATATGCTGAGGTATACCAGACTACTGAATCAGATTCCCCCATATTATCCTTCTGTCCAGGCAATGTTCCCAGCCACCAGGAGTTGGATCTTTCCACATCAATTAGACAGTCTTCTCAGGCTTGCTGAGGGCTTGCCCTTAACTACTACTTTCTTCATAATGAGCCCACATTCAGCCTTCAGTTGTCAAGTTGATTCCTAAATTCTGTGTCATCAACCCGACTTTACCTCTAAAATCTAGCTTGGTTAGGATGTATTAGAACTTTTTGTTCTTGCGGGGGCATGATCTGTAATATTTGCTGAGTATTTCCCATAAATGCTTTGGAGGAAAAATGCATTGATAATTTCATCCTCTTGGTACACCATGTCAAACTGGGGTATTGCAGCTCGACCACATCCATTAAGTTACTGAAAAGTACATTGCTTTTTGCTATTTCACTTGGGTTTGGTTTGATCTTTTATTTTGTATATGGGCCTTTTTTCCATTCTTAATGTCTTTTCCTTTTCATTTCTCATTCATTTCTTAAAACTAGTGTGCTTTTGTGACAACGCATAGGCTGTCAGCGTCAAGTCACGGTTTTAAATCTATCAACTCCATTGCCATTGAAAATATTGTGTAGTTTTCCTTTGAATGTTTCTCCTTCAACTCTGGGGTGAGCCTAGAAGAATGGCTTCATGTTCAAACATTTGGGGGGTATCAGATGTCTAGTGATATTTTTCTTTTTAATTTCTAACTTAATTTTGCAGTGTTGAAAGAACCCACTTGATGTTTTCCAACCTTTGGAATGTGAATTTTCCCTTGTGGGGCTCCCTATGTATCCTAGCGGCCCCTGATTTTGGGGTCCTCTGGTTTCATCCTCTTCAGTACTTGGATTATAAGCCTCAGATGCAAGTTTCTGCCCTCCTGCTTTCTCATGTTAGCAGGGCATGGGACTTGGAGTTCTTCTCTCAGTCATTAATTTTTTTATCTCATCTTTAGGACCTTCTCACCAAACTCACCTCCTTTCGTTTTCCTTCCCTCTGGGTTCTTTCTCCTTTGATCCCAGCTGGCTGGAGAGCTATTTTCTGTATTCCAACAGGCATGCTTTTTTGGATGCCTGTGTGAGAATTTTTATAAAGTTTATCTGATTATTTTCAAGTATGCTGTAGCATAGGATAGTCCCAATGCATGCCTTTATCATGTATCAAGCTCTTGATGACCTTGTAGAGAACGGAGAAGTTAGCATTTGAGAAGGACAGCCACAGCCAAAACATCAGCTTACACCACACACTCGAACATGTGTCATGGCAGGCTTGGAAGAAACTAAGACACTGATACCATGTAAGTATTGATAAAAAGTAATAACAACATTATTTTGCAGATAATCATCACTTATTCTTTAATAGAAAGCTATATAATAATCATTGCATGCAGTGAGGAAATGGGACTTCTTGTTTCCTTATCAGAATTCCTTTCACATGTAACCAGCGATTAAAAAAATCTCTCCCTGTCTAAACTTTAAGATGATAGGCAACACTAGTGACTTGTTTTTTTTTAAATATAGTCTGACTGCTTTACTTTGTTACTTAAATCTTACAGCCCCATTGTAGAAAATCCATTATCACTGTTTTTTATTGAAGAAGAAAGAGATGTGTTATGTATGAATACTTTGTTCCCTTTATCCTCCAAATGCTCCTGCGTGCAGAGAGGGGAACTGGGAGGAACTGGGAGGAGCTGCTAGAGGTTAGGTGACTGCACGTGGGATGATCCCTAGTCTGAAAGGACTGGTGTGCTTATGAGAATACCAGAGATTTCTTCTTCTGACATGTGAGCTTACAATACAGAGGTGACCACCTAGAAGCTGGAAGAGGTACCAGATGGGTTGGCACTTTGATCTTGGACTCGGAGACCCCCAGACTATTAGGGATACACACTTGATGTGTTTATGGTGCGGGCTGCGGTTTTGCGGCAGGGCAGTCCTAGAGAAATTGCCAAGAGAAATAAATCACTCAGAATCTCTCTCAGCGGAGGGACTCATTCCCCATGCTGCGTGTATCCAGCACTAACTGGAATGGAAGCCCCAACTGTGGGCCACTCAGTCAGAACACGGCCTCACATCTGTGCTGAGGATGGGCAAAGCCAAAGGGACGCTGGCCCCCGAGTCAGCGGACTGTGTTCCGTCCACTAAGAGCGATGAAAGAGGCCCTCAGGATATTGACAACAATCCCATTGTTTCTGCCTGCTACTCTTCAGGACTGTGAAAACATTTGATACCTCTGACCAAGGGCTGCTTGTGGGGATATGACTTTGAATCCACTTAGCCGTCAGCATGACCCTGAGGAGTCCAGATCTTCCCTCCCTGCCCCAGTGCCTGGCGTGGCCAAAGCCCACTTCAAGACCAACATTCCCTTTGTCTACAATACAAGTTATTAACTTATATTGACCCTCAGTTGTGTGGTAATAGCATATGACAGAGTTGATATTCATCCTCCCCAAACCTGATACATTTGTGACCCTGAGAAGTTACCCCACATTTATTTTCTCCTTACATGCGACAATAAGTATTTATTGTCTCACGGAGTTTCTTATTATTTCAGTGGGAATGCAGAAAGCTATTCAAACTCTTGGTTCATTCATTCAGATTTTTTAAGCTCCTGCAATTTCCCCACTAAGAGATGCCATCCTTTCAAAAGCCAAAGCTTTGAATTACAAGAACCAGCATCTGGGGTTTGGGATGTGGCTTAGCTGGTAGAGGGCTTGCCTAGCATGTCAGAGCCCTGGGTTCGATCCCCAGCACTGCCTAAAGCTGGGCATGGTGAAGCATGCCTGTCATCCCCACACTTGGGGAGGTAGAGGCAGGAAGATTAGGAGCTCACGGTCATCCTCAGCTGCATGAGATTCTGTCACAACAGGAATTAAAAAACAAACCAGGTGACTGGAGAATTTCCAGGGGTTACACTCTGTAGAAAGCCCCCCCCCCAAGTCCCCTAACTGTCCTTCACACCTCTGTCATAAGCGCACACTCTTAGGGAAGCTTCCCTTCCCTTCCAGCCATCTTCCCAAACTAACATCCTTCCAATGGTTTCTTGTCTCTTCTGAAGCACTCCTCCTCTTCTTAACTATGGGATTCTTTGGGCCTCTTTACAAACTTTGATGCAGGATGGGTCTTGATTCTTCTTCAGCGTGTCTGATGTACACAGTGGCTCATAGGTGTTGAATGATAAAGATCTGGCTGAGACCTGCCGTTCCAGTGTGTTTCAGAGTCTGATTTAGACTCTGGGGGACTGAGAAAAGGGACCCAGTCATCCCGAAACCCTCTCACCTCTCCCTTCACCAGCCTCAGACATCCCACAGCAGTATCGTGTCATAGATGGAAGGCAGGAGCGCTGAAGATAGACATGAGTTTAGGTCTTGGCTGTGTCCTAGACTTGTGTAAATTGGAAAATTGTTTAAAACCTTGTACTGCTCGCTTCTAAGTATGCACATTTAGATGAGATGGCTGAAGGGAAGCATGCCTCCTAAACGCTGTACATTATTTATTAATAATAACTGGCTCATGGATGTTCAAAAATCTCTCTGAACTCAGCTTTATCCCTCTACCTCTTAAGTGCTAATACCTACTGATTGGTCAAGTTTGGACTAGAGAGCTGACTCAGAGGTAAGAGAGCTTTGCTGTGCAGTGATGAGGACCTGAGTCCACAGCAGTGACATAATAAAATAGGCATGGTCTTCCCATCACCATGGGAAGGCAGAGACAGGAGGATTTCTGGGGTTTGTTAGCTACCAACTTTGCTCCAGGTTCAGTGACAGATCCTATCTCCAGGGAATAGGCAGGGAACAGTAGTGCAGGAAGCCCAATGTCCTCCTGTGCACGTAGTATACCACACATAATACAATGCACACATGCAATACTCTAAGCAAATACATGAAAGATTTTGTATTTCCCGCTTACCATCTGTGTGATTTTAAATATGTAACCCTTGGTGTATCCCTTGCCTTAACTATGAAGCTGGTGTCAGCTACTCTCTCAGGCTGATGGTGACTATAAATGAGCAAGCGCCTGCTCAAATATGAGCGTATTTGTTTCATCATAAGCTCTTCATATCTCACACACACAGAAGCTCATGTGTGTGATAACTTGTGGCACTGATGATGGCAGCCACGATTAATAACGCCCCATACGACTGTCGCCCGTGGGTTGCTTCCTGTGCTCTTGACAGATGCTGCACGTCTGTATTGTGGATTTTTTTCTTGGGAGGAACCAGCAGGATGCAGAGGTGAAGAATTCTAGGTGTTCTATCACAGTCCTTGGTCCCCAAACAGGTGTTTCATAGAACAATAGAGACAGAGAGAGAGAGAGAGAGAGAGAGAGAGAGGAGAGAGGAGAGAGAGGATGATGTAGGAAGATAAAGAACTGGCAAATGAAAACCATTTTAGAGAACAGAGCCAGGTTGGTTGTTATCTCTCTCTTTCTCCCTCTCTCCCTCCTTCCATCCCTCCCTCCATTCCTCCCTTCTCCTCCTCTCTCTCTCTACCTTATTCCCTCTCTCTCTCTCTCTTTACTTCTCTTCTTTCTCTCTCCTCCTTTTTTTGAAACAAGGTTTTATATAGCCCAGGCTGACTCCAAATTTGCTATGTAGCCCAGGCTGGCCCTGACCTGAACCTCTAGCCTCTACTTCCCAAGTGCTGGGGTTACAGGTGTGAACCATCACCGCACCTGGCTCAGAGAAGTCTAGTTCTCTCTGACCTTTACAGAGAGAGAAGGCCTATGCCTGGGTGTTCTGTCACACCTTCCCCATGTTTGAAATTCCAGTCTTTGAGACTTCGACACACAAACAGAATGGATTTATATGTCTTCAGCCCCCCACTGCCTACCCCCATCCCCCACCCTCTCCTCTCCCACCTCCTTTTCTCCATTCCAGTCAGTCTCCCTCCTACTCCCATGCACCCCTGTATATGTTATCCACAGGGCTCCGTTCAGGATGCCGGCATTGGCAAGTGCCTGGGTACCTGTGGCATAGGCTGCCATCAGTGGCAGCCTATGGAGTGGAGCAGCTCCCCTTCTTCTATTGGGGACCAGCCCCAAATTTTCTGTCTGGGCGGAGCTGCATCTCCTGAGATTCTCGATTGCCCGTGGTAGAGTGTGGAGAGGCCAGCTTTTGTGTAGGTCTGCGGGCCTCGCTGCAGTGAGCCAGCCAGTACACACCACTTACACCTTCCCATTTTTAAGATAAGCCGTGGTTGGCTATTTTTTTTTGAAATGCTTAATTATTTAAAAATTAATCTAACGACACTTCTTCCAGTTTGCAACTAAGTGCCTTAAATATCAATATTTTCTGATTCTTAAATCATCTTCCCATATACTATAGCGTGGACGAATGGCTTCGATCCTTGGAATAGATTGACAGCAGTATGACTTCAAATTATACAAGGACTACATAATCTAGTCAGGATGAATCCATTAAGCTAGTAAAAAAGAAAGGAACTTTTTTTTCTGTTTATTTGTGTGTGTGTGTGTGTGTGTGTGTGTGTGTGTGTGTGTGTGTGTGTGTCACAGGGCCTTGAGTCCTTTTGCTTGTGAGCCAAAGGCTTTAACCCCTGAATCATCTCCCAAGTCCCATTCTTCTGCTTAGGATGGAATCCATCAGTTGTGCCTGTTGGTCCATGATGGTAACAGAACATAGTAGAAAAGTAACCATAGAATATCACTCAGCACAGCCTTTGGGAATGATACCATCCTCCTACATTTGTGTTAAGGGAAATCGAAAAGCTGAGAATTAATAAGCAAAATTCTCTCTTCCCATGCAGTTGATTTCTCTTCTTTCCCATGTCTAAATCGGATCCTAAAACTATTTTTCTTCCCTGCTGTCCATGTAAAAATAATAGCATTAGACTTGCAGTGATACGCATACTTTCAAAGCTGTGGGATTGGCATGTGTTTGGTCAGTAGAGCTGGGAGAGCCCTTCCCATGCCCTTCCCAAACGCAGCCATCTTTGCAACCCATTTCTGACTCTGGTGTCCCAGATCAACCCCTCCCCATTCTTTACATGAATTCCTGGACTGTTCATCTCCATGTGTCTGGACTCAGAACTCTTTTTCTGCAGGTTTTCTCCTGAACCAATTGTCTTGCCTTTAACGTTTGTTTTTCAATTAAGTTACTTTTTTTTCATTTAACCTTCCAAAATTTCCTGTGGTTTTGGTCTAAAATGATTTTTTTTTGGTCAGCCTTGTGGTTTTGATAACAACTTCCTCTAACATATATACTAATCATGCGAAAACGGGTTCCTCACCCACGCCGCGTCTGGAAAGAGTTATCCTGCAGTGACTTTATGCTGAAGTGTAGTCATGTTTTCGTGAACAGCTTGCGATCTGTTTTGAATTTGCAGCGGTCTGAGGCCACACCAAATTTTTTTTTTTTGTGCTGATATTTCACATCTCTTTTAGGCAAACACAACTTGTCGATTAACCTCTGGGCTTCCCTCGAAGCCAAGCGTCAGCTGCTTGATTTACCCACATGCAACATCTAGAGATGAACCAACCTCTAATTCCAGGCAAAACTTGAGCATGGTGGATCTGTGCTTGAAAGTGGTCGTCAATGGCGTGTGAAGACACAGCTTTATAGTACTTAGTGGGTGGTCTTGGGTGTGTTAATTTTTTTTGAGGCACAGTTTCCTTATCTACAAAATATTATCAAGACTCCCTACCTTCAAGAGCAGCTAGGAGAGCTAAACCAGATTAAGTAGTTGGCTCCTTGCCCAGCTCAAAGTTGTGAGTGCTTTGCCTGGTTGCTTGTCCAGTAGTGGTCATTAGCACAGCGCTGATCATGCACATCCCTGCCCTGTGTCACCAGCACCAGGGCCTGCAGCCCTTTCCATCCAGGTGTCTCCAGAGAGGCTGGTATTACGCAGATGGCCCTTCGCCATCGATCGTGCTCATTGCTGTTCCATGTCAGGGACCTCTGTAGGGTCTGGACACGACTGACTTCTTCAAAAGTGTGATCCAGGACTGGGGCAATGACACTCCCATTAAAGTCTTTGCCTGGTAAGCGAAAGGACCTGAGTTCACATTGGCAGATCCCACATAAAAATTGCTGGGTGGAAATGGTGGCGGCGAGTCCAGTCCTAGAAGGCAGAGCCTGGGAATCCCTAGTTCTCCAGAGCAAAGCAAGAAGGAGGTAGAACAGTCCAGGATGATTCCTGATGTCACGCTTGGACCTCTACAGGCACGCACAACCAAGTGTCCTCTTGTGAGCGTGCTCGCACACACACACACACACACACACACACACACACACACACAGAGGTATGAACTTTGCCCTTCTGGAATCTACACCTCCAAATGTCAGGGTAGCCATTCCATTAAACAATCATGGAGGTGTACAATTAGACCCCTGGTTCATGGTCCAAAGAAAGGTGCTCATGGTGCTGTGAAGGTGCGCTTCAAGGCAGTTCTGGGAACGGTTCAGCTGAGAGGCGAAGAAAAGATGCCTTCACGGGTAAAGAACAGACCTCGCAAGTGTTCCTCGCAAGAGGCCGTGGCTTCTGCAGATTCCCGGAGGAGGTGAACCCTGGCAGCTCCCAGAGACAATGCGGTCACCGTGGTGGAGCTGCATTGAGCGGGCACTTGATGGACGGGGTCCTTGGGGGACACTGATGGCGTCAGAGGCTGCAGGACTCTGGGCCATGGTATACTTTAAACAGACAGCGACCTCCTGCCTGGACCCTCCCTCCTCACCTACAACACTATTGTAAACCACAATTGCTAATGGGTGGTTAAGCTGGAAGACAAAAGTGCAGCTTCTTGCACTCCCAAAGGTAATCCTCACTGGCCTGCCACAAGTCTCCTCTGCTCCGTGGCCCACACTCCCGTGCCCACCATACATGCACACACACATACAGAAGGTTCTGGGGAGAAGCAGCAGAACGTGCAACAGGGAACTTACCCAGCGTTGGCATGCTTGGAATGTACAACCATTGAGCTGCCCTAGCTGGTGCTCCATTCATGAGAGGCGAGCTCTGAAGAGTGAAGTCAAGAAGAAGGGGTGAGGGCATCTCATGCTGGTTGAGAAGTCCACATAGTACCCCATGCTGACCACAGGGGTGCTCCAGAGGGAAGGCCTCAGGCTTTACTCTGTACCAGGTAGGAGCCAGCCACAGTCTTTGGCGAGGAGGAAGCATGGCATCTCACCCTGGCTGTCTTTGCCATTTGTACCTGGCAGTAACATGCTGCCAATGACTTTCAATAACTCGAGGAAATCATCTCCTCTGTTTGTTCAGTTTCTTGCACAGTGACTGGACATCTTGGCCATAGGATGGTTTTTCTGCTCTTGATGTCTGGGGCAAGGGAGGAGAAGTGTCCAGCAGCTCACATCTTTTCTGAACTTAGTAACAGTATGAATTACATTTCTTAAAAGTCGAGATGCTTCGCTCTAATTCGCTAGACCTGCCTCTTCCCTCCATGGGGGGATGGAGCCTCTTAGGAGGAGGGAGGGTCTTTGGAAACTTTTTAAAAAAGTATAGAATCGGCTGCTCTGAATTAGGATCATGTGGGGCCCATGCCTGCCTCCCACAAGAAGCAAACGGTGCCCTCCTCCTCAGCTTGACCTCCTCCTCAGCTTGATGTCAAGTGGAGTTAGCATGCCAGCTGCTGTTTTAGGTGATAATGAGATCATTTCTTACTCCAGTGGGAAAAGTCTCAGCTATTATACAAGGAAAAGTGCCTGAGTCATTAGGTTGACTCCCCTGACTTCTGGCGCTGTCCAGGAATAGTGACTGTGACTGACATTTTACAAGGTCTCTGTTGACTTCGAGTCTCTTCTAGTCTCCTCCTTCCTCCCAACTTCTCCTCTTCCTCCTTCTCTTCTTCCATTTTTTTTCCCAAACAGGCTGGCCTTGACTGTAGTCTATGACCAAGAACAACCTTGAACTTCTCATCACCTCAAGAGTGCTGCGAGGTCAGACATGCAGCATAGTCATCTCTGGCTTATGAAGTCCCAGGGATCCAAATCATGAACCCTGAGACAAGCACCCCTCCAACTAAGTGACAACCCCAGCCTCTCTTCTGTTTTCATTGAAGACTGAAATTCCAAGGACTGAGTATCAGAGCTGCATAGTAACTGACATACAAACACACCCCCATAGACTACGAGGAACTCAGGAGAGATAAGAACACGCAGTGGAATCCTTAAGGACTACAGCTGGATGAATGAAGGGAAACACCCCATCAGTGGGGTATGCCACAGAGGCCTGAACCCCCATAAAAGTAGACAAGCCATAGAAGGTCCATAGAAGCAACCAGGCAGGAGGGAGAGTGGGAAGGAGTGGAACAGATTGATGAAGGGAAGGGAGGAAGATGGAAGGGAGGGAGGATGGAGGGAAGCAGAGATGAGTACTCAATATGCTTGTAAAACTAAAAAAAATCTTTTTAAAGAACTGGGTATCTAGATCTGCCATATTTTTCTTCCAAAGCATGCATGCATTAGCTTACTTGTTTTATTTCCTTTGCAAGGTTAGCAATGTAGCCCGGGGCCTGGTGCATGCTTAATTCAGTGTTCCGCTACTGAGCCACACTCCCAGCCTTACTCTTATGGGTCAAGAGAAATTCTTGTATCTTTTGGATTAAAAAGGAAAACAAAATATGAACATGGGGGGTGGCATGACAAAATTAATGGAAGGATGAATTCATGGTATATGCCAACCTCACCAACACGTTTGCTGGCAGCTTACTACACCATCACCCAGTAGAACCTTCCATGTTCTTTGCATGTGGTTGCAGGAGAAATGAACCTAGTGAGGTGGAAGCACCAACTCTTTTTTTAATTTGATCTTATTTTATTGAATTTAAAAAATTGAGTCAGGTTTTCATGTGATTGAGGTTGACTTTGAGTTCACCGTGTAGCCAAGCATGATCCTTAACTTTGGGTCCTCCTGTTCCCCCTGCATCCACCCCACACCCCCTCTGGAGGTCTGGGATGACACGTGTGTACCCCCATGTCTGGTGGAGATGGAATCTAGTGCTTCCTGCATGCGAGGCAAGCACTCTACCTACCGAGTTACATCCCCGGAGCATTCGTCAACTAAATGTCAACTACTGTGGCTGGTGGCTATTAGACTGGACCATATGAACCGTGTGGTGTGGGTTTAGGGGATGTTGTCCAGAGGAGGCCAATAGAGTCAGTGACTCTTTCCAAATGATAAAAAGATTCTCTTTCTGATCAGAGAGACCCAAGCATCTGTCACCCTTTGGTATTTCCTGCTCATGTCTTGGGGTTAAACCCTGGAGAGTCTGCCCCCATCTTCTTTATCTCTGGTGGCTTTTTACATGTGGTTGTCCTTTGTGGACAGGCAAGCCTCAGTTCCTCTCTGTCTAACACCTCTTCCCCCTCGCATCTGCACCACCCCCCCCCTTTGCAAAACCCTCCTGCGCTTCCGTACATCTCAGGCGAAACCTCAAAGTCCTGCCTTACGGAACCTCACAGCTTCTGTGGGCTACACTCCCACTCAGAGATTTCCAGCTGTTTTGGTGTTTTCTGGATGTTTAAGGTTTTTGAATAACGTTACTTTATTTCCAGTCACATGTGAGTAACAAAGCACACGGTCATTTTAATGATCAGAACTTCTAGAAGTTTCTTCCCCTGCTCCTAGTAGCTGAGACTTGCCCGCACACATATCCATTCCACCCTTGATAGACCAAACAGCTTCAGGCCACTGAGCCCTTCGAATTTCCTTTGCCTCCAGTCCTCGCCAGCTCTCCCTCACCTTGATTAACTCTAACCTCATGAAGGGTTAAGCTTGGATTTCCCCCTTTGTAAGAAACATCTCAAGAATGTGTTAGCCTCCTCTTCTTGCTCCCCCAGGCATCTGGGTGGTGGGGATTTGGGGATGTCTGTTTCACTGTTGGTCTTCCTGGTCAGAGACCACACACCCTGTAGACTACTGGCCAGTCGAAAGTGTCCTTCCTTAGTCCAAGGGCCTCAGTCATTGCTTAGCCTGTTCCAAACCCTCAATATTTGCTCAACAAATGAATCCGACAGTCACAGGCCACCACAAAGAAAACAGTTAGTGAAATAAAGCCAATCTCTCACATAAAGCTTATATCTCATTTACCTTTTATCAAATGGACAATGCAGAGCTTAAACTACTTGGTTTTTAATAAATGTTAATTCATATGGATTTTTTTTAAAAAAGAAAGATATCTTCATTTAGTTGACTGACACCCATTTTGTTAGAAGTTCTTCTTGGTCTCCAAAGTGTTATGTGGAGACTGGTCATCCAGTGGATACCTGGTCATTCAGTGGACACATGGTCATCCAGTGGACACCTGCGTGTTCAGAGTCTACCCTGCTGTCATTGATAGGAAGCTGGGAATGGAAAACTGGACTCGAATTCCAGCCCCCCTCCTCTCGGCCCCACACTATCACCGGCCCCTTGTGCTTAGTTTCTCAGGAAGCTGAGGCAGGAAGATTGAGAATTGAGAACAACATGGGAATTGCAGTGAGACTTCGTCGTGACATATAATGCAGAAAGAGACGCAGCTGAGGAGTGGAGTGCTTGCCTAGCAAGAGAGAAAGTAAAAGCAAAATGTTAGACTGAGAGATAGTGTGTGTGTAGGGGAGGACATACAGGTGTGTGTGTGTGTGTGTGTGTGTGTGTGTGTGTGTGTGTGTGCACGTGTGTGCTCACAAGAGCATGACCATGTTTCTAGATGCTCAAGTAGCCCCTAGATAGGCATTCTTGCCTGGAAGGCCCTAGTCAAGTGGTCCATCTGTACTGATGCTTTAGCGCCTAAAAGAGGCCATACTCTTCAGCCGTCCTCCATGCTTGCCAAGGAGGCATCAGTAACTCCCTTATGATCACAATACTTGCATGCAGTAGAGGCAGGATTTACTCCCCTTTCCCCCCAGAAGTTTGACTGGAGTCTGAAAAGTGACCACAAAGTGAGGGCTTAACAGGCTGTTTCTGATTGGCTGATGACAGAAGAGCTGTCTGCCTAGGTGAATCCAACCTCGTAAAGTGCAGGGAGTTTATAGTGTCCCAGTAAGGAAAAGCCAGAAACAGGTTTAGCAAGTTGAAAGACGAGAGGAAGGCTGGCCTGGCTGGCTGGAGAGCTGCAAAGGAGGGGTGGCATCCCGGTGAGAGATGAGGCCAAAAGGGAGGAGCAGGACCCAGTGGGTCCCCCTCAAGCTGCTGGATGTCTCCACTGTGCGAATGAGATCCTCAGTTGATAGTTAAACAAACAAACTCCTGGCTGGAAACGGCTCTGTTTTCATCCATAGTCTGGCTTGTTGATGGACAAATGAAAGATATCAGCTGTCACTTCAGGTCACATGTTATCTTAGCTACAGCTAGACAATCAAAGTTTACTTTTTGGCAGGAGTTAAAGAACTCAGCATCTCGCTACTGATTTTCTTAATGCGATCGTGGTAAGCCATTGATAGACAGCTGTAAAGAACAGCCCACAGGAGCAAGTCCCTTGACAGTACTGTGTGCGAAGATGCCAGAACAGGAGGCTGAGGAGATACCTCAGTCGGTAAGGCTAAGGCGTTTGTCTTCCAAACATGAAGAATGGAGTTCGGATCCCCAGCACCCAGTTAAAAGCCAGGTGCATTGTCATGCACCTCTAATCTTGGCTCTGGGGAGCCAGAGACAGGTATCCCTGGGTGCCAGGGCCCACAAACCAACATAAACCCAGACTTACATGCAGGAAATAGAAGTGGGAGCAGTAGGAATTGATCATGCATGGGGACAGAGGGAGCTTAGGATGTCCTCCATCATCTAAGCCAAATTTATTATAGCATACATGAGTATTTATAGGAAAAAAATAAAAGAGCAGGGCCAAATTCTTTAAAGGATTATGTTAAATGCATATATTCCAGCTAACAAAGAAGAGGCAGGAGTGACATCTACTTGCTGGGTGGGACCAGACATGATGTTAGAGTTAAAAGCAGGCATGATACTTGGTTGCTAAAAGGGAATGGACAATGAATGTCTCAAAGCAGAGTTACCTGGTTACCGTGATATGTGCATAATCTTGTGGTCTGTGCATTAATGTGTATAAAGCTCTCAAAATGCAACTGTAGGGAAGAAACTGTAGGGGAAGTTTTAACCTCTCCAGTTCTGAAAAGAACAAAAAACAATCTAAGAACAGACAGGACTCAAACTCAACGCCTAGAGGGAGGAATTCACCTAACATCTGTCCTTTACAAATGCTAATGTGTCATTCTCTGGAGAGCAGGCTTTAAGGCCTTGACGACCCCCACACCTGGGGTTCATTGGCCAGCCAGTCTTACTGAAATGCCGAGCTCCAAGCTGAGCAAGAGACCATGTCTCAAAAAATATTGTGGTGATAGAAGGCACTTAATGTTAATCTCTGATGTCTACACATGCACGCACACATGTGTGTACCTGCACATACACATTAATGTATAAACACATACCACACATAGTAATACATGTGTACACGTGTATACATGCATGTAGCTACACCAAACACATTCATATACATTCACGTATTTACATGTGTAACAAACACACAAATACCATAAAAACACACACATTTGTAAATACAGCAAACATATAGCACAATGTACGAATACTTGTATGCACATTCACATATGTACACACGTATACATACATGCATGCATTTATGCACATATGTAACACACGTGCACATATATAAACAATAAGCACCTACACCACATAAATGCCACATGTAGACACACATGCACACATGTATATACACATATGAATCAAACACTTGTATACATGCATGTATTTAAAAAATATAGCAAGCACATGCATACACACACACATATATATACACACATCCATGTTGACCCACAACAAACACACTACATATATTACAAGCAAACACACCTTGTATATTCCTATATATGCAGTATCACACACCCACATAGCACACATGCTTGTACACATACAGAACAAACATACATTCTCTGCCTCTCTACCAGAACGGGATGCGTAGTAATCTCTTACCGTAGATCCTCCTTGGGGTGAATGTTCATGGGTAGCGTAGTGTTATGGTTGCTTCCAGGAACTCACTGTCCATTTGTGCTGGCAATCCAGAAGCCAAGTCACGCTCAATGTGTCAAAAGACAAGTACCCTGTGACAGTCGTAACCTGAACCATTTTGCATTTTGAAAAAAATGTTAACTGATCCACGGCAGAGTGATTTATCACTATCCCGCAGGCTATGGAAGGGAGCCAGGACTTGGCAAGAAAGCCAGTCCTCGCCTTCCAGTCTCTGTGCGCTTGCAACGGGAAGAGAACTTAGCAACAGCTGGGCGCGAGGGCATCTCTTCCAGCGTGAGGGAGCGTGCGAGGGAATCCCACACACGTGGGCGGTCCCTTCAGTTGTGTGAGCGTGCAGCGGTGTGTGGATGTCCCTACTTAGGTCTTTCTGAAGCTGCAGGTGGACAGAGGATGTGGGTTTAATTCAACGTACACAAACCTTTGCTATCGACCTTCGGGCTTTCGCTTTGATCTCAGCATACATCTGGGCAGTTATCTAGATCTCTAGAGGGTGAGCTTAGTTCACGGACCAAAAATGTCTATGGCCCCCTCCCCTGATAGGCTTCTGTGGTTTGTTTCTGCATGAAAGCACCAAGAATTTGCAAACTCACAGACTGCTTACACAAGGGGAAATAAACCATGCTTGCCTTTCAGCCTTCTAGAAACCTCTGTGGATCTGGATCTGCCTGCTTTATGCATGCAGCGACCATTTACTAATTCATAATGCAGTCTCTTTCCTAAATTGCATATATATATGTATATATATAACATATATCTCCAATTATATATATTTCCAAATATATATATATCATGTATTTCCAATTAATGCTGCAAGAATAATTTTATTTGGGGCTCAATTTGCAGATAAGACAGGTTTGCAAATGATGAAGTTGTGAAGATTCTTAAGAGTTGGAGTCAGTTTTGACTCTAGGTCTAGATTCTAAATCCCAGTGTTCTTCCTTTATACAACCTGAAGTCCTTGTGCATATTCCAAAGTGTTTTCTCTTTAGGAATTACATTTTCATGTGACGGATTTGTGGCATTAGCTTCTGCCTAGGTGGTCTGGCAGATGTCAAAGGAGGCTGAAGAAATGTCTGAGAGAATGGGTCATGTCTTGTATACAATACATGTGTCCAATATAGGATTAAGTGAGGGCCAAGGTCACAGAGTCAAATGTCCACAGACGCCAGGCTGGTAATGCAATGAAGATGGAAGAGGGAGGCTTTGAACTGGGGCACTTCCTGCCTTATGCATAAATTTTATGTTCCCTCACCTCATGCCCTGTTTATATTGCTAAGAGAAAGAAGGGAATGGAGGATGTAGACTGATACTCAAATCATTAATCTCTCCACTAAGCAGACAAGACAACTGAATGTTAGGTAACAAAGTTCTGCTCCTACTCCATCTTGAGACTGTGGGCAATTCTTTATTCTTCCTGTGTTCTACTTCCTTCCTTTACAAGAAAAAGGGAATAAGCTCCACAATTGAATATCAAATTACCCTAAGGTGATTTTCCTTGGCTGTACCGTAAGGTAGAAGGCCAGGAGGAACAGAAGATAAATAGCTAAGGAAAGCTGGGAACATCCGTTTCCAACATGGTGCTCATCTCTGGTTCCTGATGGAACCTGTGAGAGAACTTGGGGGGCCTAGTCAATCACACAAGCCCTTGGTGCAGCTGCCCAGTGGGTCAACAGCACCCAACCGCACATCAGATAGATAGCTGGCCACTGGCATGTCCTCCAGCTCCGGCCATCTGTTTAACCAGCGAACGCAGTGAGTTCCAAGGGAGGGAGGGCAGGGTGGGGCAGAGCTTGGCATAACCCATCCTCACTACAGAAACAAATAAACACACATGTCTTCCGGGTGGCACATGGCAGGCAGCGGCCTCGGGAATGGAGGGGCATCGTTCCTTCCACAGCGGTCCTCTAGCTCTTGAGCACAACATTGAGGTGGTCCCAGCCAGGACAGAGGATGCCCATGGCACCCGAGGCATGTCAGAGCCCTAAGGGCACAGAATCAAGTGCACTATCTCGGCTCTGCTGGGTGTACGTGACGTTGCCAGAGGAACCATGGCCCCTTAGGTAAGTGCAGGATGGTAGGGCAGTCTGTAGAGCGGGTCTGTAAATCAGGACGATGAGCCTGGGAAAGATTGCATGTGATAAATCACTCGTGTCTGCCTCCCAAAGTAGCAGAGAGTGCTGAGACATCAGTGTCTTCTTTACTTGTAGGTAGCTTTACACTCCAAACACACGGCCTTATTTATGAAATGAATTGTACAACATTTACAATGCATCTATCATGTATCCTGATGTACACAAACATGCACGACAGCCGAAAGCCCAGCCCTTTCGAGGGGCAATGAATAGAAGCAGCCGCTGACGCGCAGTGCACCCCCAGGCTGCTGCGGGAAGAGTTGCTGAGATGGATTCTGAGAACTTTTGTTTGATTTTGAACCTTTTCTTTGAGAATATGGTATTACTTAAGGGAAGAATATTCTAGGACGAGATACAGGATCTGGCCTAGGAACTTAAATTAACTTAATTAATAGGAAATAATTTCCCGTTCCCAGGACAGTGAGAGAGCTGATAGAGCTGGGATCTTGGTTGAAAGGAGAGAGAGACAGGGAGAGAGAAAGAAGAGAAGGAAGAAAGGAAGAAAAAGAAAAGGAAGGGAAGGAAGGAAGGAAGGAAGGAAGGAAAAGAAAGAGAGGAAGGAAGGAAGGAGGGAGGGAGGAAGGAGGAAGGAAGGAAGGAGGGGAGGAAGGGAGGAGGGAGGAAGGAGGGAGGAGAAGGAGGAAGGAGGGGAGGGGGGCAGAAGTGAGGAAGGAAGGAAGGAGGGAGGTGATGGAAGGAACGAAGGGAGGGAAGGAAGGGAGGGAAGGAAGGACGGAAGGGATAGAAAGAAGAAGGAGGGAAGGAAGAGAGGGGAGGGAAGGCGGAGGAAGGAGGGGGAGGGGGAGGGCGGGGGACGGGAAGGAAGCGCAGGCGGAGGAGGGAAGGAAGGAGGAGGAGGGAGGGAGGAAAGGAGGAAGGAAGGAGGGAGGAGGGAGGGAGGAAGGAGGGAAGGAAGGAAGGAAGGGAGGAAGGGAGGGAAGAGGGAGGGAGGGAGGAAGGAGGGAAGGAGGGAGGGAGGGAGGAAGGAAGGAAGGAGGGGAGGAAGGGAGGGAAGGAAGGAAAGAAGGAGGAAGTAGGGAGGGAGGGAGGAAGGGAGGGAGGGAAGAAGGAAGGAAGGAAAGGAGGGAAGGTGGGAGGAACGAAGGAGGGGAGGAAGGAGGGAGGGAGGAAGGGAGGGAAGGAAGAAAGGAAGGAAGGGAAGGAGGGAAGGAAAGGAGGGAAGAAAAGGAGGGAGGGAAAAGAAGGAAGGAAGGAGGGAAGGAAAGAAGGGAGGAGGAAGGAAGGAGGGGAGGAAGGGAGGGAAGGAAGGAAGGAGGGAGGGAGGAAGAGAGGAAGGAAGGGAGGGAGGAAGGAAGGAAGGAGGGAGGAGGGCGGAGGGAGGGAGGGAGGAAGAGAGGAAGGGAGGGGGAAGGAAGGAGGAAAAGAGGAAGGGAGGAAGGAGGGAGGAGGGAGGGAAGGAAAGAAGGAAGGAGGGGAGGAAGGAGGGGAGGAGGGGAGGGAGGAATGAAAGAGGGAGGAAGGGGGGAGGAAGGGAGGGAGGGAGGAAGGAGAGAAGGAAGGAGGGAAGGAAAGGAGGGAGGAAGGAAGGAGGGGAGGAAGGGAGGGAGGGAGGGAGAAAGGAGGGAAGGAAGCAAGGAAGGAAGAAAGGAGGGAAGGAAAGGAAGGAAGGAAAGAAGGAGGGAAGGAAGGAAGGAGGAAGGAAGGAAGGGAGGGAGGGAGGAAGGAGGGAAGGAAGGAAGGAAGGGAGGAAGGAAGGAGGGAGGAAGGAGGAAAGGAAGAAAGGAAGGAAGGAGGGAAGGAAAGGAAGGAAGGAAGGAGGAAGGAAGGAAGGAGGGGAGGAAGGCAGGGAAGGAAAGGAAGGAAGGAAAGAAGGAGGAGAGGAAGGAAGGAAGGAGGGAGCGCAGGGAGGAAGGAAGAAAGAAGGAGGAAGGAAGGAGGGAGGGAGGGAGGAAGGGAGGGAGGGAGGAAGGAAGGAAGGAAGGAAAGGAGGGAAGGTGGGAGGAAGGAAGGAGGGGAGGAAGGGAAGGAGGGAGGGAGGAAGGAGGGAAGGAAGAAAGGAAAGAAGGGAAGGAGGGAAGGAAAGGAGGGAAGAAAAGGAGGGAAGGAAAAGAAGAAGGAAGGAGGGGAAGGAAGGAGGAAGGAGGAGGCAGGAAGAAGCGAGGGGAGGAAGGGAGAGAAGGAAGGAAGGAAGGAGGGAGGGAGGAAGAGAGGAAGGGAGGGAGGAAGGAAGGAAGGAAGGAAGGAAGGAGGGAGGAGGGAGTAGGGAGGGAGGGAGGGAGGGAAGGAAGGAGGAGGGAGGGAGGAAAGAGGAAGGGAGGGAGGAAGGAAGGAGGAAAGAAGGAAGGGAGGAAGGAGGGAGGGGGGGGAGGGGAGGGAGGGAAGGAAGGATGGAAAGAAGGAAGGAAGGAAAGGAGGGAAGGTAGGAAGGAAGGAGGGGAGGAAGGGAGGGAGGGAGGAAGGAAGGAAGGAGGAAGGAAGGAGGAAAGGAAGGAAGGAAGGAGGGAAGGAAAGAAGGAAGAAAGGAAGGAAGGAGGAGGGGAGGGAGGGGGAGGGAGGAAGGAAGGAAGAAGGAAGGAAGGAAGGAAGGAAGGAAGGAAGGAAGGAAGGGAAAGGAAGCAGGGAGGGAAGGAGGGAGGGAGGAGGGAGGGAGGGAAGGAAGGAAGGGAGGAAGGAAGGGTAGAAGGATGGGAGGGAGGGAGGGAGGAAGGGCAGAAAGATGGGAGGGAGGGAGGGAGGGAGGGAGGGAGGAAGGAAAATAGAGAGGGAGGGAGAGAGGGAAGGAGAGAGGAAGGACAGATGGACAGGAAGGAAGAGCTTTTGCCACATAGCATGAGACTGGCATTCAGACCCCAGATCCAATGACAGACCCCGTTATCTAGGTACCTGTAGTTGTGGCCACCTACAGAAAATGAGAGGTGGAGACCTGCGGACCTCTAGCAGTGTGGCAGCCTGAAGAGGGTATCAGTGCCAGGTGGAAGCGGGGGCGGCCTGCACTTCTGGTCCTGGTAGGGCAGAGCCTGTGAATCCCAGGGCAGAAGGAGGTGGAGGCGTCCATGGTGGTTCCCGATTTGTCCGTGGTTCTACACACACACACACACACACACACACACACACACACACACAGACACACACACACAGACACAGACACACACACACACAGACACACACACACGCGCACATACACACGCACATGCGCACAGTTGAATAAATAATAATAATAATAATAAAAAGAGGGTATCGGATGGCCTTGAATGATTTAGGGGACAAGATTGTCTCCCTTGAAGCTTGCCTGGACTTGGCAACACTTCCTCCTGTGATGTTGGAAGCTGGCTACAGGTGACAGTCCTGGTCTCATACCTATTAACTCAAGACAGACTGGCTGTGTTCTTGGTCTCTCACAACTAACAACCTTTATGGCAGGGGGATGTGACGCTGCCAATAAATCCATCCACCTCCTTGGAAATCATTAGCTTCTCAAGGGAAGATGACCAGAGCAAAGAGAGTCCCTCCTCCAGCCCCCCACCCCATCAGAGGGTCCCCACACAAACTGTCTGCAAAAGCAGTTTTGATATCTATCAATGACACGATACACCGGCTAGCTAAGGGGCTAGACAGGTATGTTTCCTCCCCCCAATCCCCTACTAAATAGTCTGTGTATAGGGCTAGGGAGATGGCTCGGAGGTTAAAAACCTTTGCCTCCCAAGCCAAAGACCCGAGTTTCAGATCTCCAGATCCCACGTGAAAAATGCTGGGCAGATATGGCGGCGGCTTGTGTTTCCAGCCCGGAAGGCAGAGCTTGTCACCCTTGGGCCTCCACAGGCGTACACACCCAAGTGCTGTCTTGCACACATGCCTGTGTGCGTGTAGACACACCTACAGGCAGCATACACCCATACACATGTGCACACGCAGAAGAACATTTTACGTGTAGGCTTCTTCCAACGATTCAAAGATGCTTGGGCCACAGTTGTTGTCAAACAGTCCTGTTCTGAGAGTGTGCCATCCTAACAGGTCATGAGACGTGGGCAAGGTGATGTCTGGGAGTCAGGCTGTCGTCCAGAGATGCAGAGAACTCTCTGAATGTCAGCCACACAGCCGGTGCTTGTTCATCCTTCATGGTGTGAAATTGGAGCTAAGAAGTCTAAAACTGACCCTCTGGGTTTTATTTAACACTGCTTGACCTCAGCCCTCATTTCTGAGACCTATGTTGACATGCATCTCAAAGACTTGCCTTTCCCATGTGTTAGAAATGCTGGAAAAAACAGCAGGCAGTTAAGAGTCTGGGACATTTAAAGTACCCATCCACATATGGTGTATTTTAAAAGAGGCACACCTTAAAAGTCTGGTGTTCCAGCAGCCACCCTCTCTGCATACCTCCCATGCTCTGTACCCAATTCATATTCATTCTCTGGAATTCTAATCCAAAATGTTTTTAAGAGTGAATGGAGGATGAGGAGTTACATTGACCCTAGACACAGAGGCGATAATAAAATATGAATTTCATATCTGATAGAAGTGTTGGGCGCCTCAGGTGAGATTTTGCAAGTAAGAGGCTTTGTGTAGTTTCTGCTACATAAGGTTCTTTTGAGGGGTACACTGAAGGAAAGGGGAGGGGATGCTCCAACATCTGTCCTTCAATGGTTAATTTATAAATGTTGGAACATGGGTGTTGACTGTTTACAAAAATGGTATGCACCTTAATATTAAATGTATACTGTAGATTCACCACACATTACCCATTTTCATAATAGTAGTTTAAAAAATTAGGCATCCCAAGCATGTCTTCCTCAGAATAGTCATGGCCAACTCTATGTGCAGCTTCAAACCAGTGCTGGGATATAGGCTGTGTCACATTTCAGCTGAAATGCTATTAATTAACTAAAGCAATGAGTTTCTATCAGTATGTTACTATTGTTATGTATCAGCTAGCAGGACCTAATAGTGTGTATGTGTATGTATGTGTGTATTACCAACATGTATATAGGTGGTTAATATATAGGTACTATTGTATATGTATCATCTAGCATGGACTAATTGGTATCATTGTATAATGTGTACATACATCACTAGTACATTTTATGCATGTATATATCTGTATACATATACACTGATACATATTATATGTATTGACACAATTTTATAATATGTATCAGTTAGCAGAACCAAATGGGTACCATTGTATAATATGTATCAGGTAGCAGGGCCTAATTGTTGCTATTGTATAATATGAACACATATTACCAATACATGTGTGTATTGTATAATATGTATCAGCTAACAGGGCCTAATCAGTAGCAGTGAGATAGTAATCACAAGGCTGTTCTAGGAAATGATGGATGATTCTCATGAGTCCCTGTGCCAAGAGCAGAAACCATTGCATATGGTCAAGGCCATGTTGGATGGTCTTGGTTTGGAGTGGATTGTGGTTACTGTAAGTGAAAGGAAAATCTCATGTGTTCATTTTCCCGTCCCAGGCTCATGTGTTTGGATCCTCAGTTGATGTTAGTATTTGGGGAGGTCGTGGCACCTTTAGGAGGTGGAGCCTTGCTGGAGGAAAGCAGAGCGCACGGGCCTTGAGGTTTAGTGGTACAGCCCTGGCTTTCTTCTGCTTGCCTTGGCTCTCTCTGCCTGCATGATAGCTGTAGTGAACTGAACTGGCCTCTTACTTGTGCCTCCAGCTGTGAAATTCCCATCGTAATAGACTATGTCCCCTCTAGAATCTTAAAGTAAAATAAATAAATAATCTTCCTTTTTCTTTTAAATTGCTTGTGTGTGAGACTCTCACAGCACTAAAAGAAAAAAGCAACAGAAAGGACGATTCATTTCCTGTCTCTTGGAGGATTCAGATGCTCAGTGAGGGAGGAAAGAAAGTCAGGCATCAAGGAAGGACCCACGCGCAGGGAAGGACCCACGCACAGGCTTTCTTGTCCCACCCTTGTCATTGTGACTCAGAAAGCCACTGTGACATTCCCCGCCTTGCTGAGGTCAGGGGTCACCAGGATAAATCAGCTTTGTCTAAGGTGGCGCCTGCAGGAACCACGGGAGGGGTACTGGGTGAGCACGTGCCTGTTGCTGGCCTTGGCCTGCCCAGGTGTTCCCTGGAAGCAGGCGAGACGTTACCCATCCATCTGAGCAGATGATTGACATGCCACAACCATGATCCATCCTGCTGTTGGCTCCTGACAGCCCACACTGCTTCATGGTCTCTTTGGCAACACTCCGTGTACTCTCTGAGGACAGCAAGTGCGTTTCTTTACACGGGATGCCAGTCAGTCGAACCTGAGAGAGACATATTGTGCCTTTCAGAGGGGGAGGAGGACAAGAGCTTAGGTCTTCATGGTGCTGCATGGCTGGATTTGGGCATAAGCACCTAAACATTGTGACTGTGGATTGGATGTTCTTTAGAATGCTTAGGAGGAGCAACCTAGCAAATTCCTCTCTGCCCACCACCCTCCTTTCCCATCCCCATGCAAACCAACCAACCCATCCGAGCAACAGTCTAGACTGGGTTAAGCAGTTCTCCAAGAACCGGGGAGAAGTGGAAAGGAAGAAGTGGAAATGTTCCTGACATCTCCTCTGTCTTCAGATACCTTCCATTTTCCTTTGCACACTTCCTCAATCTCGCCCTTTCTATTCTAGCTGCGCCTTATCCTTCCTCTCAATTAACTGGAAGAATATTTCTGTCACTCTATAGCATTTCTGGTCTACATAAAGAGAAAAATCCCAAGATAAAAAACAGTCAGAAAAGGCCTGGTTTGAGGCTGCCGTGGAGCACAGCAGCGGTGGTGCATGCCTGTAACACAAATTGTTGGAAGAGGTAGGAGCCTTACAGCTCAAGGCCAAGCCTGACTGCATAGAAAGGCCCCACCTCAGAAGAACATAAGAAAATGAAAAGCGAAAGGCCTTGTTTTCTGACTTGTTCCTAAGCAAGGAATGAAATACAGTACTTACAGCTATCATAAATACTACTACTTAATATCTCTTCAGTGTTATTATTTAAAAGTTAATATACTTAGTCCCCTAGACCCCCTTAAATGCAGAAATATATCATTTGCATTTTGTAGAGAAGAGGCCTGAGTATCAGAGAGGTCTGGAAACTTCCCCAGAAGGTAAAAGAAAGGATGGTGGAAGCCCTTTAACGTATGGTATCCAAGGAACCTTGTGGCTCTCAGTACCTTCACGTTGCAACAAGCCCTTGTGGAACACTTGGAGGTGTCTGATTCAACTTGGACTTGTGACTACTGACAGCTCTTTGAAGGAATGTGTGTGCACCGTGTTGCTGTGTCCTGCAGGTCTGAAATGACTGTTGTCCTCTCAGACAGAGAATGAATGACGAAGAGACTGTTAACATGTAGGAGGGTAGAGACTCTGGTCACCTGACATTCTAAGTCACCATCTTTCCCTCATGGTCTGTTCTGGAGGTGCCAGGGTATATCAGGAATGAGGACTTTTCCACAGTGCACGTCCATGATCTGGAAGGTGACTCCAATAAGCTCCTACCACCAAACTAGGCTTAGATACGGAATCCGTTCTGTGGTCTCTTAAAGTCACCTGGTAATATACAAATCTGAAAATTTCTTCATCTACACCTAAATATTGTGAGTCCCTTAGGCCATAATTCTGAAATCAAGGGATGGGAAAATAGTAGAATTTTGTTGAAATACAATTGTTGGGTTTTTCCGTTTTTTCCTCCTCCTGCAAAAGCCCCACAGAGCTTTTTTTTTTTATCCTCCAACAACGACTGGCAATCCTGAACATCTGTTCTCTTTTGAAGTGAGTGTTTGAGGGTCTGTCCTAATTGTGTATTCCACCATGTCCACATGTGTAGATGACAGAAGTTTCTATTTAGATTTCCTGGAATTATGTGCTTTATAGAAAATTGAGTCTGCTACCAGTGTGGCTCTTCTGTCAGGGCACGTGAGCAGCAGATGTTCTCTTGGCCTGGCGAGTGCTCCATGTGATTCCACTTGTTCTTAGTAAACAGCTTTTGATGTAGCGTCTCTCTAGGTTTTTTTCTGTTCAAAAGTCACTATGGCTCTATATTCTTTTTATGTTAACGTTTGCTGAGTTCATGACCTACCGTGTAATGATTCGCTCACTTCAGGCTGGGGAGATAGCTCAGTGGGTTAAAAAAAATGAGGCTGGAGAGACTGTTAGGCAAGGGTTAAAGCTTTGCCTCACAAGCAAGAGGACCTAGGTTCAGATCCCCAGATGGGACATAAAAATCCAGGGTGTGATATCAGCCCTGGAAGGCAGAGCTTAGGAAACTCCAGAGCAATGCAGTAAGAAGTTAAACCAATCCAGGATGATTCCCTATCTCACTTTTGGGCTTCCACAGGCAGACTGACTTTCTCTCTCTCTCTCTCTCTCTCTCTCTCTCTCTCTCTCTCTCTCTCTCTCTCTCTCTCTCTCTCTCTCCTCTCTCTCTCCATTCAGGAAAACTCTTGAGTCCTTCTCATGCCATTTCACCGAAGAGCATAATAAAGGACGAACAACCCAGAATGTTCAGCCACGCCAAGGTTTCAGCTGTAAGCTGTGTTGTTTTTCTGTCGGTCGCTTCCCTTAGCTGTTTGGTTTGACTCGGCCAATTTTGTTGTTTCCAGATAAAATCTGTAAACACCCTCTTTGCAATGTTTGCCCTTTGCTAAAGCCTGCCTGAGTCTTTTCTTTGTAGACATTCACTTCTCTCCTTCCTCTCCCTCCTTTACCACCTCTGTGCCTCCAGCCCTGGGCTCTGTATTCTCCTGAGGACATTTTAAGTCTTTCAAGTAACCTAACTGAGATTTTTTCCTTCCAGATGTCTTCAATGCATTCCAAATAACAACAAGTCAGTTAGTTATCCTTTAGTGCTATTGGATTTTTTTTTTTTGCTTGTGTATGTGTGTGTGTGTGTGTGTGTGTGTGTGTGTGTGTGTGTGTGTCAGAGGGCACTGTGTGTCCCTATGGAGGACCAAGGATAACTTCAGCAATCATCCTGGATTGCTTCCATATCCTTCTTGCTTCACTCTGAGATTTCCCCCCAAGGTCAGAAGTGCAGGCTGCTGCCATTTCTACCTGGCGTTTTTTTTGTTTTTTTTTTTTACATGGGACCTGGGATTCAAACTCAGGACTTTTCTGCTTTCGAGGCAGAGGCTTAGTGCCTGATCCATCTCTCTAGTACAGTACTATTGGTTTTGAATAACAGAATATCAATCTTTGCTGAAGTTCAACATTTTTAAAGCTACAGTGGTTAGGCTAAAAATGAATAAGCGAAAAAAGAGTTGATGGTCAGTGATCACAGATGCAGGTTTTATTTTTCCGGTATTTCGCTGGCCAGCTTCTGTCAGTCTTGGTGACCAGAACTGACTGCCCAGGAGGTTCAAGTCACCATTGTTTCCCGTTTTCATAGACTCGTTAAGATTTTCTCAGACTGTTCCAAGCAAAGCTCTGGATTACTTGCAGCACTACACTAAATTTATCAGATACTTTGGGAAGCTGGCCTTCTTCTGCCTTTTACCTCTATAATGTTTTGAAGGGAATTGAATATGACCTATATGGAGATTATACAATGCATATGTATGTACATTCATACACATACATGCACATATACATAGACATGCATAGGCATATAGATGTACATAAATGCACACACAGAGCATATCCTCACATGCACGCATGCACATATGTACACATATACATACACATTATATATATGTACATGTACATACCCATATGCAGATGCACAAGCATACATACACACCTACCTGCATACACACAAACACCCATGTCCCACACATGCACATGCCCACAGATACATGCACACAAATCCACACACACTTAACGTATGGATATGTATATACTCATGGAGAGGTACACACAAATCCACGCACATTCACTTTCATGCATGCACATGAACACATGCATGCACACGCACTCACACACGTACATACACCTGCATACACACATATTCATATGTGTAAGTTTAGTTATTTAAAGGATTAGCAGCATAATATGGCTCAGTGGGAAGAGAAGCTGTGTATAAACCTGGCAGACTGAGTTCAGTCCCTGGATCACACATGGTGGAAGGAGGGAACTGATTTTGAAAATTGTTCTCTGACCCGCATACATGTCCTACATACATGTCATGGTGTATGCCCTCTCTCAATTTCTTCTGTTGTCTCCTCTTCTCTCTCTCTCTCTCTGTCTTTCTCAAAATTCAAGAAACATCTGCCACCCTATAGTAAGTTTCCCCTGTTATGTGCCTTCCGTTATGCCATTCGTAGAAGAACCCTTGTCTTTCTGTTTACTGGCACACTAAGGAATGTTGCACTTATGTACGGCATCCATCTTTGCCTACTCCAATTAATCAGAAGCCACATGGGATTATGTTTCATCTTGTTAATCAATATTTAACCATAATAGTATCTGTGTTTAGTAATTCAAAATGCTTCATACATAACACAAGAACAGACGGTGCCCTTCAGATACCTTGAGCTTATATTTTGAGTAGTAAGATGGATTTCTTTGGTTAGATTCCATTGCTTTTCATCAAATTCAACCAAAGAAGAGACTATTTTTTCTTCCTCAACATCTAGCAGTATACGATTCTTGTGCTAATCCAGGATCACCATTAGTAGGGGCCGTGGGCTAGAGTCCGCTCCAGTCTGCTACAACCAGGGGTCTTTTTCAGAGACCTCTCCTCAAGAATTTCAGGATGAGCCAATAGCAAGTAGGGGTTTCTTAGGACGAGATCTCAGCATAGACTTAAGTGTGGGGTTAATAGTGAGGGCTCAGAGAAAAGCTAAGACACCAGAGGGTGGGCTTCTCACTTAAGCATCTTGGTGGGTATTTTTTATGTATATGCTTTTGGTGGCTTTCATTTATATCTCAAAGGGCTACTGAGAAACTTTGTGTCTTTTTTCCTCTTTATTTTCTTTGATAAATGAGATTTTAAGGTGGCTTGGGGGTGTCATGGATGGGATTAGAATCTGCTAAAATAAAACCAAGGGTCATAACTAAACTTCCACAAGAGGGTCAAAGTCAAGGCGTGTCTTTAACAGTGAAAGGGGTTTCTTGCAAGAGCCCTTGAAAACTGCAAGTCTGCAACTGGAGGAGACAGGGCTTAGGTTCTCAAACCTTCAGCATGTCTGTGTGTATCCTCCCATCCTCATTGGGGACCTCTCATTTGAAAGAAACATTGTCTCTGCATTGGCAACATCTGCAGCAGATGTTAATTGTGTTTGGATCCCTTTTCAGGGTTTCATTAGTGTCTCAGTAATGCATAATCTCGGGCTTCATCGTAACAGCATGTAATGGTTTAGATCTTAATCATTCACCTCCCATTACCCTCTCTTGTCATCTTTTCCCACTCTGGTTGGTCCCTTTCCCCTTTCCCAACTGCTTCCTCTTCTACTCCTTGTTGTTGCTATTTATAACGTAGTGAGTTTCATTATAGTGAAAGTTACTTCTGGGATCATGGGCATCTTAGCTGTGGTTATACCACTGAAGAGAATGCCCTGCACCCCCCCCCCAACCCAAGTTCTTGATTCTCCCTGGTAAGAGGTATTAACTAGACTCCTAACCAGCAAGAGCCCTCCTCCCCCTTTTCCCTTCATGTGTCTTCATTTTTCCAGCCTTCCTGGTTTCCTCTATTGCTTTCTCCATGGAGAAGTTTCTTCCTGTCCATTTGAGAAGCCCACTGGTTTCATGAAGGGGGAGAAAACAGGAACCTTCCAAACCGGTTCCTCCAGCCAAGGCACCTGAGCCTTTGATGTGAGGTGAAGCAAGGAGGGAAGTTAGGAGTTTGTTTTTCCTGCAGCTAATGCCTCCATCTGAGGAGGGCACAGTAAGTGTGGCCGTTTATGTGCAGGAAGTTGGAAAAGAAGCCAGTGTGGCGTGAAGGAGTGCAAGAGAAGGTTCTGCTCAGGCAGTGGGGACTGAGCCCGACCCTTCATGCAATCAGAATTTCTTACAAGGGTCATCATGAGGTCTGTGTGGGGTACTTCAAGGAATGCTCCCAGCCTCCCTCCCACTCTTCAGAAAGAGACCCTCTCTCTGCTTCGTGATCTTGGGCTTTATACTTCCCAGTTGTGGCTTTCTTTCCTATCTCAGGATGGCCTGAGTTCAGCATCTCCTCTACTCTGATGCTGTTTGCATGCTAAAATGCCAAGATTTCTTGACTCGAGCAGGTAAGCTGTCTGCTCATAAACCTGGAGACCTGAGTTCAATCCCTGGAAAGTCACATGGCAGAAGGAGAGAACCGACTGCTGAAAGTTGTCCTCTGACCTATTCCACTTATGTACTGTGACATCTCTCTCTCTCTCTCTCTCTCACACACACACACAAACACAAACATACGTAAATGAAAAATAAAATTTTAAAACAATTTCCTGGCCAACAACAGTATATGGCATGCACCAAGAAGACTCATGATGTCTGAGCTTGCTTAGTGCATGCAATAAATCATGTCAGACTAGAATAATCAGGACTTAAGTGACCTGTGTATGCCTGATGGATAAAACCATCTGTCTTTATCCTCGGCATTCAGTATGTCAGTACCATCCTAGCCCAAAATATGTCTCTCAGAAGGTAGCAAATGCGAGGAGGCAGAAGAATCAAGACCAAGCTATACACGTTGGGACCCTAACAGAGCTAAGTTAAGATCCAAACATAGCCACTGGTGCCACTTGCACACCTCATGCCCTCCTATGCATTGGGTTAGCTTCAAACTCTGTGTTCCCATGCTCCTGAATGCTAATTACCTGATGGTCTTACTGAGAGATGTAGACAAGATGCAGCAGGTCTGGGGGCAAGATCCAAGATGTTGTTTGCAAGCGAACACCAGAGCAAGGCCAAAGCTTCTGATGCGTAGACCCCACCCTCAAGGCAGAGGGTATCAGGAAACTCTAATCTCCAAGGGCAAAAAGTTATGAAAGCTAAGAGCGTGCTGGGGCTCCAATACATGTAATGTGCCAGGAACTTAGGAACGAAAATGTGAATCCCAGGACTCACCAGCGTGCCTTTTTCTTAAATTCAGCATAGCTATTCATAAGGGAGCAGCACTTTGGATTCCCCGGACCTCCACTTAAGCTAATCACACACTTCCTCCTCAGCCATCTTTGTGAAGACTTCTTGTGACTTTAATGCTTATGAATCAAAGTAGACAGCCTTGTTCCTACCACACATGCTGCAAACCACTTGACAGTAGAGTGTTTTCTCTGCTCAGCACTCTATCAAAGTCTTACTGTGGTCCTCCAATCACAGCCAGACAAGCAGGGCATCCCATAGCTCCAGAATGCTGATCTTTTAAGATTAGCTGCCTGCTTACAAAGGTAGCTCACTGGTAGATGGCAAACTTTAGTCTCCACCGAACACACAGAAAGTAAAATACACTGATAGGTTAGTTATGATTGGTCAGGGGTTAAAGTACCAATCCTAGGTTGTCCTTTTTTTCTTTTCTTTTTCCTTCTCCTCTTCTTCGTTTGTGTGTGTGTGTGTGTGTGTGTGTGTGTGTGTGTGTGTGTGTGTGTACATATAAAAAAGGACACTTGAGCATGATGTGCCTGTGGAGGTCCAAAGGTGACATCAGGAATCATTCTTTACCTTCTTAATGCTTCGCTCTGGGGGTTTTCCAGGCTCTGCTTTCCAGGGCCTGAAGGCAGACCATCTCCATTTCCACCCAGGATTTTAACGCGGGATCAGAGGATCTGAATTCAGGTCTTTTTGCTTGCGAGGCAAAGGCTTGAACCCCCAAGTCATTGCCCCAGCATTCCCAATCCTAGTTTTATCCCTTGCTAGTTTAGCCAGGGTTTGCTCCCCTGGGAAACGTGAGTCATAACAGCACCAGGTAATGGCTTAGCGTCTCCTTGCAGGGAGCCATCCACACACCTGTGGAGACCAGTGGACTCATGGACGTGTTCTCTGTGTTTGGCTCTTTTTAGTCAGGCCTGATAAGGACACGGAAGAATGAGTTCCTCATCTCACCGCTACCTCAGCGGCTGGCCCAGGAGCACAGCTACAGCCCCCCTGCGGGCCACCACCCTCACGTACTGTACAAAAGGACAGCCGAGCAGAAGGTCCAGCGGTACCAAGGCCAACATGGCTCCCGATGGACCAACCCTGCTCACTCCTCAGACCACCCTCCCCCCGCACCCCAGGGCCAAGAGGCACAGTACCGCCATCGAAGGTGGCAAAAGCAGCACTTTTGTGGACGACGCAAGCAATGTATGTAAGGAAACTTTCTTGTTCTGTTCTTCAGAGGGCCCGACAGGTTGTCCTGGGGGGCAGTTGTGTGCGCACTGGGATGCTGTCCTAGAGAAGGTTTGGGTACTGTCAGCCGCTGGATGAGCGACTCTTCCTGGTCCAATGAGGAAGAATCCAATCGTGGGTTCATTTTCACTCTTTTAGTATCTCCCAGGTTTTAGATGCAGATCCAAATGTGATCTTGGTTTCTGTGCTCTTGGGAAAAGCACCGCCAAGTCCCACGCTGGAGATAAAGGCGCAGGAAGGGTTAAGAGACACTGAGGAGGAATATCTGAGGAGACAAGAACCTGGGCCCATGCAAGGAGCTAGCAGTGAACAGGGGGACTCACAGGGATGCTGTGTGAGTCACCTGAACCTTCTACGTCTCCAGCGGTGCATGATGGGACATGCTTGAAGCACGTGTACTTAGGCAGAGGCAGGAGGTTTGCAACTGCAAGGCCAACTCAAGCCAATCCTTTTCTCCAAAAGAGAAGGAAGAAAAGAAAAAAATACATCTTACTTACTTTATTTACTTACTTATCTATAGATCTATCTACTTCATTCATTCATTCAGGCCAGGGGTTGAATTTAGGGACTTATACATGGCAGGAAGGCACTCTGCCATCTGAACTATATTTCTAGCTCCTTTTGTATTCCTTGGACCACTAGTGTGTGCAAAGAAAGGATGACACAAGTCTCAAAGTTATTCCCAGCTTTCCACCATCCACATTAAAAGATGCAAACAGAAGTTTAAGCCAGGCGCTGTGATCCACAGAGAGAGCAAAATGCATTAGGAATTCACAGTTGTCTTCAGCTGCATAGTGAGTTCAAGGTCAGCCTAGAATACAAGAGTGATCAAGAAAAAAATCCTAAACAATAAATGAAAAAAGAAAAAAAATTAAAACAGTAATTTTCTTAGCATTTCATCTGGTATATGCGGTCAAAATGGTATTGACGCAGCCACTCCAGAGGGATTCCATGTTCTTTCTTCTTTTGCTTTGGAAAGCTAGGGTTTATGCTGTTCTTAGAGCCCGGGGCTGATAAGGACGATAAATTTCCATCAGAAATACTTCATCTGCATAGAGACTCCATAAGGTTTAAGGCTAAAAAAGTGATTTTTTAAAAAAAATCTTTGCGTTGTTTCAGATAAAACTTACATGTTTTGGGGTAGCTGAGTCGGGTATCGGGTTCTGAATTCTAATGAAGAGAAATACATTAAATGCATAAATCCAGTTCCTCTGCACACCAGTCATAGTCCACTCCGGATGGGCTCATAGAGGAGCAGAGCTGTACGGCTTGTCTCCTCTGCACAAAGGAGAAGAGGAAGAAGTGTTACATCACTGATATTAAAGCCAGTAACTCTATGGTCTTTACTGACTTGGGTGTTAACCATTACCAAACTGTTCCACTGAGGATCATCCCAGCAGCACATGCTTGTGCTATGCAGGGAAATTTACATGGTACTGACATGCATTTGATACAAGATATCAGGACTAATTATCAGGCAACCTTATATGTGGGTGCCCTACTCCTTAAAAGGGAACAGAGACCAGGACCCCAGGGTTCATGAGCCACAAAGCTGAATTTTAAATCTAACGCTAAAGGACTTGGTCATGACATTTCTCTCTGTGGAGATCTGGTCTCACTGTTTGTGGCTGTACTAGTTGTTACAGCCTTAAGGTACTTCTGCACTAGTTCAATACAAAGTTAATGGTCTTGCCCTCTCCAGATTTCCCCCTCCCTTCCAGAGTCCCTTTGGACGTGTAGGTTTCCGTTAAAGCTTCCACTCAAGGTGTCTCGCCTGTATTAAGAGGCACTTATGGGTCTGTACTTAGAGACAATGACCAACACCGGTTGTTATCTTGAGAATCTTTAACAAAACATTCAATATAGTTTTTAATATCATCCCTAATTTACGTACCCTAGAATTAAGTTACTGTCCATCCAGAAAATGCTTAATGAATCCTCTTGTGAGCCACATTTAATTTTGTTGGTGGTGAAGCACTTGTAAGACATGACTAGTACCCCAAAGGAGGTTGCATTTTATTTAGAGAAAAAAGGATAAAGTGTTATGAAGTCATATGTGAAGGGTCATACCTGTTTTTATAATGGAGTAATAAAAATAGCCATTTTTCACTTGTTTTCATTGATTTTTGTTCATGATTTTTCTGATGGCTTCCTTTCAGCATATTCTCAAAATATCTTTCTACATCTACCTCTAATCACCTAGCACATCTAACTTGTAAATTCTCATGAACCCTAAAAATGTGTGACCCAATTCACTCTCACTATATAATGTCAACCTGTCATTTACCTGACTCCTTTGCCAACTAGATTTAGACCCTTTTACTCTTTGGAGCATTTTAAAGTTGCTGAATCTCCCCTTCTGTCCCCCATCCATCAATGGACCACCCATTCACACACATGCAGATATGTGTTGAGTGACTCTCGGTTATTTAACCCTTGCCTGAAAGAGAATATGTAGGCAGGCAATTGGTGATTCTTGAGGGTGAAGGGGTGATGTGGGGATAGTGCCGTTTCTCTCCCTGCATGTTCAGATCTCTCCCTGTCTCCCCCCTTTTCCTCTCTCCTTCCTTCCCTCTCTCCTTCCCTCTCTCCTGTCTGTGTCTCTACTGATCTTCCTTCCAATGCTCTTCCCTCTGTTGCAGATGCCCCCAGACCTCCCACCGAGGACACCTATCTACGGTTCAATGAATATGGGGGTCCAGGGAGGCCCAGAAGGTCTGCCGGAATGCCCCAGTTGGGCCTCAGTGTGGAGACCCTGGTGGTGGCAGACAGGAAGATGGTGGAAAGACACGGCAAGACCAATGTTACCACGTACATTCTCACAGTCATGAACATGGTAAGGGAAGCCATCACGAACCCTCCCGGCTCGCCAAGGGAATCCCTGGGGTGGGTGAAACAGCACGGGCCACCACACGGTCTTGTTGAAAAGGAAGTTGAATTTTGAGAAAATTACCTTCATAGACACTTGCATTGGGTAAAGTCGAAATTCACACAAACATCAGTGTGTCTGATGGATCCCAGCAGGGTGGTAACATGCGAAGATTTTGTTTGATGCCGTTGTTCCAACAGGTTTCTAGTTTATTTAAAGATGGGACCATTGGGAGTGATATCAACATTGTCATCGTGAGCCTCATTCTTTTGGAACAAGAACCCGTAAGTGGCGAGCTAACTGACTTCTCTGTACCTCCCCTGCCCCCTCTGAATGTGGTTAGTGAATGCACTCATTGAATCCCTACTGAGAAACACAGGCAGTAGCCATTTAAAACTCACACTTGAATGTCAGCTGAGCTGCTGAAGGTAAGTACTATCTAACAGGGCTATGCGATCCATCATTAAACCAAACCACTGCAAAACAATTGCTTGTGCATTAATCTAGGTAATATGTCTGCATAGTCATATTGTTGTAGTTACTTTCTTTCTGCCGCTGTGAGACAATACTCACACATAAGGAGAGAAAGATTTGGCTTATGGTTCTAGAGGGGAGGTATAGTCTGTGATGACAGAAGTGGGTGGCAGAAGCTGGAGGGAGCTTAGAGTCACAACAGTCATCACGGGGACAGAAAGAACAAGAAGCAGCTGCTGGAAGAAGCAGGGCGAGCTACGCGACCTTAAGGCCCACCCCCTGTGACATGCCTTCCTCTAGCAAGGTTCCACTTCCTAAAGGTGCCGCGATCTTCCCAAACATCACCGTCAACTAAGGATTCAAACACATGAATCCGGAGGTAGCGACTCACATTCAAGCCATAACACGTACAGACAATTATGTACAAATATATAACATAATCAAAATATAAATATTATATATAAATGATAGGTAGGCATTAGAACTAAGATGAATTTGGTCATGAATTGTAGGGTTCTTTATTTAGAATTTACAAGTTGAATGTAGTAAGTCCAGGTGAATACACAAGGAAATATTCAGAATATGCCAAAAGGAAGTGAGCAGAAAAATCACTAAAGTAGATCTGTGGTGTTCCCCGTACCATCTTAGGTATAACGGAGCATAAAGAAGGGCACATAAGTGGTGTTGAGTTGGTTGCAGTGGGGTGCAAGGCACAGACATGCAACAAATCACAAAGCCAGCAATTAGGATAATGTGTTAAATTGCACGGTGTGCATGACTTTGTAGTGTTTTGATGTTGGAGCCACGTTTTTCTGAAGCAGGAATCTCACCAATGAGGATGGCTATATTTTTTAAAGCCCCTGAGGGACTTTCCTCTGAACTCTAACCCCAATAAAACATCTGAAAGCAGAGAGTCAGGGACAGGAAAAAAAAATGTTCTAGCTGTCCAGGTGCATGGAGCTAAAGAGGTTGTCTCCTTGTTTGGTTGTTCTAGAGTTTTAGAAAGATAGGCTATACACTATTGGGGAGACATACTGGTTTTAGTGTACCCCCCACATGTTGTCCAGAGACCTGAGGCCAGTGGCACTTGAATTCATAACAAATTCTCAACTACAACATTCAACTTGATCCAACTGAATTGTTTAGACATATAAATATTTGGTTTAAGCAAATATTTGCATCAATGATTGCTTGAGGGGTAGGCCCTGTCTTACCCTTTATAGTCTTATCATTGGCCATCTATCCATTGATTATTGATTGATTAGAGTCTTGTCATGTGCCATGCACGTTGCTGGAAAAAATCCACCCAGAAGAAACCGTGGCCATCTTCTTTGCCATGGTCTATGGAAGAGGCGTGATGTTCATTTTGAATAATACATTTCAGACTCTACAAGTATAAACATTTTATACAGGTGACACTTGGTAGCATGGACAAAGATACTCCTATAGTAGAGAGAGAGAGAGAGAGAGAGAGAGTTGTTTATAAGGTGTATACTGAAACGCTGTAGTTATAGTTACTTTAATTTCAAAAAGTCAGCTTTGACCTAAACTAGACTTTCTAAATAGAAGGGTTTTTCCCCCCATCTTGACTCGGGTGTATTTCTTATTGCCTTTTCTCTCGCTACAAACTTCAGGTTTCTGCGTCTGCGTGTGCAAGTGAAGTGAGCCAACACCCTTAGCTCTGGGACATCACGGGCCTTCTAATCCATGTGCCTTTCTTTCCCCAGAGAGGGTTACTGATCACCCACCATGCAGACCCGTCTCTCAATAGCTTCTGTCAGTGGCAGTCTGCCCTGGTCGGAAAGAATGGCAAGAGGCATGACCACGCCATCCTCCTCACAGGACTTGATATTTGTTCTTGGAAGAACGAGCCATGTGACACGCTAGGTATGGTGTGCTCAGGTCCCGTGGAGATTTTCTGTTGGACATGTGGCCCGGTGCATCCTGTCAAGGGGACCTTGGGTACAGCCAGGCACTGACCAGGATACATTCTGAAAGCCATGTCATTAGGTAGCTGTACTGTGTGTGTGTGTGTGTGTGTGTGTGTGTGTGTGTGAGTACACATGTGTTGTTCTTGTGGAGTCCAAAGAGTGACATCAGGAATCATCCTGGATTGCTCTTCTACTTATTGCCTTGTTCTGGGGTTTCTCAGACTCTGTCTTCCAGAGCTGAAATTGCAGGCTGACTCCATTTCTACCCAGCATTTTTACATGGGATCTGGAGATCTGAACTCAGGTCCTTTTGCTGCAAGGCAAAGACTTTAACCCCTGAGCCATCTCCCCTGCCTGGTTGCTGTATTTCCACAAACCAAGATAGCTACAGGGCAAGTGGACACTGTACTCCAGTGAGATCCTTGTATATGCCAGCACGTGCCTGTATTGAAGTTGTGGTGTTTCCTCATTGTTATCCTGGTGGAGTTTGATCTATTTACTGAACTCAGTGTGGAATGGGGGAGTCTGTATGCTAATCAGTTTGTATTTTTCCTTGTTGCCCCAATTAATCTAGTCCTTGCTAGCTGAATCATTGTATGATGGAATAAGTCATAGATGATTGCATAAACGGTGCAACCACAAAACAGGGTAGCTGAAGAGAAACTGACTGGCTTCATTGTACTTGACTGTGTTACAGGCTACCTGAGTCGTCTTCAGCAGATTTTGCAAAGACACCCAGAATAAGAACTGTGTGCTTCATTATCCATGCCTCATTTTCTAAGATACTCAGTTGCCAAAAGCTGGGATCTAACCTTTCCTTTCTGATGCACAGGATAGTTGTTTAGATTGAGGTCCGCAAACTTCCTCTGTGGAGGAAATAGCCAGTAAACATGTTATGCTCTATAAACCCTAGTTCATCTTTTATGCAAACACAGTCATGAACAGCACATAAACCAGTGAGTGAGGCTGTGTCTAGCAAAATCATGTGACAAAATCATGCAGAAGCAGGTATGGAAGCCCTGCTGTGCTGATTTCTGCCGATGGGCCAGATGTTAGATTCTGTGTAAGGGTCTAGGGTATACATGTTCGACATACTAGCATCTTTTCCCTTCAGAGTATTTTCTGATTCCTTTTGAAACACTATTGATAAGGAGAAACTGGACTTTTCAAACCTTTTTTGCTTTTTCGGGTTCTTGCTAATATCTCTGTTATGTTCATCTTATGATTACAAAATTAATTGTAACGATTCACCATTAGTCCTCAAAAAAAAAAAAAAAAAAAAAAAAAAAAACACCTAGCCATTTGAAGTGTTTTAGAAGGTGCAAAGTGATCATTAATAACCCAGTGCAGTGTCGTGCAAAGATTCTCTGGGAGGGCAGCAACCAGAGACTAAAGCAGAGGTTTGGGAAAAGCAAGGCACCATTAGGATCCCGCCAGCCACCTGCAGCCACTGTCTCTGAGCGGCGTCTGCCGAAAGGCCATGGGCTCCTGACTCCAAATACACCAGACTGAACCCCTGAGTCTAGGGTCTGTGCCTGGGCCGCTTTAAGTTAATTGACTCCCCTTCTTCAGCCTTAGTTTGCTAATCTGCCATTAAATGCACACATATAGATGCGCACTAGAGAGTGTCACGTGTGGTGTTTAATCTGTTCAGTGGCCGCAGCGATTGTGATGGTGACCATGTGACCCACGGGATGTGCCTTACATTGGACTCTCCCCTATGGTCCTCCCCACCATGGCCCCTGCAGGGGTGCAGTCAATGCGGAAGTGTGTTTTTAATGTGGGGAGGTAGGTGCTGAAGGCAAGAGTGTATATTTACTGCACACTGCCCCCCCCCAGTCTTGTGCTGTGGATCAATATCCCTCAAACTCAGAAGGGCATTCATGCACTCTAACGCTTCTCAAGACAGAATGATCATATAATGTTCTTGGGTGGAATAGGAACACTTGGCATATCACAGTGATCTGTGCACAGTGCCTAGACATTTTTTTGTTTAATCTTCTTTTGAGAAAAACTGTTTTCTGTGCTTTCCCTTGGCAAGGACATGCTGCCCTTGGAATGCCATGCCGGGTGTTCAGTTCGCCTTGATTATACATCCTGCGCCTGTCACTTTATCTGCACATCTGACTCTGCTAATACACTTAGATGAGACAAACAATCTGTGACTGCATCTCTTGCATGTCAAATACAAGCTCCTTGGGCAGAGCAATCACAAGACATCTAAAAATAACAAGAAAAGATATGCCTGCCGCATTTATTTATTAATATGTAGGACAGAGAAATGAGCGCTTTTGTACTTCCCTGCAAAATAAGAAATGCTAAAGCCATGTGGGGTGTCTTGAAAATGTAAGAAGTGGCCACGTGTGCACGTACCCGTTTGCGTTCGTAATATCTGACATTGGTCTGTGAATAGGGTTCGCCCCCATCAGCGGAATGTGCAGTAAGCACCGGAGCTGTACGATCAACGAAGACACGGGACTCGGCCTGGCTTTCACCATCGCGCACGAGTCCGGGCACAAGTGAGTAACTTCTCATTGTTCCTTCCTGTGAAAATGGATCCGGTGATTATTACGGATGGAATAGAATGGATAGGCTGAATGTCGTGTCAGGCTTCAAGCTGCTGCTGTCAGAAGGCTCAGGTGCTGGGGAGATGGACAGCTCAGTTGACAAAGGGGTTGTGGTGCAAAAATAAAGACGCAGGTTCGATTTCCAAGAAGCTGCATTTTAAAAAAAGCTGGGTGTGTTGTTGAGCGTTTGTAATCCTGGTACCGGAGAGGCAACTCTCCAGCGGGCCAGCCTGGTCTGCTAGGTAAGTGAGAGAGACTCCGATCCTCAAAACGGGGTGTATGGTATCTGAAGAACAACTCCCAAGGCGGTCCTCTGACTGCCATGTGCCCACATGTACATACTCAAACACACATTCACACACACACAAGAAGAGTGAGAGCGGGTTATTGCCAACATCTTTCCTTTCATGTGATGGCACCATGTCGTGTTTGCACATGGCTTGCTCATAATTTAGCACATTCTCTTGTCCTTTTTGTACTTGTTTTCTTCTGTTTTGTTCAGATAAGGATAAAACTCATTCCCCCCCCCCCACTTTTTCCCTCTATGTTTGAATCCTCTCCCTATGCCATCTATTGTTTTCCTTTTTATCTTGCGGCAAGGATCTTGCTGACTTGCTCAGCTTGACCATGAACTTGGGATCCTCCTGTCTTAGCCCTCCAATCCCGAAGAGATGGGATTATAACCCTGTACCACCACATTGAGCAGAGCTTAGTCTTCATCTAAAGAAAATAATCCTATTCCTATAAGAACATGCAACCCACTGCAGGTTATGCTGCGAACAGAGGTACAAATATATCGATCTTGACCCTTGCTTCTCTATACTGAACTGGAGAGAAAATGCCATGGGCACATCAAGCAGCTGTCTAAATCTGTTTTGCCAGTATGAAGTCCAAATAGATGGGTCTCACTGCTCAAAGTACTTGGATTAGGGAGAAGTCTAACCATTCTTGCTCCTGAGTTCCCCCAAATCAAAACACAACATTTTAGATAAGAAAAGCAGGTCATAATCTCCAGGTAGGGTGGGGAAATGGAGTTAGAGGTTAAGATGCTGGGACTTTGGTGATGCTCAGTTGATAACTTGCTATGTAAAGAATAAGGACTGTGTTTGAGCCCAAAAGCCTATGCAAAAAAGCTGGGTTGTAACAGCATACGGCTATAATCCCAGCACTGGGGCGACGAGACAGGCAGATCCCTGAGGCTCGCTGGGCAACCAGCCCAGATTAATTGGTGTGTTCCAGGCCCATGAGAGAATCTGTCATAAAAAGCAAGATGGAGGGTGGAGAGATGGCTCAGCAGTTAAAGCGTCCGCCATGCAAGCAAAAGATCCCCAGATTATATGTAAAATGCCTGGTGGACATGGCGATCTGTCTGTAGTTCCAGCTCCAGAAAGCAGAACATAGGACTCTCCAGAGCAAGCTCGCTCACCAGTCTGGCCTTGATGGAATGCCCTGGAGTCTAATTACAGACATAGGCTCAAAATAATAAGATGATAAAGCAACCGAGGATGATTCTTGATATCAGCCTTGTATCTCCTACATACATGCATGTGCACACACACGTTTGCCCACACCCACAAGCACACATACACATGAAAGTAGAGGATGTGGGCAGCAAGGTAGAGAGCACCAGAGGAATGGCATCTATGGTTCTATGGTTGACCTCTTACCGCCACACACATGTATGTGCATTCACACACACACACACACACACACACACACACACAGAGCAATGCACAACATTACCAAACACATGCAACAGATGGATGTAAAACACGTACTCAAGTTCTTCATAGCAGGCTCTGTGGTGCTAAGTTGTTAAAGTGACAATTCCTGAGATAGGACCTTCAACATGTGCTGAAGAAAGTGCGTACTGTCTTCTTAAATATAGCTCCATTAAAGTTAATTCAGAACTCCCCATTTTTAAATCTGAAATTCAACTCAGATTGGAGTTTTGGCACCACAAAATCCTAATGATCATTCTGTGCCTTTCCTGTCTTGACCAATGGCTTTCGCCCCTCCACTCCCAGCCATCTTTGCTTCTGGAATTCTTGTTCTCTATATTATGGGCTTTAATATGCTTAGAAAGATTGTCTCCCAGACAAATCTCCTTAGTTCCCTGGCTAGCCATGAAGAAGCAATGATGATTGGCAACACTGAGCATGAGAAAAATGTTTTTATTGCATGTTTGCTGGGGTTAATGAATATGCAGTTGTGAATGATCACTGCCATGTCCAAGGACTCGACAGGAAGACTTCTGGGATACAGCCAGCCTATACTTGTTTGGTAAACTGGAAGAGATGCTGAAAAATATGGCAGAACCACGGACACGTAGATCATAGCAAGATCTCATCTATGGTTGTGACGTCTTTATTTGGCATAGGTTTCCCTCTATGATAGTTATATAAATGAATTGTATGCCCTCCTCCATAGGACCCACCCTTACCTTGTAAAAATGTCTTCTCAAGAGGCAGGTTTCATTTTAAGAACTAGGGCTGTAGGGATGGCTCAGGAGTTAAGACTCTGCCTCCTAGGCAGAAGGTCCTGAGTTCAGATCCCAGAGCCCACATTAAAAACTCCAGGCAGAAATGTCTTTCACCTCTGGAAGACAGAGTCTGAGAAATTCCATAGCAAAGCAAAGAATAAGTACACAATCCAGGGTGATTCTGAAAGTCACCTTTTGGCCTCTGGGGGCATATATAGTACCCTCTGATATTTCACAGAAATACACACACACACACACACACACACACACACACACATCTTTTTTTTTTTTTTTTTTTTTTTAAATTTTTTTTTATTATTATTTATTCAACTGTGTGTATGTGCGCGCGCGTGTCTGTGTGTGTGTGTGTATGTGTGTGTAGAACCACGGACGAATTCGCGAACCACCATGGACGCCTCCACCTCCTTCTGCCCCGGGATTCACAGGCTCCGCCCTACCAGGACCAGAAGCGCAGGCCGCCCCCGCTTCCGTCTGGCGTCTATACGTGGGATCTGGGATCCGAACTCGGGACCTTCCGCCTGCAAGGCGGAGGCTTAACCCCTGAGCCACCTCTCCAGCCCACACACATCTTATGATCAGAGTTTGATCCTCAAAAACCCACATGGTAGAGGGAGAGCACTAACTTCTGAAAGTTGTTCTCCGACTCTACTTGTGGGCCATGAAAAAAATATGTATTCTCTCTCTCTGTCTCTGTCGGTCTCTCTGTCTCTATCCTCTTCTTTTTCTCTTTTCTCTCCCCCCTCTTTTCACCCCTTTATAAGCTCTTTCTCCCCTCCAAAACAAGCAAATAAATAAATGTTTTAAAAACTCACAAAAGAACATTTTTTATTTTGTGCACCAATTTTCTTCTCCAGACAGCTTGTTTAGCTAAGCCCCTAATCTATAACCTTAGGTGACATATTTCTTCCTGTGTTAGGAGACTTGGCAAACAGTACATGATTCCTAGTTAACAGAACACCTAAACTTATTTCTCCTCTTTCATTGCTAGAACCATCTGGGGAATGAAATAGAACAAATCAAAGTTTTGTCAAATGTGCTTCAATTTTTTTCTCCCTATGGGAATTTTACAGCAGCTAGTCATAATTCATTATTGTCCTTCCTTTTCTTTCAGTTTCATTGAATACTGTGTCACTCCTGGGCTCCCCGAGTCTGGGCTCCCCCAGGTTGTAGCTTGGAAAATGAACTAACTCACAGAAGGTTGTTTTTCTCCATTCTCTTCCAGCTTTGGCATGATTCACGATGGCGAAGGTAACCCCTGCAGGAAGACGGAGGGCAATATCATGTCCCCCACACTGACTGGAAATAATGGGGTGTTTTCCTGGTCCTCCTGCAGCCGACAATATCTCAAGAAATTCCTGAGGTAAGTCGGGTGGACTTAAGGGGCGCACCCTGGTTTAGAATGGTGTTCATGATATGTCTGCTGCCACTCCACTAATAGCATTTGCCAATCTATTGACGCTTGGGCTGCTTTGCTGTGTTGGTGCATCGTGTTTTCTTGTTTAAGCATATTGACACCCCTTAGGGGAGTTGCCACCAGGAACTGGAGGAACAGCAGGTCAGCTCAGAGGTATGGTGGGCAGGACCCCAACACCACCACCATCACGTGTCTGACCACAGGACTGCATTTAGCCAGCCATCCTCATTCATTCTTCAGTGACGGCACAACTTAGTTAGATATATACCTGGGGAGGAGGCGCCTCTTGGAATCATCCATGCCACCTTCTCAACAGGTACTCTGTCAGTTTCTGTCCTGTTACTGATACATACACAGGATCCGAACAACTAAAGGGGACAAAGAGTCTGTTCTTGACTTTTGGGTTCTGGTTATATTCCTGGGGTGGCAGGGGAACTTGTACCAGCATCGGGCAGCAAGGGAACTGGCCATGTTATATCCACAGAAAGAGGGGTGAGAAAAGGTCATCCTTCCCAGCTTACCAGTCTGCCTGAGCATGCCACAATATGGAGCCTAGCTCACGCCGTCTTACCCACCTGCATTGGCACTGGACTTACCCACTGCGGACTGGCTCTTCCCACATCAATTAGATAAGTTCCCACAGGCCTGCTCAGAGTCTTGCCTTAAGTAAATAACTCTTCATGCATGTACCTTAGTCTCAGTTCTCAGTCGTCACATTGACAGCTCTGTTTTACTGGGTGGATCCCGGTTAAACACTCCACAGGGAAGTTTTCTGCCTCCTGTCTCAATGAGTGTTTCCTTCTGGATGAGTCAATTATTTGTCCAGTTCTTTCTGTGTCTAACTTTTTTTTTTCAACGATAGAGTTTCATGTTGGACCTAGGTTGACCTTTAGCTCATTTTTTGGTCAAGAATAACCTTGAACTCATGATCCTTCTGCTTTTACCTTCCAAGTGAGGGCTACCACATCCAAGCTGCTCCTGATCCTCATTTATTTATCTTACAAGCTCATCGAAGGTCTCAATTATTTACATTTGTGAAGCTTATTTGAAATAAAGTACATCTCTGCTCTCTTCCTCTTAAAAACATACAGCGTGGCTTAAACAACCATGAAGACATATGTTCTGTGATATTTTGTACATTTACTTCTTGGTCTCATGATTGGTCAAATGTCAGGCATATTCTTAATATTGTAGCTTGTAGGGTTGGTACCATTGGTCCGTCTGAATAGCAGCTCCTGCCGACTGAATGCTAGTCATTAGGGAAAGAGCTTCTAGCTCAGTCCCAGCTTGATGTCTCCTCATCCTGTAGCCATAGCATGCGATGGTGTCTTCCGTTGTAGATTCTTACGGACTGCTTGTGGCTGTCCATACCTTGCTGCTGGACGCTGAAGCCACGGCGGTCATTACCTTCAGTTATGTGCTCAGCCGAGGAGCCCACCAACTTCCAGTGGATCGCTCCAAACGCACAGTCACACAGAAGACCGTGACTCAACTCCATGGGTCTCACAGTGAAACCAAAAGATATGAATGTGGCAAAGGGACTTATAGGAAAGAGGAGGAGGTGTCACTGGGGAGAAAGTAGGATTAAAGAGGAAAGGGGTTCAGAAATTGGAATGTACCATGTTGATATACAAAACTGTCAGTACAAGTTCAATACAAGTCATAGATATATAATAAAACGTCCAGAAATATTATTGAATGAGACTGCCAAATGGATTTTTTTTCACCTGGGTTTGCCTTTCTTATCTCCTACACCTAATCCTAAGACATGTCAGTCCAATGCCGTCTGGCGCGTGGCCGTGTGCAGTCTATCCTCTGAGCTTTACTCTGCAATACATGTACGTTATCAACTCTAAAGATTCATCCATTCCCCATCTTCTCCACTCTCTGTTCCCCTCCTCCATTCCCCCTGCCCCACGCATCCTCTGCTTTTATTCCTGTGGCTGCCCCTGGCTGGGAAGGTCACTGATAAACTCAGCCACTAACCAGACTGTGCTTTTCCTCCCCAGCACGCCTCAGGCTGGTTGTCTGGTGGATGAGCCCAAGCAAACGGGACAGTATAAATATCCGGACAAACTCCCGGGACAGATTTATGACGCCGATACACAGTGTAAGTGGCAGTTTGGAGCAAAAGCCAAGCTCTGCAGCCTCGGCTTGCTGAAGGTATGTTCGCCCGCCGTCTCAAAGCTGCACTGAGGTTCTGCCTGTACCTACCGAAACCATAAACATTTGGCTTGCCGAGGCCAGAGGTTAGCATCTGGGTTATCTCGAAAACTGGCAGTTGTTTGGCATGATAATTAAGTGGCAATTTTACCATCAATGAATTATCCCAGTTTATCCCCCACGGACCATGCCTGGTTTTAATACCTCTTGTCCACATCCTCGGACAAGAATTCCCTCTCCTTGCATGCAGGCTTTAGTCCTTGTAGAAAAATCTGGGGACGTGCCTACTGCTAGTTGCTGCACCCCACTTCTTGTTCGACCTTCCATCACTGCCATGAGCTGACAACCCTTAACTCCCTGCTCTGCCTCCTTCTCCTTTGATAGCATGAGAAACCTGAATGGCGGCCGTCCTTTCTGCTGTATAGACATTCAAGATGTGTCGTAAATAGCTTCTTTGTGTTTTATTTTCTGTGAAGTTGTTCATTCAAGACCGTGGAAAAGATATCTGGGAACAAGAGAAATGCCAGGATGTGGAAATGAGGGGCACCGGGTTGCTCCTGGTCACGAAATGCATCTCTGGCTGCATCACAGTCCCAATGTCCATGACACGTGGGATCATTTTAAGCTGGTTGATTATCAATATCCAATGAGAAATACTAAAGTCCTAGATCCTGGGTGCACAGAAACTAAGAGTACAGAGCTCTTCTCCCTCCTCCTCCTCTTCTTCCTTTTCCTCTCTTCTCCCTCTTCCTCTCCCTCTTCCTTTTCACCCTTCTTCACCTTCTCTTCCTCCCCCTCCTTTTCTTCCTCCTCTCCCTCCTCCTCTCATCTCACTCTTCTTTTTTCTCCTCCTTCACTTCCTCTTCCTCCTCCTCTTCTACCTTCTGCTTTCCCTCATTCTCCTCCTCTTCTCCCTCCTCCTCCTTGCATTACTCTGCCAGGACTATCAGCAGTTTCCTTGCTAGCAGCAGCAACAGAATAGCAGCACCATGCATTAACAGCACCACCATGCATCAGTAGTACCATGCATTAACAGCACCACCATGCATCAGTAGCACCATGCATCAGTAGCACCATGCATTAGTAGCACCATGCATCAGTAGCACCATGCATCAGTAGCACCATGCATCAGTAGCACCATGCATCACTAGTACCATGCATTAACAGCACCACCATGCATCAGTAGTACCATGCATTAACAGCACCACCATGCATCAGTAGCACCATGCATCAGTAGCACCATGCATCAGTAGTACCATGCATCAGTAGTACCATGCATCAGTAGCACCATGCATCAGTAGTACCATGCATCAGTAGCACCATGCATCAGTAGCACCATGCATCAGTAGCACCATGCATCAGTAGCACCATGCATCAGTAGCACCATGCATCAGTAGCACCATGCATCAGTAGCACCATGCATCAGTAGCACCATGCATCAGTAGTACCATGCATCAGTAGTACCATGCATCAGTAGTACCATGCATCAGTAGTACCATGCATCAGTAGCACCATGCATCAGTAGTACCATGCATCAGTAGCACCATGCATCAGCAACAGCACCATGCAACATCACCGCCGTGGATCAGTAGCAGCAGCACCATGCATCAACAGCAGCAGTACCTTTCTGCCATCAAAACCACCACCACTGCTGCCACCGTTTCCAGCAGTTCCTGTATCAGCCTCCGTTCTATATTAAGACTCCGTCCTGCAAGATTTATTTGACTTGACCTCAATCTTCAAAACGTCTTTGAAGCAAAACTTATTGCCCCTTTCACCTGAACCCAGAGAAGGTATTTTGCTTGCTCAAAGCCACAGGACTTTTAAATGGTCGAGTCTAAATAGAGTAAATCACCACATGGATGGAAGTTCAGCCCTTTTCTCTTTATCAGCGAAGACCAGTTTCCCTTAAAACTAACATTTACTTCAGCAACCACCTTCATGACTCATGTGGCATCTCTGAGGTTTTATGCACAGCTGCCCCAGAAGCCTTAGCTATCGATTCCCAAGCTTCATGTAGGCTACATATGCTAATGCAGCTTTGATGTATCTACTGTCAACAAAAATGAATCCCTTGAAGATGCTTCCTGACATCACCCTTGGACCTTCCCAAACAAGCACATTGAAGTGCACCTGCACACACGTGAGCCCGCCCACATCCACATGCAAACACTCATACACACAGGCACACACCCTGTGCCACAAGCACATGGAAAGAAAAAAATAATAAAAAAAAATCAGATCTACATTTTTTTGGCATATCCTTCATGGTACTGGACTTCACATTGGCAAATACGCTTTGTATGTGACAATGAACAAATTTACAGTGATTTCAATTTGCCTGCTAAATCAAGACATTGCGTACACTGTAAATAACCCATTCACGGTGTGGAGAGGGTTTGTCTCCTAACCACGCCCCTTGTCACCTCACTCCAGGAGTCATTAGTTTCTCCGTCACCAGTCACATAGCACAGAGTTCGCTTTCTTTGGAGGCAGGAAGGATGCCCCGCAGAAGCCGCCCCTTCAGGGTCACACACATGCAGCAGACACTCGGGAGGCTTCTGTTCTCTGTCAGGCAGCCAGCAGGACATAAGCAACGACTTGTAATAATTTTCTGGTGCCACACCATATTTTTAAAAGATAGTATCTCAGTCGTAGCCTTTTCCTGGGAAGCAGAGAGAAGGGAAGCAGAAATTCCAAATGAGAAGAACTGGAGTAATAAAAGGCACTGAGATGTTGGGCGACATGGGAGACAGTCAAGAAGGAGATTGTCAGAGAGGATGACGATAAAATGGAGAAGTGGGGGTGACCAATGGACCCCCAGGGTGCTGATTTGTTTTCCTAGTGGCTCGGCTTTTGGTATTTTACTAATCTTACTTACAACCTGAGCTATGCCTTATGTTGAAAGGTCTTAAATAATGTTCTGCCAGGCTCTACCTGAGGAATTTCCAAAACGATTGTCCTTGCTGCCCTCACACTTGACTGACTGTTCTTTCAGAGGCTGACCTGCCAAAAAAAAAATAGCCTGAGGTGCGCGCGTGTGCGTGTGTGTGCGCGCGTGTACATGCATGCCTATGTTGCATGTGGGTGAGTGGACATGTGTGGGCAGGTATACAAGAAGGTACTTGAGTCCGAAGGTGACGTCAGGAGTCATCCTGGACAATTTTTCACCTCACCGCTTTTGCTATGGGGTTTCCCAAGGCCTCCCTTCCAGGTCTGAAGTGTGGGCTGCTGCCTTAAGTGGGATTTGGGGATCTGAACTCAGGTCCTTATGCTTCAAAGGCAAATACTAAATCCCTGAGCCATCTCCCCAGCCCCTGAGGCTATTTTTAGTCACTCTCTCTGCTTTGCCTTTTCTCATCCTCATGTCTCTGCCTTTTGTAATTCAGCTTGGTTTCTTCTCCTTTACAAAGTGTTTGCACTTGGTTAGATTCACTGTAATAATGTAAGTCCTGGGGCAAAGCCACTTAGGAAGAAAAAAGGGTTTTTTAGCTGACAGTTTGGGGGTTCATGGGTATGGCCCTGGAATGGGGTCAGGTCTGGTGAGCACCCACCTGGCTAGCTTACATCTCAGTCAGTGACAATGGCTATAGCTTATGAGGGAACAAGCAATCACACCACCATAGGGCGAATTAGATAGAGAAACACTGGGGTGAGACGTGGCGCTTCTTAACAGTCCCTGCAACCAGGGTCTCATGGAAATACCTTAATCTGGGGCTGGAGAGATGGCTCAGGGGGTAGGCCTCTGCTTCACAAGCAGAAGGCCTGGGTTTGAATTCCCCAGCTTTCTAGAAATCACCCTCGTGCCTCCAAAGGCACACACAGTGTCCTCTGATATATACAGACACACACACAGAGCACACACACAAATAAAAAAGAAATACCTTAATCTCTGTTGTGTAAATTTCCATGGAGAGACACAAGCAAACTTACTGTCATTCCAAGTTGCACATCCATGCCCAACCAAAGAAATGATTGCACCTAAAGTCTAGCTCAGAGAACCAGTGAGTTTCCTAGGATTACTGAAAAGAATATAGGTGAGAGCTACTCAAGGAATGTATGCTACAAAGGCATCTGCATTAAAAAAAAATCAGCATGGTGGCACAGGTCAGGAAAGACACACCCCTGAGGCTCCCACGTGACTCCCAGGCAGCTCTGCAGTTAGATGGTCTTTTCTTTCCACATGGGGAGATGCTTCTGCTCAGCAGTTGTTCCCGCTTATATAACCTTGGTGCAAGAGCTCCCCAAGACTGTATTTGTTCGGTCCAATAAACCTCGTTTGGGCAGGCACTGTTTTACACTGAGCATAGGTCCATAATATCCGCCATCTAGGGCACGCCTCCAATTGGCTGAATGAATACTTTCCCAGGAGGTCCTGCTGTGCCACGCTGAGAAGGCCCAGCTCCCACCAGAAAGCACAAACCACCTGCAAGTCATAGCAGTGTTCACAAGAGTGAACTGTGAATCTGATTAACAGTTCCATACCTCAGCAAGGTAGGTGACAGCATCTATTCACACACGGCATGTTTGGAAATGCTCCTGGCTCAGCAAGTGAATTGACGCTTCTTGTCAGCAGGTCCCAAGCACTGCAGACCTCCCTGTGGGGCAGTGAGCAAGTGACAAGCAGAGGGTCATTGGTTGTATCCTGTGGTTGCCAATAGTTACGGAGTGGGAGCTCAGCCATCTTCATTTATTGACGCACTGGGAAAGGCCAAGGCCAAGTGGAAATTGGAATTCTACTGAATGTTTCTGGGCACACTGTCTCAGCCTTCACTCTGAGAGATGGAAGGACACGGTTGCTTTTCTTCTAAGATTTGGATGTTAGGATTAAAGCATGGAGTGTAAGCAGGAACCTTCTTTGTAATTTAGGAACCTCTTTGTAATTTATCACATCATCCTTCGGTTGTGACACTTATGTCACAGCATTAACATTGTTGCGTGGCCTTCAGATATGTTTCTTGCCTCGGGAGTCCACGTCTCCTCCTAGGATTCCCAATTCTAGAATCCTGTGTGGATGCTGAGTAGCACAGACACAATCCTCATGTGTCACCATTCAAGAGTCAGTTCCAAAGCTCTCTCTGTTTCTCCCCCAAGGATGCTGAAACCTGCCTTTTCTCTGAGCTCAGGAGAACCTTCACTTTGTCTTTCATCCCTGTGAATTCTTGATGTTGCCTGGTAACTAGCAATGCCTGGCTCCTGCCCCGTCAGGAAGTGTCCACCCAGCAAGCATCTGCCTCAATAACTGATGCTCATGATTAACTATTAGACTTGCTGGGATGGCTGAGGGTACAGCAATAGACCCTCCTGTTCTTGCAGAGTGGAACATTTCGCTCTACCTCCCTCTTGTCCTTGAAGAAGGGTTCTCAGGCAGGGGGAGTGTCCAGCGGGTACGGTGCATGCTGTGGACAGAGGAGGACTAGACTTTGAATCCTAGCACCCACATTTTATAAAAGCTGTGTGGCCATGGCAGATGGCCTATATCCCAGGGCTCAGAAAGGGAGGGAAGGTGGATCAATCCCAGGGCAAACTGGCCAGCTAGACTAGTCTAGCAGCAAGCCCCAGATTCAGTAATAAATACTGTCTTGGTAAATACAAAGACACCCCGAATCAACCTCTGACCTCCACATGCTCACCCCACATATGTCTACACAAACATGCACATGTGTGTCAACACGTGGCCAAATGTGTATATACAAACTCGCACACAAATATACACACAAAGAAGTAGATAAGAGAGGACATCCAAACATGCATGCCCACAGGACCCTCTTAGCATCAAGGGGGGGTGTGCTGTTTGGCCACAGGACCCACACTGCTCTCCTAAAGATCCTCTGGGTGTCTCGCCTTCACTGGAGAGTATTCTTGTCCCTTCTGACTGCCAAGGTTAACGTATCACAGTGGAAATAGTGATAGAATACCTGTTTGGTCACAGATCCCAACCCCACACCAATTTATCTTTATCTGCAGCAAGGCCATTATCTTAGATTTCCTTGACTCCCATGCCATATTAGTCTGCTGGAGAAGAGACAGGAAAGTTAGATATTGTTCCGCTTGAGCTCAATCATGAGGAAACAGGAGGTAAATCATCTGTCTAGGATCACACAGAAATCGCCAAGTAGATAAGAAAATAAAACGCCCAGTGTTCTGAGTAAAACGTGGATGGAAAACTTGCTTATATGATTTAAATTAATTCTTTGAGCACGGAAGAGTGATAACTACTCCTTTATGCAGAAATAGCTATATCCTAATGACTGTCCTATTACTAGCTGATCCAGAAAAGGTACTCTAGGGTATTTACCTCTTGGAAATGGAAGACAGTGCTTACAGCAAAAAAATGAATTCAAGTGGTTGTGGAGATGACTGGGTGGATAAAGCACTTGCCGTGCAAGCGTGAGGACCCCCAGCTCTCCTATAAAAGCCAGGGGGGCATATGGGTTATCTGGAACCCCAGCCCTTGGGAGACAGAGACGAGGGATCCCCAGAGCAAGCTGGGCTTTGCCAGACTAGCTACAATGCACAAGCTCCAGGTTCCCATGGGAAAAGATGGAGAGTGATCAAAGATCCCTGATGTCAACCTCAGACCTCCATATCCCATGTGAATACATACACACGAACATGTACGTACACACACATACACACACACATACATATCTAACAAAAAAAATCCACACCACTTGTTCAGAAATGTTCCTGGTTAGTGTTTGATTGACCAGGGCCCAAGACGAGAGTCAACAGCCAATAGATACACAACAATCACTATACCCAGAAATGTGGGGCGTGGTTTAAAAAAAAAGAACATTTGAAATAGAGAGCCAAAGTTCCATTAGGTATCCTTCCCTTGTATGAAATTTAAGGGAAAGCATCCCTAATCTATTGCAACTGATGTCATGATTGCCTCTCAGAGGAGAGTATTTTGAGGGGTGACACACATGTTCTGGCCTGATTGTGCTGATGTCTGGTGGTGTATGTGTTTTGCCAATGCTCCTAGAACCATGAGCCTACAAGGCATGCACATCATTGTAGCAAATTACAACCTGGTAGAGTTGATTTTCAAATGATACCTGTGACAATTCTCGTTGGTTGGTGGTTTTTAATTACTGCTTAACTTACAAGCTCAGGTCACGAGGGTGAATCTAGGAGGGTTTAAGCCCCGGCCAACCAGAGACTTGCCTGCTAAATGCAGAGGAGGAATTCATGGGATTTGTTTGGCACTGGGGTTTTCCTCAGAGCACAGTACAGTCTTCCTCTCAGTCATTGTAAAGAACCAACTAGTCAAGTGGCACAGGGAAACCTCTTGCAGCAGTAGCCAGAGTTTTTATTTGATTTGGATGTTATTTGTGTGTATTCGTAGTTCTGGAATGAGCCTAGAACTTGGTACATGCCCAGGAAGTGCTGTACCACTAACCGACCTATATCCTCTAGTGAGGTCTGTTTGTGTGTGAGTGTGTATGCGTATATGTGTGCATGTGCGTGTGCGTGTGCGTGTGTGTGTGTGTGTGTGTGTGTGTGTGTGTGTGTGGTATGTGGTTTGTGTGTGTCAGGGGGCACTGTGTGTCCCTGTGGAGGACCAAGGGTAACTTCAGGAATCATCCTGGATTGCTTCTACCTCCTTCTTGCTTCTCTCTGAGATTTCTCAGACTCTGCCCACCAGGACTGGAAGTGCAGATTGCCATCATTAACTCCTGGTGTTTTTACATGAGACCTGGGATCTGAACTCAGGACCTTCTGCTTTCAAGGCATAGTCTTAACCCCTGAGCCATCTCTCTAGTCCCCAATTCTTTTCTTTAATGTGATTTCTGGAGATAGTAATTGGGTCCTTAACTATCTTCCCAGCCCTCATACATGGTTTTTATTGAAGACTCTTCTTATGGACTCCAAAGTCTTTATTAACAGCAAGGATCATTTCTAATTATAAGCTCAGGATTTTTTAGCTCATTTATTGATGAATGAACTTCATGTACTGAAGTCTGCTTTGTACCCAGCACTGTCCTAACTTCTTGAGATGCAGCTGAGGAAAAGCAAAGTCCCCTGTCCTAATGGCAAAGGGGACTGGTCTCCATGTCCCAAATGAGCAAATGATGGGATGGATGAGTTCAGAGCAACCTAAGGGAAATGGGGTAGCTGATTGGCTGCGGCTGAGTGCATGTGTATTCTGGACACTAACGTGGCAGGCTGTGTGGCGGAGGCCTAGCATGAGGGGGGACTTGGGTTCAATCCCCAGCATCACAATAAATATAGAGCTTAGTTTGTTTAATAGGTATTAGTGAAGTCACAGGAGATGGGATCTGGGCAGGCCTGAAGGAGATGAGAACCTGAGACAGCGACAGGCACTTAGGACAGAGGGCTGGGGAGATGGCTCAGGGGTTAAGCCTTTGCCTTGCAAGCAAGAGGACCTGAGTCCCCAGATCCCATGTAAAATGCAATGGGTGGTTATGGCAGCAGCCTGCAATTCTGCCTGCAATTCTGGCCATGGAAGGCGGAGCCTGAGAAACCCCAGAGCAAAGAAAGGAGGAGATAGAGCAATCTAGGAGGATTCCCAGAGTCACCCTTGAGCCTCATAGGCACAAATGCACTCAAGTACCTTCTTGAACACACACACACACACACACACACACACGTGAAAAGAATGGACAGAGCCACAGCCCATGTCTGTGGTCACCTGTAGATGGACGCAAGACGCAGACCATAATGGACAGAACAGAGTGATGAAGTGGTAAGCAATAAAGAGGACCCGATGGCCGTAGCTTGGAAGATGATGAACATTTTGATTTTCCTCCCGGTGACATCAGAGGGCATTATGTGATCCTGTAGAGAAGCCATGTGATCTGACCAGACCATCTGGAAGGATCTCTAGCTAGACAGAACTGCCCATAATAAGAGGAACATTCTGTTACCCAGTAGGAAGCCACACCACACATCTGACACACAGACATGAAGTGTGTCTAGGATACAAGTCACACAGAGACATGGGCTACCATATTGGATAGTACTGTGATGAGAATTGACTGGTCCACTGATACCCAGGGCGTGGGTGTGGCACTAAGGCACAGATGGACCAGGATGATCACAGTAGAAGTGGGCAGCATCCAGGCGTGTCCAGTCTTTTGGCTTCTTGTACCCAGTATCACCTACAAAGCTCAACACTTCAGAACCATGTATTCAGCCTCAAAATAATATCTTGTAACATTTTTAAGTAATTTTGCAATTTCGTATAGGGCCACCATTCATAGCCACCCTGGGCTGCTCCTAGTAGATGATGAAAATATTTGAGTCAATCTGATCTGACTTTCCAGTGGCAGATTTTTCTTATTATAGAATGCGACAGAAAGAGGCGTCAGAGAAAAATGGCAGGGATCGGGGCCTGTCATGGTTTGAATGTGGGTTTGTCCTCTTGCACGCTTGTGTGTTTGCCTCCTTAGCTGATGTTGCTATTTGGGAATGTTGCAGCACCTTTAATCAGTGCTGGAGGGAGGCATGTCACAGGGGGTGGGCCTTGAGTTTGGAGAGCCCCGCCCTGCTTCCCCTAGCAGTCAGCTGTTGCAGCTTGCTGCCTGTTCCCTCTGCCGCCATGATGTCTGCGGTGACCTGAGATGTCTTCGGCTTCTGCTGCCCGCCATGCCTTTCCCACCATGATGGACCATGTCTTCCCTCTGAACCATAAGCCAAATAAATCTCCCTTCCTCTCCTGAAGTGGCCCGAGTCTGATGAGCGCTGTCTCACAGCAGCAGAAAGCAACCCTTGGAGGGAGTCCTGGACTTCTGGAGATAAGCCAGCGTTGGGTTGAGGAGTAGCATTTTATAAAGCATTTCGCTTTATGAAACTTGGCTCCCACAAGTTTGCCCTTTCCAGCTTGTCATGTTTTACTGGCTGGGACGGAGGTCTTGCGGAATGCATGCAGAGAACATGGGTCAACACATGGCGGGACCCACTAAGGGCTTCTTTCCTTAGAAAATGTGGTCTTGTCCATTGAAAAAAATTATCCAGGCAACATGAGATCTTGGGGGTCTCTGTGGTTGTTTCCTGTGCTCTTAAATTATGACTTAAGTCCAGGTAATTGCAGATAAGAAAGAGTCTGTTGAATGCGGGAAGGGGAGGGGGTTCTCCAGGAGAAATGGCAATAAGTTCCCTTTTTGTTTGCTTGGAAAGGAAGCATTCTCAGCGGGCTTTCGTGGTCATCAAAGCATGTAGTTGGCTATAATTACGTTTGACTTCTGTGCTTTGCTGCGGCAGAAATAACATGTTCCTACAGCCTGTCTTGTTTCACTTTGGAATCCCTGTATTTTCCTGGTCCTCTCAGCCATCCCTCCCCTAGTCCCTGTGGCTTGGCATTGGCCCTGGTGTCTAGACTTCTTTTTTTTTTTTTTCTTTTTCAAGATCTCTTTTTCTTTGGTCCATCCCAGGATCATTAAGATGGTAGCTATACGTCAGAAGGAAGGTTATTTAAACCCTGAAAGCCTTTCCAGGTGAGACTTGAACTGTCTCCTGCCCTCCCCTCTCCCCCTGCCCCCAGCCATCCAGGCTGACTTATACCTTCAAGTATAGTTCGACAGTAATTAGATCCCCTCAATCGCAAAGCAGTGTGGGATGGACACCCACAGAGCTGACCACCCTGTTCTGTTCCTGGGATACTTCTCCACCATAATGAAAATTAATCGATAGGCATCGTATTAGGATTACATCATCGAGGGGACTGAAGAGATGGCCATGTAAGCAGAAGGGCCTGAATTCAGATCCTGGGTACCACACAAAACCGCCAAGGAGAAAGAGCAGCAACCTGCACTTCTGGCTGTGGAGGGCAGAGAGAGCCTGGGAAACCCCAGAGCAAAGCAAAAAGGAGGTAGAAGCCACCCAGGATGATTCCCAAAGTCGCCCTTGAGCCTGGACAAGCACACACAGTGCCCACTTTCACACACAACATACACTTGTACACATTTATGCACACCTACACATACACGCATGCGAAAAAACGAAAGAATGACACCCACAGTTTCAGTGCTCAAGAGAGAAGAAAGTAACATCTGCAATGGTGAGAACAGATGACTTTGAAGAATTTGCCTGGACAGCAGACTTGCTTTACTGGACAATGTCACTCACCCTCAACAACGGTTCTACAAAGCAAACACCATGAAGACACAGAGAAAAAAATTGTAGCTTCGAGCCATTCTAAAACATGTCAGAGCTCAGGGTTGAATCAAATGTGCTTTCTATTTCTAGTTCTTTCTACTCTTACTGTCTACACATTCAGAGATCATAGCTGTTCATCAGGGCAAACATCAGCGTCTGCTCTGTTACCTGGGAGACAGATCTCTTCTGTGTCAGCCTTTGGTGTTTTGGGTGCTAACTGTTGATAACCCTCCAATGTTACTAAATACACATGAGCATGTAGATACTGCACAACCTTCCTGCGTCTACAGTTACCTGAACAAACTGCGTCCCCGCAGACAGTTACCTGGCACATTTGCTGAAGAATCCATCCGAGTGCCTTGCATCCCTGAGCTCAAGCCTGTGCACAAAAGCTTTGAAACCATTTTTGTGTCTCACATGTTCTCGCCCTCATCGACCCCTTCTTTCCTTTCAGGATATTTGCAAATCTCTCTGGTGCCACCGAGCAGGTCACCGGTGCGAGACCAAGTTCATGCCCGCGGCCGAAGGAACTGTTTGTGGCTTGAAGATGGTAAACTGTGTACTCGGTAGTTTTCTTCAGCTCTGGCAATGCATGGAGGCTTGGAACTCACAACACTTGCATTGGGACGTTGGCATGCAATATCTGTTCCCCGGCACTACTTCCTGACACCTCTTTAGTTAACAGGATTATTTATCAGTATTTGCGTAAGCATCGTGCATATGCTTGTGAGTGTAGGGCACACACGAGGTCAGAGGACAACTTTCAGGTACCTTTTTTACCTTGTCTGACAACGGGTCTATTCACTGTTGCCGCCAAAGCCAGGCTGGCTGACCCTCAAGTTTCTGGGGACTCTTGGGGTCTTAGCCTACCGTTTCCTCTAGGGACACAGAGATTACAAATGCTTACATTCAGCTCTTACACAGGATCTGGGGATTTGAACTCAGCTTGTCAGACTTGCCCAAGTCAACTCAACCATGTCCCCAAACCCAGCAAAGTCTCTTAAACCATGTGCTTACATAACCCAATCCATTCCACAGTTTTTCCTTTTCAGGCAGACAATAGGTTTTATGGCGGATCACTTTTCTGTTAAACTTGAGGTTGTTTAAAATAAAGTCTCAGGTAGCATGACCAGGCCTCTACCATTCACCTGTCTCCCAAGAGCTGTCACTAAACTTCTGGTGTGCACAAAGATGCTTCTCGCTTGCTGTGGCATTCTTACGGCAGGCTGAGTAGCATCTACCTATCCACTTGTAATGAAGGTCTTTGTGCTTGTAAACATCTTGAGCCCGGGCTGGAGAAATGGCTCAGGAGTTGAGACTCTGCCTCACAAGCAGAAGGTCCTAAGTTTGGTTCCTGGTCCCACATAAAAAATGCTAGACGGAAATGGTAGGACCTGCAGTTCCGGTCCTGGTGGGCAGAGCCTGGGCAATCCCAGAGTGAAACAAAAAGGAGGTAGAAGCAATCCAGGATGATTCCTGAAGTCACCCTTGATCCTTTACAAGGATACACAGAGCTCTTACACACACACACACACACACACACACACACACACAAATAATAAAGTTTTTTTTATTAAATCTTGAGCCCTTCCACAGTGCAAAGTCAGGTCAGGTCTCTCTCTATTCTGAATGAAACACTTTCATATGCCCACTCTGTGTTATTTCCACTTTCCCAACAGAGTCTGTAGGGGGAGGAGCCCTTGAGTTACCAATAAATGATTCAACTAAAAATTTTTTAGTTCAACTAAAAAATCATGTTATGTGATGAGAGGTTTACAGGTCTGCTGGTCTCTGTTACTGACTCTCTCGAACCAGCTTCAACCTGCAAGGAAGAATTGGTCATTGCAAATGCATTTGATTCCTCCGTGACCTCTTGAGACATTGAGATCAAGTTAGGAAACTACAGGACTATAAGGGCTGGCGAGATGGCTCAGGAGTTAAAGCCTTTGCCTCACAAACAAAGGGAACTGAGTTCAGATCCCAGATCCTCGGTAAAACTGCTCAGTAGAAATGTCTTGAGCCTTCACCTCTGGTCCTGGAAGGCAGAGCCCGGGGAAACCCCAAAGCAAAGTACTAAGGAGGCAGAGAAATTCAGGTTGATCTCCTAAGGCATACATATTCAAGCACTTTCCCTTACACCTGCCAAAATATGTACACCTGCCCACATGCAAAACACACATAAACCAAAATAAATAAAAAAATAAAGCCAAGAAACTCCAGCAGTATGGAGATTAAAAGAAAAAAAAAGTAAGGTGTTAGTTCTCTTCTTTGAAGAATTCACAGCCCACCCAGAAATCGACAGCTCTCCTTCAGACATGTCTTCTGTTAGCATGTATTGCGGTCGCCCAAATAAATGAAAAATGAGTCGTGCTTGGGATTCAGTGTGCTGAATTAGTTGTGACGTGCACTGAGGGTCCCTGAGTGACTGGGCGAGTGGGCATTTCTTCACCAAGTTCTTGTCTGCAGAGTCGTTTTCAATTCCTCACCGCTTGCAGGGATTTTATGAGAGTTGGCAGGTGCGGGGTCCCTCCACCATTCTTGGATCACAGAAGCAGCTTGCTGGGCTGCAGCTGGGGAGCCCGCCCTTGTCTCTGGCTGATGCTTGTTTTACATCCATTCAGCAAAGGCCCTGTTTCCTGGCAGGGATGATAGATCCTGAGCATAGACACAGTCCTCAGATGACCACTTCCTCCCGTCCCTGCCCCCTATATGTTCTCAAAGGTGTTAGGGAATTTCAAGCAAACCCTGAAAGGGCTGTTAACCCCAGAAAGAAGCTGCATTAACAGTGAAAGAATCCATCAGCGAGCGGCAAGAATTCAAAGAAAGGAAGCAATATCTTAACTTAGACAAAGCTGACTAGCAACCAAGCTACACAATAAACAGTCACAGAGCCAGATGTATCGCCAGGGAATAGTGAAGATTTCAAAGTCAGATAGCTTTCCTGTGATTCCATAAGAGAACAAGAGAATTCGGCTTCTCAGCCAAGCCTGGCACGGCCCACACCCAACCGTTTGGATCTCAGTGCCGAGAGTGGGGTTTAGGAAAGAGCACAGTTGTGCTAAGTCATGTAGAACTTGCTGGAAATGAAAACGTCCCGGGGTGGGGGGCGGGGAGCAGAGACTAAATGTAGTCCAAGGGCAAGAGGTGACCAGAAAAGCCTGGATTCCTTTCCAAGGGAGCGTTAACATGGGAAAGTGAGCACACAAAACAGTTCTCAGCCTACCTTGTATGTATCACAGCCAAGTCAGAGACTCGGCGCGGATCCGTCCAAGAGGCTGAACGACCGCCAGGTCATCAAAGCGGCTGAAGCACCAGACTTCCCAATAGACAGGCTGCTTGGACCCGGCGTTACTCAGTTTCATGAGAAGTGCTCTGTCATGGGCTAGGAACGTGACCCACGCATGTCTGATGACCCCAGTTCAATCCCGGGAAGCCATGTAAAGGTGGAAGAAAAGAACAGAATTCACAAAGTTGTCCTCTGCCATCTTCCTGCGTGTCGTGGCACATGTGTGTCATAGGCACATACATATCTCTCTCTCATCTCTCTCTCTTTACTATGTACTAACACATATACACATACAAACATGTATGCATATGTAATGTTAGCAATAATAAATAGCTTATAGTGATGGTTTGGATAAGTCAGAATACCTGTACTTCCATCCTTTTCCATGATGAACTGGTCACACACACGATCAGTTCTTTGCTGCTACAAACCACTCTCCTTGAGTGAATGATTTAATTGTCTCATAAGTAACATTGTCTCCAAGCCACTCAGAGTCTCCTCTGCAATTTTGTTTGACCTCTTCGGCTCCTGCCGGAGTCTCACCTGAATAGTTCTTCGACCTGGACAGCTGAGAAAGCTTGCACCTGTCACCATAGTGACAGGAAATGCCTCTTTCTGCAGACCCGACAACCAAGTGTGCATGAACTGCAGCAGCAAAGGGCTCTGTCGCGATGCTACGCACTGTCTTCTGCCCCCAGTTTCCTCCCCTCATGGAGGTATTTGTGTCTGCCCACACACCCACACACTCACACACCCACACACCCACACACCACACCCACACACCCACACCCACACACACCTGTTTTCTCTGATCAGAAACCCTGTTGCCTTTTTTTCACAGTGGTGTCGGCAAGGCCAGTGTGTGAAAGTCGGGGAGCTCGGTCCGCGGCCGGTCCACGGCCATTGGTCTGCCTGGTCCAAGTGGTCAGAATGTTCCCGCACGTGTGGCGGAGGAGTCAAGTACCAGGAGAGACACTGCAACAACCCCAGGTGAGGCTGCCGCAGAAAGATGCGCTCCGGGAGGCTGAAGCACATGGTCTACAGCGTGCCTTTTCCTTCCCTCCTGTGTGTAGCAGCCAAGGTTTGTACCAGGCTGTGTAGACGCAGGCTGCGTGTGCAGGGCGGGTTGGATCCGCAGCACAGCAGAGGACGCGCTGGGTGTGCGTTGAAGACTCCAGTCATTGCCTGAGCTACTTGGGCATCTAAACTATAGCTGTGCAATCCTAAAGTCAGGTACCTGGACTGTGGCGTAATCAGGGGGCTTGGCGCCTGGGGTGTGTGTGTGTGTGAAACAGGAGAATTTGTGCTGATTTTGACCTTGCAGAAATGTACATCAGCATGTGTTCACAAATCTGCTTGACTTCTCAAATACAAACATGTAGCATGAGACATTTCCAGGTGTCGATGGCAAATCTGATTTTTCTTTAGAAACTAAATGAGCCACTGCGAGAACTAATCAGAATGTCGTGTCCTCGGTGGGAACTGGTCACTGTGGGGACTCTGGCATCCAAGCATCCTGGAGTCTGTGTAGGCGGCATGTAGGTTACATTGAAATGCTCCAACTCGCACATGAGATGGGCATTTCCTGGTCCACATGGTAGGAAGCTCCCAGACTGGGGAGTTACAGAGGACCACAGAATCCTATGTCTCTCTCTTTCTTAACTGTATGACTTTGGGAAAGGCACTTGAATGCTGAACTTTGGGCACAGTACATGAACTGAAGATGTCATCCCTACTTGAGGTTTGGAAGAAATAGGAATTATGAAAAAGAAATGCCTGAACACCTTGTATCATCTCAGTACTCGGGATGCTGAGTTCAAGGTCAGCCCGGGCTGCATGGTGAGATCCTGTCTGTAAGAAATTTGGAAGGAAGGGAGGAAGGGAGGCGGGGAGGAGAAGGAAGAAGAAGGAAGGAAGGAGGAGGAAGGAAGGAAGGAAGAAGAAGGAAGGAAAAAGGAAGAAGGAAGGGAGGAAAAAGAAGAAGAAGGAGAGGAAAAAGGAAAGAGGAAGGAGGAAAAAGGAAAGGAAGAAGGGAGGAAGGACGAGAAAAGAGGAAGGGAAGGAGGAAGGAGGGAATGGACAAAAGGGGAAGTGGGAGGAGGAAGGAGGAAGGAGGGAGGAGGGGGAAGGGAGGAAGGAGGGAGGGAGGGCGGAGGAGGAGGAAGGAGAGGCGGAAGGGGGAAGGAAGGAAGGAAGGAAGGAGGGAAGGAAGGGAAAAAGGGGGAGGGAGGGAGGAGGGAGGGAAAAAGGGGGAAGGAAAGAGGGGGAGGGAAAGAGGGGAGGAGGGAAAGAGGGGGGAAAGGAGGGGGGAAGAAAGGCAAAGAGGACACTCAGCAGAAGCCTCTGTGGCCCATGTGGACTTCATGGTCCTGTCAAGTTTACTGGGGGGGGAAGGGTCAGGGTCATAGAGTCACCCCACCAGAGAATAGCAAGCAGCTGAAGCCTCACCATGTCCCATGGGGAGAGATGGAGTTACAAGAATGTGTTGGGACCTTGTCAAACTGCCGGGCTGAGCTGGAGAGATAGCTCAGGGGTTAAGACTCTACCTCGCAAGCAGAGGGTCCAGAGTTTGGATCTTGAGTCCCACATAAGAAAACCAGGCAGAAGCGGAAGTAGCCTGACACTTTTGGCCCTGATGGGCAAAGCCTGGGAAATTCCAGCATGGGGCAAAAAAGGAGGTAGAGGCAACCCAGGATGATTCCCACAGTCACCCTCAGTCACCCTCAGGCCTGCACCGGGACACACACTAGTGCAATGCTCTGCCCCGAGCTCTCTCTCTCCAACCGTCTCTTTCCTTTGTGTTTGCAGTCACACTGGTTTGCCCAGGGTGCTCTTGAACTTGCTCCACAGCCCCAGGAGACCTTGAAGTTGTAATCCTTCTGCCTCAGTTTCCTGAGTAACTGGGATCACACGCCTGCAGCGCCAAGCCTAACTAATCCAGACTCGTCGACCTCAGCACTACTGTGCGAGGGTCTGGCAAGTTCTTGTGGGGGTTGGAGACGAGCAGCCATGACATCCGCCCACGTGGCACTGACTGTGCTAAATCAGTGCTGATTTTCCACCTACTCCTGAGTTGTGATGACAGCTGAAAATACCCCTTGCATTGGCATGTGAGTGGGCAAGAGTCATCACTGATTAGCCTAGTAACTAAGGATAATGGGCAGAAGGCTGAAAATACATTCCAAGATTATACCAGATTGTCAAAAACATCCATCTGATGCTTCAAATATAGCCCATGTCCTGGATGTGTTGTTGAAAAAAATTAGTGTATTATTTTGCATTTTTTACAACATATTTCATGTGTCTGGTTTTTCATACATCATCACAGAATTTTACAGTCTCCAAATCATTCCAAGAAAGAGATTACCTAACCCAATGGTTGTGCTGGTAGAATGCACATACTACACCCCTGAGAGTTCCATGAAAACTTTTCCAATATCTATGGGATGAGAAATGTCCTGTTCATGGAAACACCCTAATGCATCTTCAGAGATGCTGAGTAAAAGAATTTGTCTTGGAGTGTCACCCCGTTAGATGGATAAAAGATCATGAGAATGGTGTCGCCTTTAGCTGTGCACAAAGTCATAGTTAAGCACAGGTGTCAACTTGACAGTTGAAGGCTTGAGCTCTGGGCACATGTGTAGAAAATTAGTGGTTGAGTTAAGCCCAGAGCAAACCTGCAGGAGATTGTCTGGCTGATGGGGAAGGCCCAGCCCATGGTGGGTGGAACTAGGCCCTGAACAGATGAATAAAATACTGAGAGCCAGTTGAGGAAGTTGGCATCCTTGTGTATACTTGGTCAGACATGCTGGTCTGGCAAGTAAGGATCATCACTCACTCAGCCATTATGTAGAGATGGTGTGGCCAGTTCCCTCAGCCCTGGTGTTGGTGCAGTGCTCTCCTGTCAAGCTGGACAGACTGTAACCAGACTATCAGTAAGAAAATAAACCCCTTGTTCCCTTAAGCCGTTTGATGCTCATTTATCAGCCACCATGCAGGCAGACTGCAACAAGAAGTAGATAGGCTGTCGCCAGAGGATTGAATTAATTGATCTGCTTTTAATTTGCTTTGTTGTAGTAAAGCTCTCTCTCCTTCCCTCCCTCCTTCCCTCCCTCCTCTCTCCTTTCCTCCTTCCCTTCCTTCCTCCCTCTTTCTTTCTCCCTCTTTCTCTCCTTCTCTTTCCCGCCCTCCCTCCCCCCCTTTCTTCCTCCCACTCCTTACTGATTTCCTTCTTCCCTTAAGTTCTAGCTTTTGGTTCTCTTCGCATCTCTCAGCAAGGCTGTTTCATTGTCTCTTCTGGGAAGTTCTGTGAGACTCCTGTTTTATCTAACAATATTTTTCCAAGAATGTGTTCTGTTTCTTTACAAAAAAAAAAAGATATGCATGGTCAATTTGTTGAGTTACCAAATTTTTAAGTTTTACTAGAGTTTAAAGGTCATCGACCCCGGGACAGCTAGCATCCAGCATTCTGCTATCCCAGCTCTGCAATGGGCATTTTTATTCTATCTGTACCCCACTTTCTACAGCACCCCCTACCAGACCTTGGCGGCCTGTCAGAATGCTCCTTCAGGCATTTGCTCCCAAGCACTTATGACCTATTAGTTATTGTATGGATGGGCGGCTGAGGGAGACAGGGGACCCAGTCAACAGCAGCAGACCTCCCTGAGTACCACATTGGCAATGACATCAGACAAGGCCCGACAGTCTTCACCCTTGACATTTTCCCTGCGTTCCCATCTATTAAATCATTACGTGTAAGAGCTAGGGTAAGGTATGTGTGTTCTGCTTAAGAAAATTAATGATGACGTGATAAACAATTCTGGCACTTTCCAAAAACACACATTTAGGGGAGAATCAGGTTCTGTTCACTCAAGTGTCGCTTAGCAGGTGGAGCTGGAGGGAAGCTGGGTCGGAACACTAATCGCAACGAGACTGGGCACCCATTTTCTGACCTGTGATTTCCAGGATCAGTTGTTGAGGTCACTAGGGTAGAAGCACACTGATTGCCTTTGAAAACACACATCATGCATTCTTACTGAAAGGGTCTGCAGATCCTGTGTGGACTCTGTGGATGTGACTCAGTGGGCAGAACACTTGTTCAACCTGACAAAACATAGCATAAAGCAGACATAGTGGTCTGCACCTGAAATCTATCACTCAGGAGGTGGAGGCATGAAGACCCGAAACTCAAGTTCATCCTCAGGTATACAGGAAGTTAAAGGCCAGAGTGGTATATATGTCTCAGAAAAGGAGAGAGGAGGAGGAGGGGAAGGAGGTAAAGAGAGGGGGCAGAGAAGGAATATTCCATATATGTGTACATTTAACAGCACCCCCCAAGTGATTCTAACACCATCAAACAACCAGCATTATAAGCATCTATCATCAGGATGAAGTAATGATTGGTATTAATGGTCAACATGACACCTGGGAAGCCCACCAGAGACATGTTCTTAACATTAAGCTTGGCCCCAGGTGTGCCTATGAGAGACTGTCTTGATTGCATAGCTGATGTGGGAAGACCCAGGTCACTGTGGGAGGGACCATTTCTTGGGCAGGTGGTCTGGGATTTTGTAGAAATGAGAACTGAGCCCATGCCGCAGCAGGCACCCACACATGTGTTGGTCCTGCGCTCTGGTATTGCAGTGCATAGAGATGTGACCAGCTGCTTTACTTGCCTACCACTTCGACTTTACCACAGTGAATGTAAAGAACTTACTAGGCTAACAGATGTTATGGGAAGTGCTTCTGTTTATGCTCACACCATGTATAAAGCCCCAGAATGCAGAGTGGTTTGTACCTCTTTTTCTTTCATTCATGTATGTGTGTAAAGAGTGTGTGTGTGCGCGCACGTGTTTTTGCATTGCATATGGGTGCACATGTATGTTCAGGTGTATGTACATGAGTGCACTTGAGTGTGTGTGTGTGTGTGTGTGTGTGTGTGTGTGTGTGCTTATGGAGGCCTAAGGATGATACCAGGAAGGTATTACTGAGAATCATTCTTGATCACTCATCTACCGTATTGCTATCATGGGTTGGGTCTTTGCTTAAACACAGAGCACCATTCCATTAGGGCTAATCTTGCTCTGAGGAATCCCAGACTCTTCCTTCCGTGGCCAGAAGTACAGGCAGGCCACCACACCCACCCTGTGTCTTTACATGGGATCTGGAGATTTGAACTTAGGTCCTTCTGCTTGTGAGGCTAGGGCTTTAACCACTGAGCCATCTCCCCAACCTGGTGCATGCTTCTTAACCCAAGTATTCAGGTGGCCAAGACAGGAGGATCAGGGGTTCCAGCTCTGTGGGGCTGTATTGTGAGTCCTTGTCTCAAACAAAAACAGAGGAAGCTGCAGAAACATGTACCTGGGCTGGAAGTGTGGACAGAGGGCCTAACATTCTTGACAGTCACCACTTTTGCTCGCTTGGACTTGATCCCATAATGAAAGCAGAAATATGAAATGACATCAAAGCCAAACAGCATAGCATGACATGTAACATGAAAGTATGGACTGTTGAGAGTGGTTGTAGTTGATTCAATAAAACTGCCATAAAGTCTTAAGAAGGCATGGTATAGGTTTTCTAAACTGTCCCCTTTATGCAGGCGAGAAGCTTAAGGGAGTAGCCTGAAGTCAGGCTGGGAAGATGGAGGGAATCTTTAAATTCAGGTCCACTTGGATGTCAGAGGTCAGCTGCCTAGTCACTTCTGCTCCCCATTTATTTTCTCCCACTTTCCCCACGGTCCCGTCTCAGGCTTGCTTGAGTAGATAAAGAACCTGGGACATAGTCCAGGGTCCGAGCGGTCGCCTCTCCATTTTCCTGAGCAACCTTCGTTCGGCAAGTTTTCTGTGCCCCATCTGTCGATTTTCACGTTATCAATCAAATGAGCGCAAGGTCACGTGAGCCTGGAGCTCCCCCTCCCCCATCTCATGGTTGTAGGGGCTGTAGAAGTAACTAACATCATCCTGCTCCTTCACTTGGAACAGCCCACAGACGGCCGCTTGCTAAATTGCAAAGGGGAGAATGTCTCGTGCCAAGAATTAACTTTAGATATGCCCTGTAAAGACGTCTGGGAAAACCCAGGCCGGGAGGATGCTCTTTAAAGGTCTCGCTAAGTGCTTCATAAATGATCGTTTGGGAAAGCTTTGGGAAGCCGATCCAGCGTGCTTAAGTCGTTGCTCCGGAAGCAAATAAATCCCATCCTGGCACTGCGCCCCCCTCTGTGTCAGCTGAATCTCTCCTCTCTTGCTGTTCGGAGGACTTGGGAAAATGTGGTGAGCAGATCCGGGGGTGGATCTAGTTCACTTGTGCTTCCGACACAGACAAGGAATTTTAATCTCTCAATGAACCCAGGGTCTTCTTTCATGTGGCATGCTAGCAGCATCTATTTTCTTTTTTACTTTTAAAAATTCTTTTAGTGTTATATACAAGAATATAGTGAGTTTATGATATTTTCACCCCTTAATCCCCAATCTCATCCCTCCTCTTCCTCGCTTCCCCTTACCACCCTTCTTCTCCCCTGCCTGACTCCCTCCTATTTTCAAGTCTTTTCACATGTGTGGCTTACTGGGTTTCATCTGGTTTGCCTTGGATGGCATGTGCCTGAGCGCTTGCTGGAGCGTGAATCATGTATCTGTGGGTTGCACCATTGAGGAAAGCACCTTCCTTTTCTTCCCCATCAGCATTAACCCTCATCATCCTCTCAGGGAGGCATAAGATTGTTTCCCTTCCATGGTGAAATGTTGATAGGTCCATGCCTATACAGGTCTTGTGGAGATACACATAGCTTCTATCGTGTGCCTGAGATAGCGTCTGGCCACACATCTGCCCTATGTCATCAACATTTTATATGCAATGATTCACAATTGAGTTTTAGCCTTTGGAGAAAGCTAGGAACTGGTAAAGAGAAAGAATCAGTCCTCTGTGTAGAGTCAGCTGTCTCTTCCATGTAGCTGCTGTCTTTTTTCCTTTGTTGGCTTTCAATGTAGCTGCTGTCTTTTTTCCTTTGTTGGTTTTTCTGTGCATTCATGGTCACTGACCAATGGCAGGGAGTTTTAAATTGTCAATGTTTTGCACGAGATTCCCACCTCTGGAAATCCATTTGACACTGTGCTTGGCAGGAAAACCACAAACTACCTGCAACATTAAAAAAAAAAAAAAAAAAAAAAGATTGCGCCACTGGAAAGAGAATTGACTTCCTTGGTGTGGTAGAATCCCTGAGATGAAACCCAGGAGTCAGGGAAAAATAAACAATGGCGGCTCAAGGGCCGATGAAGCAGGGCTGGAATCTCAGCAGATGAGATTTTTCTCTTCTTTCTGCCAAGTGTCTCAACCCTCTGGGGGGCGCAGGTGCATGACAAGAGAAGGGCGGTGCTGGAAAGGGGTCCCGTCTCAGGCATGCTTGAGTAGGTAAAGAGTCTGGGACATAGTCCAGAGGTCTATGGGGAAGAAAGGGAAGAGTTGGAGATGCAGGGAGATATGTATTCGAAGCCTTTGATCCAGTGAGTAGCATTTGCTGTGTGGCCCATGCATCACAGAGAATACCTCCTGTTTACAGAGCCCCCGATACACGTGGTCATGTGTGAGGCATGTCCTTTTCACCCCTTGTTGAGGAAAGAGTGGATATATTAAAATGGGGCAAAGGTGACAAATACATTTGCTTTGATGTGCTGATTCAGATCTAGCACAGTAGTAGTTGTGTCCTAAAGTCATGCTGGAAAGGATTTTGAAGTCATGTTAAGCTTCTGCAAAAAGACAAAATAAGACAAATCCTCTATGATGGATTATGTCAGTCATGGTGATTGATTGCTTATGTGTCTCACAAATTCAGGAAGGGATAAGGCAGGTTGACGGTGACGTAATTCCAGTTATTTGTTACGTACAGCCACGCCCCTCACATGATTTGCCATTCCCCTTTCTTCTCTGAGGTCACGTCTCACAGGATTATATGTAACTGACCAGGTCACTAACTACCTCCATGAACATTCTCCAACTCTATTTTCCTTTCCAGGCCTCAGTATGGTGGCAAGTTCTGTCCCGGATCTGGCCGAGTTTACAAGCTGTGCAACGTTCACCATTGTCCAAGGAAATGGCTTGGATTTTCGAGCCCAGCAGTGTGCCGAGTACAACAGCAAGCCGTTCCGGGGATGGTTCTACCAGTGGAAGCCCTACATGAAAGTGGAAGGTAACTCAGGTTCCTCGACGCCGCAGCGGCTCTCTGCTGACAGCTACGTGAGCTGACCACACACGAGAGAGCTGCTCATTTTGCCCTGTCATGGCTTGAAGTATGTGTTATCCCCACAGGCTCATGTGTTTGAAGCTTTAGTTGTTTGAGAAGGTCACGACACCTTTAAGAGATGGAGCCTTGCTAGAGGAAGGCAGTCACAGGGGGTGGGCCCTTTAGGTTGATTAGCTCCACCCTACTTCAGAGAGACATCTGCTCTTGCAGTTGGCAGTTTTGCAGCTCTTAGACTCCATGATGGATGTGAGTTAGGTGGCCTCCAGCTTCTGCCAGTCAGCCATGCCTTTTCCACCATGAAGGATTGTTTCTCCCCTCCGGAACCGTAAGCTAAATAAACCTCCCTTTTCTCCCTTAAGTTGCTTGACTTCAAATGGTGTCTCAGAGCAGCAGTACTGCCTGATTACTGTTCAAGTGATTACCTTTCATCCCCCACTTCAGGGTTTTCTCAAGCTTCAGGGGTATTTAAGTTTTCCACAAGACACCTCCTGTCCCACAAGCGAATGTCCTATAAGCAAAGGACATCCCTGTGTTTGGAATGGACTTAAAGGATTCTGAACTCACCTTTGACATCATGGTAATTCTCATCCCAGCGATGATAACTGAAATTGCACTCCACAGACTGAAAACTCTTGAAAATCATATATTGTCCATAGAGATGCCATTTTCAGTAACTGATGTGGCGGTGTGACAGCACAGGAAAACCTTTGTAAGACAGCAATATACATGCCGTGCATGCACACTCAAGAAAATGAATAGGAAGTTGCAATAGGCTCTTGGTATTTACTATAACTTAAAGTTCTAGTTCACATTTGACCTTATATACATATAAATAATATGTATTAATACCTATGTAATATATGTTGTGGATATACATATATATACATATATATATATACACACATGTGTGTGCATATATGCATATGTATCTATGAGATAAGGAAAGCCAAAGAGGTAGAGGTTTGCTTTTTGAACGTTTTGCTAAACAAACATTCCTTAGCTCAATCTGGCCTAGAACTCACTATGTAGCAGCAGGCTGACCTCGAACTCTTAGCAAACCTCCCTGCCTCACAAATTCTGGGATTGTAGGCATGAGTTACCATGTCTGACTACATCTGATATTTTAAATGAGCTTATTTTAGTTTGTGATACCAAATGCTTTGGTATTTATTTCAGCTGCCACCCAAGTAGCTAGCAAGTATATTTTCCATGATCTAGGCAGAATAAGCTGTCACTGTTCTAGATGTTTCTTTGCCATTTTGGAATCTATTCCAATTATCAGAACACACCCATGCTCCCTCCAGAAAGATCTATGAATCTGGGCCACACATGTCTTCCTGTTGTCCTTTTCCTCCTCTTCATCCTCCTCCTCCTCTATCTTCTTCTCCTCTCTCTCCTCCTCCTCTTCCTCTTCTTCCTCCTCCTGACGCTAGAGATCAGAAGATTGATCTGGACTCAGCAGTCTCTGGCCTTCTGTCATTTGATTAGGAAGGAAGACAGGTCGGACAGCATACACTTGTAATTTCAACATTTAGGAAGCTAAGGCAGGAGGGTCATGAGTTCAAAATTGACCTGAACTACACAGACTTTGTCTCCTTAGCAAAAAAAAAAAGGGGGGGGGGAGATTTTGTCATAAATGTAGACCATTTGTCCTACAGCAGTAAGGTGATTTTTACTTCTTTTTTTTTTTTCTTGAATTGCACTGAAAAAAAACTAGGTTGTCTAGAACTTCTTAACTCTAACAAATGATAGAGTAAATAGATGTATGGATGTATCGATAAATAAATGATTGATAGAAATAGAAATAGATATATTTAGAGAGGGAGAGAGAGGGCTCAGTCATGGTGGAGATCAGAGGGCAAGTTTTGAAAGTCATTTTTCTTTTTCCACTGAGCTATCTTTCTGGTCCAGGATATACACACAATCTGTACACACACACACACACACACAGTGTATAGATAAATAGATTGCTATACAGAGAAATGTATGTATATAAATATACAAATATAAATCTGATACACATATACATATGATATCATACATGTTTTTCCGACTCCCTAATTTCATTTTGCGAAAGTCAGGAGGCATTAAATGAAGCTGCTGCCTGAACAAAGACGTCGCAGTTGAGAGGGGACCTTTGAACCCACCCACACACTTCTGTCATTTGGCCGTACTCATTTAGTTCACCACAGTTGCATCTCAGCCTTTTGTCGAGTGCTGAAGTTGGCGGTTCACACTGTTTTCACATCTGCTGTAACACGGTTGCTAGGGACATCGCTCCGCGTCACCTACGTAAGGTCCTGAGGGAGAAATGTCATCGGGAGCCAAACAGAGCTGTCTGTCCCAGATATTGGCATCAATCCCTTCAGATAGTGAGATAATAAATACATATTCTTTCCTTTTCCTGTGCGCATAAATATTTTAGGGATGTAATGGCCAGCAAAAGGATTTTCTTCAGCCTTTCTTATTCCCACATGACGTTTTGATTCTATGTGCTTTATAAACATTAACTATATGGTTTTCTTTTTCTTTTCTTTCTAAAACACAGTCATCTCTCCCTTCTGACAGGCAGAATACATAGGTCATATCACACAGTCCTCAAGCAAGTTCATTAAAATTACAGTGTGACCTGCTTGTAAAAAAATTGTTTCCTCAGAACACAAACATGCCCTTCCATGCATGCAGTCAGCAGTTCGCTGCAGGTACTGCTGTAGCATTTGCTGTCCGTGGGAACACACTTGGTGACTGTTGCAAAGATGAGAGAGAGCTTGTGTGTTAATAATCAATCATCTTCCTCCACACCATGACGGGAGACTCATCTTTTGAAAGCTGCACTCACAGGTGGCCAGATGTGAACCCACACAGGCTTGGGTATAAACAAGAGTGCATAATCTTGTTCATATCCATGGTGGTAGTTTTCTGAGTCTGTGTGAGTGGATCTGCTCAGCCGTCATCCCCTTTGCCTCCTGACTGTGGCCTTTTGCTCTGTCTTTACATCTTAGAGGCTGATCGGTGCAAACTGTACTGCAAAGCGGAGAACTTCGAATTTTTCTTCGCCATGTCCAGCAAGGTGAAGGATGGGACTCCTTGTTCCCTGCATAGGAACGATGTGTGCATCGACGGGGTTTGCGAAGTAAGAGCACACTTGTGACCTTGTGGTGTGACCTTCATGTCAGATCATGTTCCACTCTGTAGAGCTCTTTGGAAAGATGTCAGGATTTTATGGGGAGAAAAAAACTAGACTCTGGGGCACACTTCTGAGCTCCTTGCTTACTTTTTCTTAACCTCTTCCAGTCATTTCCATTTCTCTTCTGTTCTATATCCCTGTGTGTATGTAGAATGACACAGAATTACCTACCCCTTTTGTGGGTGTAAAAGTTGAATGAAAATGGAGCTCGAAATAGCCTTCCATACAGGATTACTCTGTGGAAGTGGGCATACCACTGCGCTATTGGAACCTCAGAAACTTTTTCTTTTCATGCATATGTGTATGGGGTATGTGCATGTGTGTTTTGCATGTAAGTGGATATGTGTACTAAAGGGTAATTGAGAGTGTGTGTCTGTGGAGTCTCCAAGGGTGACTTCAGGAAGCATTCTAAATTGCTTTACCTCAGTATTTGCTCTGGGGTTTCCCAGACTCCACCTTCCAGGATCAGAATAACAGGTTGCTGCCATATCCACCTGGCATTTTTATGTGATATCTGAGGATCTGAACTCAAGTCCTTTTGTTTGAGAAGTAAAGGCTTTAAGCCTCTCAGCCATCTCCCCAGCCTGACTTTATATATTGTTGATATAGATTTGATTGCTGGCCATTTCTCCTTTCTCTTTGAGGACCTGCCTTTTCTCTTATTTCAGTTACACTGTGAGCTCCTAGCGTGTGTTCAAAGGCACCTGCCTGGTATCCAGCATTTCTGTGCTTTGTGAAAGTCTCTCCTGGTGTTGCAGGCTCACAGATGTAGAGTTTTAGCTGAAATCAGCTACAGTGCGCTTAGCCATGCATCTGAGTCAAGCTCGAGGCTGTGTATCTCGCTTTAAGCTGCATCGTGTCTTCCAGTTCCCAAAATGCAATATGCTTCATATATTTATACCTTGCTGTATTAGTCTTAACCATTGGCATCTCTTTCTCTCTCTCTCTCTCTCTCTCTGTCTCGCTCCATTTCTCTATTTCTCTCCCTGTTTTTCTATTTCTTTCTGTGTTCTGTCTTTTTGTCTCTCTCCCTCTCCTTCTTCCCTCATTTCTTTCTACTTCTCTATTTCTCTCTCCCCTTCCCCTCTTTCTCTTCCCCCTCTCTCTCTGTTTCTCTCTTTTTCTACTTTCCCTTCCCCTCTCCTCTGTCTGCTTCTCTCTCCCTCCCTCCCTCCCCTTCCCCCTTCTCTCTTTCTTGTCACAGCCAGTGGGATGTGACCACGAACTCGGCTCTAAGGCGCTTCCAGATGCTTGCGGCGTATGCAAAGGCGACAATTCCACCTGCAAGTTCTACAAAGGCTTGTACCTCAGTCAGCACAAGGCGAACGGTGAGCCCTGGAGTGAGTGTGAAGTCTGCCATCCTCCTGCTCACACGCTCTCAGGAGCCGGAGAGTCTGGGGTGGTTTCCCAGGGTGCCACCTTTCACCAATGCTTTAAACCTCCAAAGTGTGCTGAGTTATCACTTTCCTGCCTTGCAGCTTGAATGTGCCAACCAGGCTCTGTTTCCTGTTGTCAGAGAGAGATTATTGAAAGGATCAGGGCTCGGGGTGGCACATGAGTACTGTAAAAAATGACTGAGATGACTGAAGTCCAATTTCACTTGGGAGCACACTGGTTTCTGAATGTCACTGTTGAAAATGTATGACTCTGATTTTCTTCTAGGGAAGTTAAAAAGGATAAAGGTGTTCTTTTTTATATTCTATTTTTACTTACTGGAGACAGAGAGGGGGAGAGAGAGAGAGACAGAGACAGAGAAAGAGAGAGAGAGAGAGAGAGAGAATACATGCCATAGTACACATGGAAGTCAGAGGACAACTTTCAGGAGTCAATTCTCTCCTTCCACCAGTGGGTTCCAGAGGTAGAACTCAGGTCACCAGACTTGCCTACAGGCACCTTACACACTGAGCCATCTTTCTGGCCCAGAACCATGGGTTCTCTTGGAATGAAGGCTTTGATGTCTGGGAAGAAGAAGGGTGTGCCCTGCCTCCTTTCTGTGATGTGCTTGGTAAGACATTGTGAAGACCATATTTACTGCTGATGGTCCACCGTTTGGAAAATGAAGCGAATTCATAATGTAGGAGTGCACAGTAGAGAGCGATTCAAAGGCTCCGAAACACTGTGCCCCCGGCAGCGTGCCTAGACCCTGCTAGTCACACTCTATACTGCGCAATGCTCGGCTCTGGAACCTTCTCTCCCATCCACTTAGAATATCACCCAGTAGTCACCGTTCCAGCTGGGGCCCGAAGCATCGAGATCCAGGAGCTGCAGCCGTCCTCTAGCTACCTTGCCGTTCGGGGAGTCAGTCAAAGGTATTATCTCACCGGGGGCTGGAGCATTGACTGGCCCGGGGAGTTCCCCTTCGCGGGGACCACCTTTGAATACCAGCGCCCCTTGAACCGGCCAGAACGCCTGTATGCACCAGGACCCATCAATGAGACGCTGGTTTTTGAGGTAAATGAGCTCAATTTGTCCTCCTCCTCTTCCTCTTCCTCCTCCTCCTTTTCCTCTTCCTCCATACCTATCCCCGTACCTCAGGGCTGGCTGTATCCCCACTGGCTTCCAGCCTTTCTTGCTGCTTGTTCCCTGGCAGGATGACTCTTCCAGGCACAAGCAGGAGAGAGCCTTGTGCCACAGCATGTTAGGGAAATAAGGCCAGAAGAAATCCCATGGTTTTCACAATCAGATGCCAGTCTTCTGACATGCTGACGTTTTCTGAGTAGCCAATTCCTAATGTAGGTCAGCATGCCCCTGGAGACGGGATTGTTTGCTAGAGAAAATGCTTACTTGAGCGTCCACAGAGCTTCAGTCATCACAATTTTGCACATAGCTCCCCGAGCTCCCTAGAGACTTAAAAAGAACAATGGGGCAAAGCATGCTAATGCGTCATGCAAAGAGCAAATGCTGCCAGCAAATTCCACAGCAGTCTGCAAGGTCGCGATCTCTCCCTTGCTTGTTTCCTGGAGTCTTCTGGGTCCTCCCCCTTCCCGTTGGTAAAACAAGGCTGATGGTTAGCTTCGCGCAGGCAGATGACCTGCTTGGGTTGCAAAGGACACTGTCTACCATCGACCTTCTTGCCCATCAACTTGAGCGTCCACATTGCACCCTTGCTTTTGGAGCAGAAAGCTTATGGCTAGCCAGACTTCTGTTACTATAACAAAATACCCAAGGAAATCCACTTTTAAAAGGGAAAGGTTTGCTTAGACTCACAGTTTCAGACTGTGGTTGGGTAGCCCTGTTGCTTTGAGACTTGAAGCTAGACCTTATGGTACGCACATGTCAGGCCTCAAGCAACAACACCCAACTGGATTTTTGAGACAGAGTCTCTCACTGAGCTGAAACTTGGCCCATTAGGCTCGGCTGGCTGGCTGGCTGGACACTTAGCCCCAGCAGCAATCAGCCTGTCTCTGCCTTCCTAGCTCTGGGATTAAAACACAAGTCACCTGGCCCCTCATTTATGTACAAGTGCTGGGAGTTAGACTCAGACAAGCACTTTATGGATGGAGTCATTAGCATCTCCCCAACTCCCTAAGCACTGCGTTTCTTGAATGTCCACAACCACTTCCCTCCAAGGTAGGTGTGGCCATCAAAGCCTCCTGACTTACAGAAGAGAAAAACATGCTGAGCCTGGAGATTTTTGGGATGTGGAAATGACCAGATACAGATTGAGGCTCACATCTTTCTGACCCTGTTGCTCACAGCATTACCTTGCAGCAAGAATGTTCGGAAGACTCAGTCGCAGCATGGTGAGGTTGTTACCAGTGTGGAACAGTGGTGGTGGTTGGCATGTTAGGTGCAGAAGTGTTTGAGAGGTGTGGAGATGCTGTGCATCAAGAAACATCTGCTACCCAGATCCTACTATTATTTTAGCTCATTTACTTCCTTTCTTTGGTGGTGGTGAAGAATTGAATCCAGGACTTAGCACATGGCAGGTGTCAGCTTTACCATCGTGCATCTCCATTGCCTTACATTCAAGGTTTGGGTTATACGACACCCGCGGGCATCTCGTCCAGCATAACATAGCACTGTGGCAATAAGCACAGTGGTGTAAAGATTGCATTTTAAAGTTGGTACCAGCAGCTTATCTGAGCAATTGTGCTCACAGCTCTGTGTTGAATTCTTTGATCCGGGTTGTATTGAGACTGTGTGTCGTCCAGTGTGAGGGGCCACTAGGTGCTGCTGTGCTAGTTCTTTCGGGGTTTGTTGACTCCTCTGTCTCCTGGAGATGCTCGATTCAGACTCATGATTGACAAAACCATTTCCGGAGATGGATTTTCTGTAAACAGAAGTTCTCAATTTATTTTGCTCGTGCTCAGGAATGGTGGGATAGATCTTGCTTTGAATGACTTCTGGGGATACTGTGATGTTAGGTAATGACCTTGTGCAGCTCTTGATGACTCAGTGACTAAAGCAGTGAACATGATTTCTCTTGTCGTGTGTGTGTGTGTGTGTGTGTGTGTGTGTGTGTGTGTGTGTGTACATGCACACATACATGCATGTTTGCATATATATAAATGCTTGGTGGGCATGGAGTCCTATCTGCAATTAAAACCTCAGAAGGTAGAGATAGGGGATCCCCAGAGCAAGTTAGCTACTAGCAAGTTTAGCTGTGTAGATGAGTTCCAAGTTGGACTGAGAGAACATGCCTCAAAGAATAAGGTGGAAGAGTGATGGAGGAAGGTTTTATAGCTCAACCCACCTTCCTCCCTCCAGCTTTTTTCCTTCACCCCTCTCCTCCCTATACCCTGCTTCCTCAGTGATGAAATGTGACAACCAGCTCCTCCTCCCATTACCATGCCTTCCCCCACATGATGGAATTTACCTATTTTACCCAGATAATAAACTCTTCCTCCTTTAGTATCTACCTGGGGCCTCCACACACACAGGCACACACACATGCATGTACACACAGATATGCATGTTCACATAAGCACACATAGATATGCTCATGCACATGCAAATACATGAACACATTCACACACACACACACACACACACACACACACACACACACACATACAAATTCCTTGAGTTGCTGTGTTGATAAGTATATGGAGGGGCATTAGGTAATTTGGGAAAAAAGTAACTGGGTCATCTGGAATTCAAGATAACAAGTGCTAGAAGTTGAAAACAGTGTGAATGCAGAGGTGTGTGTGCCTGTTTACAGTATATTAGTGATTGAGCTGGAAAGCATTAGAAAGATTCTAGATGGGTGTGGGATGTGGACATAGAGAACAGTACATTGAGAATAAACCTCCGTTTTCTTCTTTGTGCATCTGGTGAGTGTTTTGATAGTTGTAGCTGTCTTGAAGACATCTGGAAATAAGGAAAGGATGGGAGGAAAATTCCATTTTAGCCTCCTAATATTTGAGGCGAATCTTCAGTATTGAAGAGTAGCAACTGAAGCTGGGATATGGTTCAGGGGTTAAAGCCCTTGCCTCACAAGCAAGAAGACCTGAGTTCAAATTCCTAGATTCCATGTAAAAACTGCCGGGAAGAAATGGTGGCCGCCTACAATTCCAGCCATGAGAGGCAGAGCCTGGAAAAACCCAGAGCAAAGCAATAAGGTGGAAGAGCAATCCAGGGTGATTCTAGATGCCACCCTCGGGTCTCCAGTCACATACACAGTGCCTTCTTGTATACACAGCCGTGCAGACAGCCACACACAGGCACGCATACCCCTTCATGTGCAGAAAAAAAAAAGGTTTTTATCGGCAGTTTGGAATTAACAGAACAGCCTTGGAATGGATGCATAAACCAGCTCCTAAAAATGTGCAAATTAACACAGTAACATGCGTTGTCACTTGAACACAGAACTTAGGTCCCAGTTTTCCTGGGAGCAGTCAGACCATTGCTGTGCCAGAACCCACCTTATGAGGGCGCTGTCGGACCACAGTCCAGAGTACTGCTGAGCTGGCACCTACCGCAGGCATATACATGAGTCACACATGCCCAGAGTCACACATGCCCGGAGAGTGTCACATGCTTATGCCCGGTACCTGTCCAGACAGAAGTGGGGCTGTCCTTGTTTGGGGCAGTTAGAGATGGGTCTCCTCACTATTCTTTCACCATTCCAACTTCACGGGTTTCCTTCTGGATTTTAAGATCTTTGAAATTGGTGCCTGGATCACGTGCTCATCTCAGATGCTTTGGGGGGTCACTTTCCAAGTTCTCCCCACTGCTTGCAATGTGTCAGTGTTAAAGTTTGAATGTGGAATGACCCCCATTATCTTATTGGTGGAACACTTGACCCCCCCCCCAATTGGTGGCTCTATTTGGGAAGGTTATAGAATCCTTAAGAGGTAGAATCTTGCTGGAGGAAGTATGTCACTGGGGGCAGACCTTGAGGTTTGGTAGCCCAGTCCACTTACTTCCCTTCCTCTTTTTACTTCCTCCCTTCTCTCTGTCTCTCGACCCCCTCCCCACCCAGCCCTGCTTTTTCAGGCTGAAAGGTGACAGCCACTCCTCCTCCTGCCCTCACGCCTTCCCCACCATGATGAAACTTATCCATTTAGCCCAGATAATAAACCCTGACTCCTTTAAGTGGCTTTGACCCAAATATTTTATTACAGTAACTGAAGAGCAAGTGAAACAACAAGGTTTTAAGTCCAAGCAATCTGTTCTTCAGACTTCAGAATCTCAGTATTTCTCACAATGTCAAAAATGACTATTTGGCCAAGCTAGTAAAGTGACTTTCCTTTAGGGCCACGGCGGTACATATGAAAGGATCCTTCTCCATGCAATACTTATTGCGTGTCAGTAGCCTTCAATTTTTCCTGAAGGAAACAAGACAGTTGAGGGAAACTAATCGCATGAAAGTTCCAATGTAGGAGTAAAAACGTAACTTGGGAAAGTTTTTTAACTTCGTCCATATCTGTAAAACGGGCAAATAGTCCTGGCTTCTTTGGCTCTCATGGGACCAAGATGACATCAGTGTCTATAAAATACCTAGCACGAAGTGTCAAAATGTATCATTATATTTTTTTTGCCTCTGAGCACGTGACACACATAATTCAAGAAACACTAACTCTAAACCACAGACCGCAGTGAGCAAACTGGTGGCTGGAAACCAGATCCTCCCTCCCAGATCACATAACAATAAAACAAAATAGACTGTTGCCTTTGTATTGTGAGATTTCTTAGAAGAATGTGGACTTTAAAATCTTCTAAGAAAAAGAAGCCTCTGGCCTAGTGCATATGCAGATCTGCAAACTTGGCCACGGAACTCGCTGGCAAGCTGCCGTCCCATCACCCTCTACATCTGGGCTTCTTGAACTATTTTCATTCATGACCCCTTTTCACCTGAGATGATGTTTATACAACCCCAGGTTTTGAATACTATATGTAATGTTTTACCATTTATTGGAGACAAAAGCAAATCTGCATGCTGAGATGGGGGCTTATTTTTTAAGTTATTTGAGAAGGAAAGAGACAGAGAGAGAGAGCATGCATGATCATAGGTGCGAGTCAGAAGACAGTTCTCAGACGTCGTTTCTCGCCTTTCACCATGTGGGCTTCTGAGGCTTGGGTTCAGGTCACCAGGCTTGCAAGCAGGCACCATCGAGCTATCTTCCTTAAATTAAAATTTTTTATTACACATTTTGTTTTTGCCATCCCCCAGAGCATTCGTTTATGTGGCGCTGAATTTCCCTCTGAGATGTCTACACTAGTAAGTGTTCAGGACTCGGTGGCATAGCGTGGGGCCCCTTTTTGGGTTGCCTGCTAGTATGGGAACTCTATTATGCCTATTTTACCTCTTGCCTCTAAGAATCCTACTGCCTGAAGCCCTCTCCCCTGTGTCCATGCTAGACTTTGGAGGGTCATTGACATGTCAGCCATTGTGCAGGTCAGGCAAGGTCCAATCACACTGTGGCTATATCCTGGCTGCTGCAGCCATGACTTGTGTGGAGTATCTTGTATATAGTTGATCCTCTCCATCTTTAGGTTCTTACAATCTTGCCTCCCCTTCTTCTGCAAGGTTCCCTGTACTTCAGGATGGGGAGAGATTTGGCTGGTCTGGTTCCAGGTGAATAATGCAGGGACTTTGGTGTTCTGAATTACAGTTTGTTGTTGTTTGAGTTTGCTATTCCTGCTGGCTACGTCCTGATTAGTATTGAAGGTCATTTCTTTTGAATATATCAGTAAGTGGGTTTGGAACTAGAATCCACGTCTTAGGGAGTACATACGGCATCTAACTTTCTGTGTCTGGGATATTTCACTCATGAATCTGTACTACTACACCTTCATTGTTTTTCAGGGAGTTGGTCAATATTTCAATTTTATCATCATCAATGCTAAGAATGCCACTTTTCCATAAATACACAGCACAAAACAGCACAAGTATGCACAGGATCCTTTCAGAAAATACTGGAAATTTTATTGCAATACCAAGCCAATGGTAATCTCAAGTCAAAAAAAAAATTGGCTTAGCTTTTTTTTTTTTAAAAAAAAAATGAAATCCAAGTCAGTAACTCTAACAGCAGTTTTTAAGATCCAACTTTCTAAACCAATACAGTCCAAAGATATAGATATTGTCAGATATTTACATGCTGGGGAAGAATGGCAGGAAAATATTAAAGTCTTCATTCTCTGTCATTAAACCATTCTGATTTGGTAAGTTCAGAAAACTATGTACATATAAAAACTGAGTTCAGAGCATACAGGCTTAGGGCAGGGTGAGCAGGGCTGTTCCGGGCACCATTTAGCAGTGCTGCATAGTATGTTGGCCTTCATGGCTCAAAGTACGCATGTCATGTCATGTCATGTCATGTGACCAGAAACAACCCTGGAGGAGGCCACAGGACACACACCATGAATGCACACTGCCAGAAACACATGGGCTCATTGGGCTTGATCCTGAATTAACTTTCTGTCACTCTATGTTGAGAATCTTTATACTGTTGCCAAATCCAGTTGGCGGGTCCTGACCCACAGCTGAAGAAGTATGTTCTAGACTCGAGACATGAGGTTCTATAATCTCTGCCTATGTGGTAAAGGATTCCTCCAGAAACTCAGCACATTTATTAGAGAACAGCCTTTGTTGGAACATGTGCTTCCCAAACTCTCAGCTTTCTCATTAGACAGAAGTGTAAGCTCCAAATGAAATTGAACTAAGGACAGGTGGTTTGGAACTCAATGAGGAGTCATTACACTTTAATGAAACTCAAAGTCTAGGAATTGATTCTCCCTGTTAAATATTTCTAGTATTGTTTAATCCATTTTCTGTGTGTGTGTATTCATGTACATATGGATACTTATGTATGTGCAAGCTTTAGTGTGTGTGCACTCACATGTGTGTGTATTCATGTGCTATGGGTGCTTGTGTGTGTGCAGGTATGAGTGTGCATGCACATGTAGGCCAGAGGTCAAGCCCAGGCATCATCTCTTAGGAGTGGCCCACCCACCTTATTTCCTTTGAGATGCTGCCTCTCAGCCTGGAGCTCACTGATCAGGCTGGACTCACTGGCCTGCACATTCCCAGGACCTTCCTGTCTCTGCTGACCTAGTGTTGTGGTTACAAACAACACTACTGTGCCCCACACGCCTTTAACATGGGTTCTGAGAATCAAACTCAGATCCTCATACTTGAGTTGAAAGCATTTGACTAACTGAGCCATCTCCCAACCCAAATCTTCTTTTTTCTTGATGATGTGTGTTTGTTCTCCTTCTCTTCCTTCTTCCCCTTCCCTCCCTCCCTCTCTCCCTCCCAGTTGTGCCTCGTGATTAGCCAGAGCCCATGTTTCTTGTCTACCAAACATCTGCATCTCCTCTTGAGATGTACCTTTAACTTGAAAGGTATTAGCCTCAGAGCAACACTCTCTTCCCAATTGCCCCAAGTGGCCCTCAATCCGTCACTAAGCAAATTTTCACACACCAAGTGTGGCTGAAACACACCCCTTCAGAGGCACGGGCTCCCTTGGCTCACCCACTTCTCCAGCTGGCATTTCTGATGAGAGATGGGGTTTTTACTACTTCGTGACAAGCAACCATTTCTCAAGTGTTGTTTCCCTTTGCAGTTTTGCTCCTAAACACAAGACTGTTCCAGTTTTCAAAGTTCTGTTTGTAATTTAAGCTTTGTTATGAAACATGGGTAGTGTGTGGAAAAAAAAAAAAGAAAATTGCAACAGAGAAATGAGAGAAGAAATGACTGGAGGTACGAAGCAGAGGGACAGAGAGAGCCTGTTGGGTAAAATTAAGCAGACATTTGATCATTTATTGCTGAAATGAGACCGGCTCCCATCTGAGCCCCTTTAATTAAGTTTTTGCATATTCTAAGCACAGTTCAATACCTCAGTCAACTGCATCACTTTGCCCTTCATTCAAAGAGCAAATTGGAGTTGTTCATGAGCTAAGACACTTTTGCTGATGTCTAACAGTGATTTCTTTTTACTTCTTAAATATTTTATTTGTGGACCATTTCATAATGTGTATAATGAATTTTGTAAGAAGTGGAATAGAATTGTCTCCAATTTGTCAGGTCCTTCCATACCTCTCTTTCTAAATACAGACAGTTCCTTAACCAACAATAGTTGAAAAGTCAGAAATGCTACTGAGCAGCTCAGAGTAAAGCTTAGCTTGTGCCCTCAGCCCAAATGGCTACTTAAAATGTTCTTAGAAATAGTATTATTGCACATACTGGGAAATATTTGCAGTGATAGAAAATTAGCGCTAAACCATCATAGAGTAAAATCGCATTTGCTTGACATTGTGATTTGAATGTAAGTTTTCTCCCCAGGGAGACTCATGGGTTTAAATCCTTAGCTGATGTTAATATTTGGGGAAGTTGTAGCACTTGGAGGGGTAGAGCCTTGCTAGAGGAAGGAACATCACAGGGGGCGGACCTCAAGGTTGGGTAACCTGACTTTACTTTCTCAATTCTACTTCTTGTTTCCTCTGCCACTGTATTGACTGCAGTGGCCTGAATCAACCTGCTGTTGATTCTTCTGTCTTCTGTTAAGAAAATTCCCTTCATAATACACTATCTCTCCTCTGGAACCACAAGTCAAACAAATTTTCCCTTCTCCCTTAAGTTGTGAATAAGTGTTGTCTCACATCAAAAGAAAGATAAGTGACTACATCAGAAATTGGTACTGGGAGTGGGGTGTTGCTTGAGGCTAAGGATCTTGGTAATTGGTTTCCATAATCTTACCTTGTGTATTCATTCTGTCCATCAAGTTACTGAGTGCTTAAGTTCCTAGAAAGCCAGCTACATGGAAATTTCCAGGATCAAGTAGACACAGTATTCTTATATTTTTTAAAACAGGGATGGTTTCATTTGAAAAGCACAGATATATTTAAAGCTTCAGAAATAAAAGAGTAACTTTGTATTGTGTCCATTTTATCTTTCAAAAGAATGTGAGTTATTTAAATTTTATTGCTCATAGGAGAACATCACCAAATTTCTAGTCTTTTTTGTTTTGTCATAAACTTAGAGCTCTCCAGAACTGATGGAATGCATTTATTAAAACAAAAACTTATAAAATGATAATAAGTAGAGTTAAGGAGATGGCTCAGAGGCTACAATGATTGTCTTCACGAGTGTAAGAACCTGAGTTTGAATCCCTAGCATTTATGTAAGGCAGGATGTGGACATGTATGTCTATAATCCAAGTACTCCTGGAGAAAGATGGGAGGCAGAGACAGGAGATGAGAATCTCTCAGTCCGGTTAGCCTAGTGTGTGTAAGAGACCCTTTCTCAAATAAGGAGTAAAGTAAGGACTGACATTTGAGATTGCCCTTTGACCTCCACATCAACAGCCTGTACTCACATATGCAAACATGCACACACACACACACACACACACACACACACACACAGCTTTTTTTAAATTATAATAAATAATAGATTACCACTTTTCCAAAACTGTACTGTATCTATAATGTCCAATCCATGGCTTTATTCTTTCAAAAAAGTTAAATAAAGTTCATCTGACATTCCATATGATGACTATGAGTTGAACCAAAACGAATACTTTTGGAGCCAAAAATATGTTCAATCCAATAAAAAAAATGTCGACTATGTTTTACAATCCTGTGGGATGCTGAAATCAGAGTGTGGGAACTTACCAAAAAGAGAAAATGCTGTTCCAACCACAGCTCATACAAGCTATGAACAAAAGCACTTTCTCTCTGGGCCACTTAAAATTGCTGCTTGGTCCCAAAGTTCTTATTCCAACAGCAAATCTACCAGAAAGATGCATTTGCAAAAGCACTAAAGCACGACACTATAAAGCTAATGCCCCTCTCATTCACATGTGTTATGCCATAGCCCCAGATGACTTAGTGACTTCCCTTCTTGGAGTATGTTGATTTAGGTGACAGTCATCTAATCAACTCTTCATTTCCACTTGACATCTGAGTTAGGAATCAGCAACAAAGGTTAACTTTTTATTGAGTTCCTATTTGATACCCAGCTCTTTACTGGACACTGACATTGCATAGATGGCTAAGGTACAAATTAAGTCCCTCCACCTTAAAGTCTTGCATATTTTAAGATTGTAAAGAGCAGAAGCATCATGGACTAGATGCAGATCTCTGGGTGAGTAGTTGGTGATTTGGATGAATAACTACTTCGTGACTCTATAGGAATGCTTCCATCTTTTTTTTGGGTGGGTCCCAGTTTCCTTATATGGGAAACCATTCTCTCAGGATGGACCAATGTCTCGACTTCCGCCTTACCCCGCAGCAGTGTGCTGAACACTTCTGCAATATGTGAAACCCACATCATTAGACTGTGACTCATTTCCTCTTATAGCTGCCATAGCTCACATGGTATCTAGAACATTCTAGAATATTGGCTGAACTTAAATATTCAGCGAACTTCATCTGATGAAAAGATTCAGTGTTTATTTACAAAGGGCAATGTTCTTTCAAATAGCTAGAAGCAAAGGCAAGGATGATTTCCCTCACCCAGGGTGGGAGCCAGGGGGCCAGAGACCAGCACCTCCCCACTCCGTCACCACTCTGCAGTACTTGGAAATTTCCTTAGTCTTCTGCAGTACACATTAAACTGCCGTGCTTGTTCAGCACCTAAGACTGGTCTCAGAACCATCCAGAATAAAGTTAGACAGTGAATAGTCTTTAAAGTCAGACAGTTTGATCTCCAGTATATGTAAAAACTTTGGGGGGGCTTCCTAAAATTTGCCTTGCCTGCTGTGAGTGTGGGTAAATTCTTTTATTGTTGTTTTTGTTTTTGCGCATGTGTATGTGTGCTTGCATGTTGGTATACTTTTACGTGGATATGCATATAAGAGGTCATGTGACTGTATGTGTCTGTGGAGGCCCAAGGGTGGCATTAGGAGTCATCCTGGGTTGCTTTACCTGCTTATGGCTTTGCTTTGGGGCTTTCCAGATTCTGCCTTCCAGGATCAAAATTACAGGCCACCGCCATATCCACCTGGCATTTTCATGTGGGACCCGGGGGATCTGAACTCAGGTTCTCTTCCTTAGGAAGCAGCAGAGGCTGAGTCATCTCCCTAGCCACACTCCTGGAATTTGAATAATTGACATGGGATATTGATGACCTGTTAGTTCACTGTAGTTGGGGTGATGATACTGCCAAACCTTCCAGATCTTTCTGCAGATCTCTGGGTATCTTCTGGTGCAGATAATAATGCAGTCCTGGGGTAAGTGTCTGCTACAAGCTCACCCAAAACCCGTGTGTGTCCTGGCACCCATACAAACATCCTCTGCTTCTGGTTGTTTTCAGTGAGTCAGAATGCGATAGGATGTCTTCATGGGGAGATCAGAGTTGAAACTCCATGTAAAACAGACTTTCACTTTTATTATTAAAACCCTCTGGGGTTTAAAAGACAGTCTCCATTCCAGCCATTCATCCTTCATGGATCCTTGGCTGGGGATGGCTTCAACATTTTGCAGCAGGCGTATGTTAATTCATACCACACTGGCTTCTCTGATTTTTTTAATGGCCACAGGGAATTCCTGGGGGGTAATTAAGAATTTGTGTAATGTCTTTAGCTCGTTCTCTCTTTTTTCCTCTTCAATGTTCAATTTTTTTTGCCTTTTTTTCTTTTTACAAGCATATTGGGTATTCATCCCAGCTTCCCTCCCTCTCCCTCCCCTCCATTCCTTCCCTTCCCTTCACCATTCTCTCACACTCCTTCCCACCCTTTCTGCCTGTGTGCTTCTATGGACCCCAGGATTGTGACATTATTAAAATCCATTAGTCATGATTCTACTTTTGAAATCCATGCACATGTCTGTATATGCAACTTCTGTTTCTGTGTTGATCAGGAGAAGAGCTAGTCATGCGCATGCTCCAGTCCCTAGAGAAATAAATACTGCCTTGACCCATCTGCTTTGTCAGATCACAGCAGATACAGTTTTTATAAACCAGGTGACTTCCATCTATTTCAGCTCAGTCTCTCCAGCATACATCTGGCAGAAAGACTAAAAGAAAAATCTCTCATCAAACTCATGAACTTGTAGGTACCTAAAGTTTTAAAACTAAGCTTTTATTTCAGTAGTGTTTAGGGCATTACAAATTGTTAACTGCTTTTTTATTGGGGTTAAGTCTGTGTTAATTCTCCCCCCCCCAAATAAATTAACTTTTAGTGTATTGGAGGGTATAAGAATTACATTTTGAAATGACAGGGATATAAAAAATGAGAATCAATCTTAAATTACACACAGGTTCTTCGGAAACAGATTCATTTGTCTAACGTGGATGTCTACATTTCAGGCTTCATAAGCATGACTGAAAACTTTGTCAGGGTTTTTTTCTTCTCTTTTGAGGTTTAGATGTAAGTAATTTAAGGTCACTGGCTCTGATCTTTGTTTAAGCTCTATGGAAAAGACCTACTTGGTGCATGTAATTGGAAACAGTCTTGGCAGTAAAGATGAAACCTAGAGACTTTTATGTCATAATCAGATATGAGGAAGGTATCTGCTGGTGTGCCATGCTGGGGATTGAACTCAGGGCTCTCATATTTGGTACCTGCACCCACTACTTAAGGTGTCTCTATGCAGAAAGGGCTAGAAACAAGCTTTCTGGCTGGCTCATGCCTGCTTTTGCTTTTCCTTCTTTGTCCTTCAATCTGTCCATCTCTGTCTTGGCTTCTCTCTCTCTCTCTTCTTCTCTATCTCTCTCTCTCTCTCTCTCTCACATACACACACACACACATGTGTTTACAAATATACAACAACAGATGAAATGCTCTCTCAAACTGTGATACAGTTGGTGTGAAAGTAAGGGAATCCGTCACCACGCGTGTTGTTTTGCTTTAGAAAATGACTTGATTGTTTTCTGATGAGCAGGGCAACTCCAGGTGACCTGGTGACACACGTTGCTGTGTTACCTGTGTTTCTGCAGCATATATGGTCTAAAATACGAAAGGCCAGCCTTTGACATTAGGGAGCCCCCACCCCCACACACCCCTGTATGCAGTTGCGGAAAGGGGTGTCTCTTTGTAAGTCTGTTCTTACTTGTCAGTGCACCAAAGGACGGTCACGGAACTAAGCAAGCAGAATGTCAAGAAGTGAGGTGCAGGCAGGAAAAGACACCCAAAGAAAATAACAGCAATAGACAACTTCCTCCTCTACTCATTGTCCACGGAGATGGTGGGGTGGCAGGGGACCCAGTGGGCAGGCATGCTGACCAATGAGAGAGAGTGTGAAGACCCTGTCAATGGAGTCTTAGTTCCCTCTTCATCTAGCGTCTTCCTTGTGATGCTTCCCGTTGAATTTCCTGTAGGTAAAGTGGCTGAAATGGACCAAGGTATGCCTGGAGACACAAGCAGTGTAGGGAGAAAGGATATTAGCCAAGCAGCATGCACCAAGTAAGGATGTCCACCACAAGAGGCAAACGAATAGTGGAGAATTAATTCAGAACAGAAGATAATGAAGCTCGGATGCAATAGGATGATCCCAAGGGCATTGGACGATGGTGTGTCTTTTGTTTTAGTAGACTTGCCTTTCAAAGCTGGAAGCTCCAGTCATGAATTCCTTGCAGTTACTTTTGTGACAGGTTGGGGGGGTGTTTTTCTTCTTTGCTAGACTCAAGGATGGGCAATGAGTTGAGTTCAAACCCCCGTGGAGATTCTGCATGTCAGCGCTCACCTTGGAAGCTGCCTTTCAGAGGACTCCCAGGCCCAAGGCCACCAGCGTCTTTGTGTTTCTGTCACTTGTCAAACCCACTTGCTCACAAGATGTGAGCGATACCTGATGGTGGTGTTTTGAAGCAAACAGGGAGAAGGCAAAGAAAACCAGCTGGACTTTAGCATCACAAGACATTCCAAATGCCACATGAACTTACAGAAAGAAAGAGAGAAAGAGAGAGAGAAAAAAGAGAAAGAGGGGAAAGGAAGAAATAAGAAAGAAAGAAAGAAAGAAAGAAATAAAGAAAAAAGAAAGAAAGACAGAAGATAAGAAAAGACGAAAAAAAGAAAGAAAGAGAAGAAAAGAAAAGAAAAAGAAAGAAAGAAGAAAGAAGAAAAGAAAAAAAAAAAAAGAAAGAAAGAGAAGAAAGAAAGAAAGAAAGAAAGAAAGAAAGAAAGAAAGAAAGAAAGAAAGAAAGAAAGGAAGAGCGAGAAAGGGAGGAAGGGAAGGGAGAGGAGGGAAGGGAGAGGAGGGGAAGGGAAAACCTCAATCTGTGTTCCAGAGCTTGCTCCTTCTCTGATATGTGTCAGTCTGATGTATATCAGTTGTTCAAGTAGCAGGTCAATAAGACTAATACAGAGTGAATGAAGCATGAAGTTAAGGAATTCTGTGTGCTTAAACTACATAATAAAATGCTCAAGTACAACTTTCAACTTCAAACCAAGTATCAGACAGCACATGTTTTAGCATATACAGGAATTGTTTGTATGTTTGTGCATGCATGTGCATGAGCATGTGCATGTGTTTGCACATGTGTGCATATGTGCCCACATGCACAAGGTGCATGACAGCATGGCTTCATGCATGCTATGCAAGAAATATATATAATATACAAATATATATTACATATGTATATATTATATAACTCTCTGGCCATTTTATACAAAGCTTTATCTTTTTAATTTGAGACAGAGTCTCTTACATTGCCTAGGCTATCCTCGAATTCACTCTGTAGCTGAAGTTGGCCTGGAACTTGCAATATTTCTGCCTCAGCCTCCTGAACAGCTGAGATTACAGTCCTGCACCTCCTGTGCTGGCTAAGTTGGGATCCCCAACATTGCTTCAGAGCATGCGAGGCAGTATTGTGAGAGATGTAATGTTAGGTCTTAGGAGTAGACAAAACCATGCAGAGGAGTCCAGTGCTCCCCTAGCCAGCTGTGGGACCTTGGCTGTTGGTGTATTCATCTACACTTCAGAATCTCAACAATAGCTTCATCTAATGTCAACATCAACATTAAGTGATAGGATGCATTTGCAATGCTTTGCTTGCCACACAAGAAGCCTTCAGTGGGTTTCACTCTTATTATCTGCGTGTGTGGTGTGTTCACATGTCTGTGCAGGCATATGTACAAGACTGCACTTGAATGTGTGTGGCTGTGGAGACCCAAGAGTGGCATCAGGAATCATCCTGGATTGCTCTATCTCTTATTGCTTTGCTCTGGGGTTTCCCAGGCTCCACCTTTCAGGACCAGAATTTCAGGCCACCACCATTTCTACCTGGTATTTTTACATGGGCTCTGGAATCAGAACTCAGCTCATTTTGATTGCGAGGCAAAGGTTTTAACCACTGAGCCCATCTCCAGCCTGTACTCTTACTATTTTTTAAATGACTTCAACACATTATTGAAGACAAGAAACAGAGTTGCCAGCATGCATTAAGTAAGAAGGCAGGCTTCAAAACCTATCTATATCTCACACATCCACTGGAGAATCAGGCCAACTTCTTTAGTTTGGGCCTTGAAAGATGAAACCAACACAAAACTGGTGAAAGGGATTTATAATCTGAATCCTGGCAATAAAAGCAAGAGTAAAAGAAGGCAATTTATTTACCCACAGTCAGGGTCTCTCCTTATGATTCTGGGGGCTCTAGGTAGAAAGCATGCCACCAAATTTCACAGATAGCTCATTGGCTCCAGCCCCCACCTGCGGTTCTCCGTAAGCAACTGTAAATTTGATGGTTGTGCATCCAGTGGTCACAAGTTGCCAAGTGTCGTGTCTGAAGTCAGTTGGTTCATGTGTTATAAGTAGATGATAACCAGCTCTCCTGGGGACCTGGAAGGACTGAAGGAGTTTGATTGCCAGCTGTAAATTAGAGACGGGATGTCAGAGAACTGGAGCAGTCTCTGGACCCAGTCCAGTTAAGTAAAACTCAGTACCAGCTGTCTTTAATGACTGACATTCAGCTTAGAAGCGGCATCCCTATGAAACTGTGCATGACAAGAACAGGGTGCCTCTAGATTCACGAGGGTCGAGAAGGGTGTCCATACCCCCACTGCTGTGTGAGTGTCCACGGATTCCTCACCAAAGAGGCTTTGGAAATGCAGTGGGTGTGTTGTGATGATCTCACGACGTTGGGGCTGCGTATCGTCTGAGATTTGCACAAGCAGTCGCAGAGGAAGGCAGCCCCAGCTAAGTGTGTGCATGCATCTTCTTTCCAGATCCCTCTGCCTCACAGTGGCCGTGATTAAGGGGATGGTGTGCTCACACTGGGGCATGTAGCCATGCTAGGTCACCAGCCTGGGAGCTGTGGTCTTCCTCCATGAAGGCAGAAGTCATTTTGGGATCAAAGAGTCATTTAAAATTCTGAACATTTTAAGCCTCTCATATCTTTTTTGTGCATATGTGGTATGCATGCATACATGTGTTTATACTTTTACACGTGTGTATGCACATGCAGTGGAGGCTTGAGTTGGTGTCTGATGTCTTCCACAGTCACTCCCCGCTGTACTTAACAGAAACAGTTGAACCTAGAGCTCACCAATTGGGTATCCAGCTGGCTGTCTTGCCCAAGGGCTCCATCACCTCTGTCTCCACAGTTCTGACATGCTAGATGGCTGCCTGGTTCATCTAGTTAGGTGGGTTCCGAGGCTCTGAGCCTCATGTGTGTGTGGAAAGGGCTTTATCCAGTGAGTCCTTCCATGTTTCTCAGACCTGGTCCATGGAAGAGAAAAACCCTAGGATTGAAGTTTGAGCAAAACTGACTTCCTAGTCATGGGACTTAAGGAAGGACCAAGAACCTTGTGTTCAGAAGAACCTCATGTTCAGTATGTGATTGGGCTAAATTCTTGTTTTATTTTTTCTTGCATGTACGTGTGTCTTTGTGTGTGTGTGTGTGTGTGTGTGTGTGTGTGTGTGTGTGTGTGTGTGTGTGTTGCAGCCCGCCTGCATGGTTACTGATAAGTGACCATCAAATGGCTTAAGGAAACAAGGGATTTATTTTCTCTTATGGTTACTGGTTACAGTTCTCAGTCCAGCTTGACGGGAGAGCATGCACCAACACCAGGGCCGAGGGAACTGATCACATCCTGCAAAACAGCTGAGAGATGAACAATCCTTACTTGCCAGACCAGCATGTCTGGCTAAGGTGTACAAAAGGATGCCAACTCTTTCAACTAGCTCTCTGTATTTTATTCACCTGTTCAGGGACTAGTCCCACCCATCATAGACTGGGTCTGTCCCATCAACTAGACAATCTAATGCAACCACTAATTGTCCACAAATGTGCCCAGAGCTCAAACCCTCAACCGTCAAGTTGACACCTGTGCCTAACTATGACTGTGTGTGTGTGTGTGTGTGTGTGTGTGTGTGTGTGTACAAGATGGCATTTAAATGTGTGTGTGCCTGTGAAGGCCCAAGGGTGACATCAGGAATCATCCTGGATTGTTCTATCCTCACTGCTTTGCTCTGGGGTTTCCCAGGCTCTGCCTTCCAGGGCCAGAATTACAGGCTGCCGCCATATCCACCAGCATTTTACATGGGCTCTGAATCTGAATTCAGGTCCTTTTGCTTTCAAAGCAAAGGTTTTAACCCCTGAGCCATCTCCCAAGGCCAGATTCTTTTGTTTTAAATCAAGTGATCATGAATTCTCATTTTGTACTGTGCTCACAAAATACATAGCCAGTTCTGAGGGCAGAATTGCCAAGATTCAGGGTTATTTTTCTGTTTTTCTTTTCTTTTTCTTTCTTTCTTTTTCTTCTTTTTCATCTTTCCTTCCTCTCTCCCTCCCTTCCTCCCTCCCTTTCTTTCCCTCCCTCCCTTCCTTCCTTCCTTCCTTCCTTCCTTCCTTCCTTCCTTCCTTCCTCCCTCCCTCCCTTCCTCCCTTCCGCCCTTCCTCCCTTCCTCCCTTCCTTCTCTTATAGGAGAGACTCACAGAGATTCTGTTAGCCTGGTGGATGGATGGCTGTTACTGAACTGCATTGAACAGACACTAAGACACAGGATTCCATGCTCTGTTCTTCCATGGTCACACTCTTCCCTGCTACGGGATAAGGAAAAGAGCAGAGAACATCTTATTTATTGATAAATAAGAGTCAGAATATACTTATTTTTTGTATGTATCCTTTAAAATGGTTCTATGAGCTCATGTTTAAAATAAGTCTTAAGTCAGCTTTCTACTGATTTCTGCATTTCCTCCTAGCCTACATGCTTACTCATCTAACCACATGTGGATTTATAATGGTGCAGACAGCAAATTCTAGCCTTGAATCATTTCGTTTTCTAAAGTTAGGGGGCTTGATTCATTTACACATCTACTAGATGTGTTGACATGTTCACCGAGTAAATACAAATGTGTCTGACATGTGACTACTTGTGAAACAATAACAGAAGATGCACGATCACTGTGGCTTTGTGAGTTATTAGCGTGCAGCTATATATGCCTTTGGAAATTTACAATAGGTGGTGCTTTTGGGATGTGGTTGGATACCTCAGATTCCTTACAGCCTCTGCAATGTGAAATAGATTTCTTCCCTTTTGCTTTTAATAGCTCAGTGCTATTCTGGATTTCAGCTCAAATGTTTTACTCTTCTGAGGATCTTTTCAACTTTTCATCTCAATGATACGGGAAAGGGGATTGGAAAAGATTGTATTCATGCCTTTCGTGAGGAATGGAGAGCTTCCAAGAAAGTTCAAGTTTATTTGTTGTTGTTGCTTTCAACTCCACAGCTCCTGGCTCATATTAATTACATCTGGGTGTAATGGGCACAACTGCAATCCCACCACTTAGGAGGTGGAGGCAGCAAGAGCTACTGTTCTTTTACGTTTATGTTTTCTTGGTATTTTCTTTGGAGTCTGTTTCCCCATGGCAGAAGAAATGAGGAGCCAGCTTGAGTCCGGAATAGGTGGGGTTAGAAAGTAGAGCCTTCTTTGTGACATGTACACCGTGGTGTGTATGGTGTGCCTGTGAGATGATGGGATCCGGGGCTGGCAGCATCCTGCCACAGGGCCTTGGTTCACTGTGTGTTTGGCCCATTCTTTCCTATTGCTACATGGGTAAGTGTGATACTCTGCATTGGTCTCCTTCCTGGCTCCCACCAACACACACACACACACACACACACACACACACACACACACACACACACAGCATTTCTTTTGCATCACAACAGCAAGCCAGTGTCACACTGTGCATTCTGCTTTAATCAAAGGAGCAAGCGTGGAGAGAGAACCTCACACAACACTATGTGCTGAGTGTCGTTCTGCTCTCACAATTCCAGTTTGAATGTGAATAAAACTCTATAAAATACCCATATTTACTTACTAACCCTGCAAGGGGCGGGGGGGATGAACAAAATTCCTCCAGGAGAGTCGATTAGGGAAGCATAACATTTATTCAGAATGCCTGAGCGGCACGTCAAATCGAACGCGTGAATGCAACAACAGCTCAGCTGTGAAAACAGGGATGGCAAAGACGACAAAGATCTCTGACTTAAAAGACCCTCTGGACCTGGATTTTGGGAAGGATTTTCCCTGTGGACGGATGACAAGCGGCACCTGTTCATTCAGTGGTTCTGCTGTGTCGTGTGTGGACTTCCTTTCTGAAGAGGTGAAGGGCAGCCAAGATCCATCTCTTCGCACTTCTGGATGTTTCTGGGGTGCTATGAAGTGATGTGCACACCCTGCTCTCTTCCGAGCTAGACTCTGTACTCATTCCTGGTGACAGTGTGAGCAGATCGCGGCGTGGAAACCACCACTTGCTAGTCTTAAGAGTCGCCTAATTTAGCGGTCTAGAACTGCCACCCACCCAACAGAGATAGAGCCGGGGCTCCTATTTTTAGCTGGCAAAGAGGCTTCGCCTCTCTAGCACGCATGCCCAGTTCTGGTGGCAAAGAATTTTCCACAAGACTCACAAACCAGGAAAAAAACAGTTATTTATAATCTTGACTTGAATTTGAAAGGGATGGGATGGAAGGGGGGTTACAAAAGAAAAGGAGAGTGGAGCCAGTGCCCACATCAGAAACAAAGGTGGTACGTTGACTGGAAACACTTTTGCTCAGGCTTTGCTTAAGCTCCTCCCCTACTTACGTGTGTAATTTTGCACACCTAACCTCTTGCTTTTTTTTTTTAAATCAACAACAACAGACAGACAGACATTTGCCTATAGATTTGTCAGAGGAATGCTTTGAGATAACATACAGGTATAGCCCAGCAGAATGATTGACAACTGATGTATACCCAAGGCAAGATCCTTAACTTAGAAATCACACCTTATAGAAACAGATGTCCCCTGAGTTCCCACCTTTTTCATGTCAGATCCACTGTAATAGACATGTTAAACATGTTGCTATTCCCTGTTCTGAGGTTTCTGCTTTCGTGCTTCTGGATTGTCGTTATTCTGCTGGTTAGTCTCTTTCTTTCTTGCTTGTTTTCTTTTTTTCTTTCTTTGGTTTTCTTTGTTTCTTTTTCCTTCTTTTTTTCTTTTTATTTCTTTCTTCTTTTTTTCTTTCAGTCCTTCTTCCTTCTCTCTCTTCCTTCCTTCCTTCCTTCCTTCCTTCCTTTCTTCCTACCTCTCTCCCCTCCTTTTTTCCTTCCTCTCTCCCTCCCTCCTTCCCTCCTTCCCTCTTTTCTCTCTCTTCTTTTTCTTTCTTTTTCTATCTGTCTGTCTTTATCAATTCTCTCTTTTGAAAATTCTTCTGAAACCCACTGCACTTATTCAGCTAGCCTCCACCTCCACTGGTGGTCGGGAGAAGTTGTAAGACACCCTGTGGTCAGCACAGAACACAAGAAGAGCTGGGTACCTGAATGGTTAGGATGGACCATCCACTTGACACTAGGAAGTAGGACACCTTTCCCCTCATCTTACCTCCCCCCCCTGCCAATCTCACAGGGACTCTCTAGGTTAAGACTGACAATGTGGACAAACCTATAGGAGATTTTCTTGGTTGCTTTACATGAGAAGGTCTCACTGTGGGTGTGACCATTCCCTAGAGGGAGGAGCTGCCTCAGACTCCTCCCACTGTGTTCTCCCCCCAATGATGGAGTGTCACTCAAAACCGTAAACTCAATAAGCCCTTTTGCCTTTAAATTGCTTATGTCCGGGTGCTTCGTCCTAGCAACAAGGTCACGAACTTCAACAGGGACATACTTGGTTTCCAGTATTATCCGTGGGGAAGCACTGTGAGTGGCGCCCTGCTGGGTTTTAAATTAAGGATCAGTGGAGGCCAGTGGGACCACCTTTCTTCGCTTTGGATGCCTGTGCATTCAGTGGCGGTTATCCCTGTAGTTGAGCCTTATGCGCTTCCCGAACACAGCATCTCTCTGAATCAGTTTGGTCCCACGGAGGTAAGTATCTTTAAGTGCCACGGGAAACCTTCTGAAATCAACAGAAAGCATACTTCGGAGCAAGAAGCAACCTGACTTAAGATGAGAATGGCATGTGGATGTCTTCAAAATGTTTGCGAGGTTTCTGTTTCCAGGATCTGATCTGTCTGCTGAGCTGTGCTTTGTTTTTTTGTTCTCAACACTGTTCAGGTTCTGACGCAAGGCAAGAATCCAGGGATTGCTTGGAAGTACACACTTCCCAAGGCCACGAATGGAACCCAGCTGACCACAAAAAGACCCCAACACACTTGGAGCACAGTGGAGTCAGACTGCTCTGTCTCCTGCGGCGCAGGTAGTTTCCCAATTCTGTTCTCTCTCTCTCTCTCTCTCTCTCTCTCTCTCTCTCTCTTCCCCTCCCTCTCCCTCTTTCCTCTTCCTTTCCTCTCCCTCACTCTTCCTCTCTATCTTTTCTCTTCTCTCCCTCTCTCTCTCCCTCCTCTCTCCCATATGCCTTTTTGCTGTCTTCATCCACACATGGTTTCTCTCACTCAAAAAATGAAAAACATTAAAAGATCAATATAAATGAGAACTACTACATAGTTTTAAATCTACTTGAAGACTGAATCATGTCACCATTACTAAATGATAACATCTTTTGTCCTGGGGAACACATGAGATTCAAATGGGTTAGAGCTGATTGGTGTTGTCGCAAAAGGAGCTGTCTTCACAAACTGTTTGGATTCAGTCTCTCAAGTAGAAAGTCAGGATACTGGCGACTGGATGCTAGGCGTGGGGCTGAATGGAAACGGTCATCTGTCTTTTTCACCCTGTGGCTCTGGTGTCTCACCAGGCTACATCAGCGTAAAGGCCATCTGCGTACGAGATCAGACCACTCAAGTAGATCCCTCATTCTGCAGTGCAAGAACCAAGCCAGCCACGGAACCCAAGACATGTAATGTGTTCGCCTGCCCGGCCTAGTAAGTCACTGGGGAAGGGTCCACTCACTATCTCTGTTGTCACTGTGAGGAGGTCAGGAAAAGCCCTCTGACAGCACTTGCGGTTGGAAGGACTCAAAAAGAGATGTGGGGCTGGATCAGCAGGTAAAGCCCAGTTCGGGTCCCCATGTGCCATGTAAAAAGCTGGCAGGCCTGACTGTCACCTGTAATCCCAGTACTCTGACAGCTGACGGGGTCCCTAAGAGGAGCCGCTAGTTTATCTGACTGACAGCGTCAAGTTCAACTGAGAAACCCCCTGTTCAATAAATAATATGCAAAGTGATGGAGCAGCCCATGCACAGGCCCTACACACACAGGCACACACTCTCACACACAAATGAGCCCACGTGTGGGAACAACAACAACAAAAAAGAACAAGAAAATAGCTGAGGTTGAGTCAAGTGACCTAAAATTGGGAAGTTACCTCAGAAATTGACTTGCCTTTAGCTGGGCAATGAGCAAGTCTATTCTTTTTCCTTTCCTTTTAACTTTAGAAGAGCTCTCCTTTTCCAAGAACTGAATCAAACAGATATTCAAATAGCATACAATCCTCTATTAGTTTAAATTTCAATGTGGTTGTGTGTTTGATGTTTATGTAGGTCATCCAAGAATTTAAGAGCCATAAATATGGAGCAGACCACGAAACCTCAAGTGCAAACTGCACAGTAGCGAGACATGAAACAGAGAAGTGAGAGCCAAGTGGAGACTCCCCATCCTTCCCCCCCAAACACACACAACCAAGGACCCGCCCAGCGGGTACTCAACAGTTAGCTCCTGTATTCACTGCAGCCACATCATTGCTTGAAGGCTAATGTTAAGTCATCTGCTCAGCCAACTGGAATCTCTGCTTATGCGATTTCTGATTCATCTGATGCCAGATATATTTATATACGTGAACAGCTTCTTCAGCAAATAGGCATTTTCCAGCATATCAGATCATCTTAATTGTGGTATTAGGTTTGTGGCAATGAAATTACACACACACACACACACACACACACACGTATATATATATGCAGTATGTGTACACTTGTATATATACATATATGTACATGTGTGTCTATATAGTTCTATATATGTATATGATATATACATATATATTATTTACCTTATGTAGTATATACATGAACTAATAATGCTTTTATCATAAGTGCTCAGATACCCATGCATCAATCCCATAGGTTCAGCTGTCACCCCTGTCTGTGTCCTGAAGGACTTTTGCTTGTGAGCCGTCACCATTGCATTCAGCTAGGGTTGCTTCCATGAGCACGGGTGGAGGGTATTTTCTTGAGCAAGGGAAACCTGCCAGCGGCTGCCGCTGAGGAACGTGACTCTTCCTCCCCTGCTGCTGAGCCCTGCTCCCAGGGAGGGATGGGTCCCTCTGGGCCCCTCCCGTACCCGCCCTGGAACATGGGTAGGCCAAGGTGCAGGTCTCATGCAGGCAGCCACTGCGGTTGTGAGTTCATGGGTGAGCAGGCACGTCACATCTAGGAGGCAGCTTTTCATCGCACCACTTCCCATCCTCGATTCTTACATTCTTTCTGCCCCCTCTTCCACCATGTGTTTTGAGCCTCGGAAGAGGTGATGTTCCCCTTCAGGGCTAAGCAGTCAGTAATCACATGTTCTCAGTTCTTTCATCAGCTATAAATCTCCATTTTTAGCTAGGATAATGGGGACCTTCAAGGCCTAGTGTTCTCTAAGGATAACCATGAAAGAAGGGTTTATTTATACTTATAGCATTATCCTAGGAATAAAATCAGGTCACACATTCAGAGCCCATTACTCCAACTGAGGTGTGTGAGTAAGGCTGAGAAGGGTGGTCTGCAAGCAGAGGCTGGAGTGATCCTGACCTTTCATGCCTACTGTAGGGGAAGCCTGGTTGTTCCCCATTGGCTGGGATCCAACTGTGCATTCTTATAACTAACTTGAGGAGAACTATATAGAATGAACAAAGACAGGAAGTATGGGAAGGAAGATGGCCAGCATTGAACCTTGTAGGAATTTATGGTACATGGACATTTATTTTTCTCATGTAGACATATGTGTCAAGGACTTAGCAAGAGAGAGGTTATGGGGCTGGTGGGCTCCAAAGAATCAAAATGTTGGGAAACAGATTATATCCAAATAACTTCTGTCTTATAATGAAGCCAGAGAAGAGATAATTGCTTTGATAAGGAGGAGTAGATTTCTTATTTGTTGTAAGGATAAAAGAACTCTCTGGGCTAAACTCTATTACTATCACATATCATGTCTTAAGTACTTGCCAAATGCCAGACCCTGAGCTGAGAACTGAAATACAGAGGTACATAGCTTATGGTTCTGCCATCAAAGAACACTTCCCACAGTGGAAGGAAGCGATAGGTATACGAAGAAATAGCTGAGTTACAATGTTTTGTGCTATAATATTATTCAGAAAAGCAGTCAGGTGTTTAAAATGAGCAGTGTGAAGTCATTCGCCCTGCACAGTATGGATGAAAGTGAGGTTAAATGGAAAATTAGCCCCAGGGCTCAGATGTGAAGGCACGCCTTTCAAAACCTTGTGAGACTCTCTTTTCAGTACCTGTACAAACCTGACATATCTGTTATATAAAGAAATGTGATTTTGGTATAAAAACACCACTTTGTAGGAAATGTTGAAAACATAATAATTGCACAATATGTTTTCTTTTAGCTTGCGTAAGGGATAAGTCATTGCATAAATGTAAGGCATTATCTTGTTTAATTCATTTTCCTTCCCTTAATTGATAGGATGCATTATGAAATATATGAAAGGACACCCATAATCCTAGAATTCATGCTTAATACTCTATCCTGTAGGTATTTCATTTCATGTATCAGGCTCATGGGAGAAACTAGAATTAAAAGAATTGTAAGACTAAAGAAGGTAACAGAATTCCAAAGGTCTCCCCAAAGCGTACATTGATCTGATTGATTTAGTTTTAGTTTCTGAAATTATTGGCCACTTATATATTCATAAGCTAGCATCCATTACAGACATCGCTGCGGTAAGTCAATTGAGTAGTGGTCCTATCTGGTGTTTGGCCTGCATGCTGTTTATAAGTCAAATAATTTCAATTTAGCAGAAGTACTTGTTGGTCTGGGGAAAATGGCCCAGTAGACCAGGGGCTTCCTGTACAGGTGGAAGACTGGTGTTCAGATTGCCCACAATCCATGTGAAAACCAGAGTGGTGTGGTGGCTGCCTATCAACCCATCACCTAGGAGACAGATCCCTGATTAGCTAGAACAGCTCATCAGCTGGCTGTGGGTCCCAGTGAAAGACCTTGCCTCAATCAATGACATGGAGAGACCATTGGAATTCTGTTACCTTCTTTAGTCTTACAATTCTTTTAATTCCAGTTTCTCCCATGAGCCTGATACATGAAATGAAATACCTACAGGATAGAGTATTAAGCATGAATTCTAGGATTATGGGTGTCCTTTCAAATATTTCATAATGCATCTATCAATTGTGAGACAGAGAATCAAACAAGATAATGCCTTACATTTATGCAATGACTTATCCCTTACCCAAGCTAAAAGAAAACATATTGTGCAATTATTATTCTCTCTCTCTCTCTCTCTCTCACTATCTCTCTCTCTCTCACACACACACACACACACACACACACACACACACACACGCATGCGAAAGCTTAAAAGGTAATTACTGAGATGGATTAATAGTTTCCATTGATTGATATTCAAATATGTATTGAGTTTGAATAGCAGCAGAAAAATCTATTCTGGCAATCATTATGTAAATAACACAAGGCTGAATCTCTAACACATGAGTAAAATTTAAATCTAATTGGAAAAGAAGATGGCTTGGGGGTTAAGACTCTGTCTCGCAAGCAGAAAATTGTGAGTTTGGATCCCAGGTCCACATTTGGATCCCAGGTCCCACATAAAAAAACGGAAAGGGCATTGGCCTGCATTTCGGGCCCTGATGGCCAGAGCCTGGGAAATCCCAGAGTAAAGCAAAAAGGAGGTAAAAGCAATCCAGGATGATTCCTGAAGACATCCTTGGTCCTCCACAGGGACACATGTTCTCTCTCTCTCTCTCTCTCTCTTTTACACACACACACACACACACACACACACACACACACACACACTAAAATATATTTAAAAATCTTTAAATTTTTTTTAAATTAGAAAAATAGCTTAGGAACTGTCTACTTAAAAATAGTTTCTGTGAGGTTCTCCGTGGGATCCCCCTGGCCACTAAGACATCTACCCCCACCCCAACATTGACCACTCTTTCATTGGCATCTTGCACTTTGGGTTTGTCTCTGTTACAGCGTTTGTCAGAAAGTCCTTATGACTCACAGAAGCACCTACTGTGCCTTAGGCTTCTTGGGGAAGGCATGCATCCATCCTCCTTCATCTGTCCACCCCCAGTGCCTAGGAAGACACATAATTCTGATCCCGATACATTAGGCTGGACAAATTGCTCAGATACTAAACGGCAGTTCTTCCTATGCAAAAAGCCATAATGTATTTTTCTCAGACCTATGTAGAGGTTAAAAGCATCTCCTTCTATCTGGGTCACAAGAGGGCACACAGAAAGATCTAGAAAAGAATGGTTGATTTAGATTGCTGTAGAAGTGACAGTATAAAGGTCTAGAAGAGTACTTTTCTTTCTTTCTGGAAGTTGGAAGCCTGGAGAATGGGGTGCTTGCAGCAAGTCCTGTGCCACGGGCCAGCAGAGCCGGAAGATCCGGTGTGTGCAGAAAAAGCCCTTCCAGAAGGAGGAGGCCGTGCTCCATTCCTTCTGCCCGGTGAGCACACCCACTCAGGTGCAAGTCTGCAACAGCCACGCCTGCCCCCCAGAGTGGAGCCCCGGGCCCTGGTCTCAGGTAAGGGGACAACACACTTGGATGCACTGGTCTAGGTCAGGTCTACATGCAAAACCACGGTGTTGAAAGATGGGTGTTTCTGTACCTCAAGAGGCCCGTAGCTGATTCCTAAGAATCATGCTGAGTAAATGTGCATATGTGGTATCTTTATTTTAGCTAGTTCAGCTTTTTTAGTGATATGATGCAACTTGAAATTTGGAATCCCCTCTTCCCGAGCTGACAGTTTTCTTTAGGGATCCAAAATCATAGTGGAGACCACTTAGCAGATTGTCGTGCATACAGCTAGGAGGAGGGTGCCCTGCAAATTTGGCTGCTGAATTCTCCAGAGAGAATAAAAGGAGGAGTCAAAGAGAGAGAAAAAAATTCAGCCTTACCTCAGTGGCAAAGCAGTATGGCTTAAAAAAACAAACAAGAGAACAAGAAAACCAAGCATTGAGTTTGTTATTGTCATAAACTCCCAATGAAATGGCCAGATTGTGAAATCAGAGGAGGCATAGATCTGCCATTCGCAATTCATAAATCTCTAGAATGGAGGTTCTCTGCGTATGGTGACTCTTGTCCCAGGAGACCCCAGGAAGGAGGAAATGGTCCTATTGACATCCAGGGCACAGAGGCTGATGTCCTCCTGAGCACAGAAAAGCTGCCCGCAACAAAGAATGAATGTCATGGTTCTCCTGCCTTTGGTGTCCCCACTTTATCTTACCTTACAGACTGCCTGAAATCTGAAGCTAGTCAGAAACTAGTCCCCTATCTGCTAGGTTTTCCTGCTGGAGCATATCCATTTCTGGTTAATTTCAACAACTTCCTACCAAATTCTGCAGCAGAGGCAAAGGGAGGTAGGTGTCTACTCACATCAGAACAGTATCTGTTAGGGAATCAGAGGTCAGGGAGAATGAATGCATGTGTAGTCTGGATAAATGGAAATGGGATGTGGTATTCTTTCTTTGCAAGTAGGAGTGAGCATTTACAAAAGGAGAATCCAAGCTGTTTTAGCCAAGTCTATCTGTCAGACATGGACACTAAGGGGTGTCAGGTGCAGTTTGCAAAATCAACTTCAGTCAGTAGCTAAGAAGAGAACTGCCTGAAGTTTTTCATAAATAGCACAGGAAAAAAGCAAGGAAACATTTGGTGACTCATTGCCATGATGGGCATCAGAATCATGTCAATCACTTTGCGACTGCACTTGACCCTGGCTAAGATGCTTAAGCTCTGTGTTGCTCAGATGCTATTGTGAAATGGATGGATCATGGCAAGCATCTTATAAGGCCAGGAGAGGAAGTCGATACAGGCTCGCGTGGATCCTGAAATGCATCATGCTACAATTACTTTTCTTTTAGCTGCGAGACAGTACTCAGATTCAAGCAATTTGAGGGAAAGAGGGTTATTTATTTGGTTTACTGTTCCCAAAGGGCTGTAGTCCATAGTGGTGGGAATCATACAGGTGGAGGTAGAAGCAGGAAGCCAGTTCAGGGCACTGCAGCCTTGATCAAAGCTGCAAGAGCAAACTAAGAGGAAGCAGGGCCCAGCCCCTGTGATTTGCCTTCCTCCAGCGAGCCTCCACTTCCTAAAGATGCTACGGCCTTTCAGAACATTGATACCAGCTGAAGATGCAAACAATTGAGCCTGTAGTGGGCAACTCACACTCAAACCGTGGCTGACATGCTACATATGGCAAGCGATGTGAGCATTTGCACTCAGAGTAGGACTATGCCATAGCTCCCACATCACCCCAGTGTGAATGACGCCTGTATCTTTTTAGAAACCTCAAGTTTTTAACCTACACCTCTGAAAGCAAGGAGAGTCTCTGTACCTTATCTATGTCACTGAATTTTTTAAAGGTCAAGAAAGAGCTTTGGAAATGGTAGACAGCTCATCATGAAAGTGTGCATGATGCAAATTCATTCAGAAATTTCTTATGTCTTCTGCCTGTTAGTTATCACCAAGAGAGCTGCCTTAGGAGGTAAGGACTGAATACTGTGTCGTCCCAGTGTTAGGGTATCCCTTCTGTCTTGGGGCTGTGCACACTCCCATAGCTAATACATACACCCACATTACTGTTGTTATTCTTGTTGGAAAGACAGCAGTCTTATTTAACCAAGCACCACATGCTAGAGAGAGAGAGAGAGAGAGAGAGAGAGAGAGAGAAAACACAGGGGACAGACATGTCCTACTATCTTCCAAATCATTGCCACATCCACTGAGCCAAAAGAACACTCTCCTTGTGAGCGCAGCAGCCACTAAAAGTCAAGGTTGACGGGGAACAATCTGGGTGAAGTTCTGCCGTGAAGCCTGCCTGGAGCGTGACTCGGATGCTCGAAACTGCGCTTTGCAGGCATTTCTTTTGCAGGTTCTCAGTATTTACTCAGACGACTCTCTTTCTCCCAAGTGTTCCAAGACCTGTGGGCGAGGCATGAGGAGACGTGAACTCCTGTGTAAAAGCTCGGCGGCAGAGACCCTTCCGGAGAGTTTGTGCTCTAGTAGCCCCAGACCAGAGGCACAAGAGGGCTGCGTACTGGGGCGGTGCCCCAAGAACAGCCGGCTACAGTGGATCATCTCTTCCTGGAGCGAGGTACACGCCTGGGCGCACTGCTGGGGTTTTATCTCTACGATGCTCGCTATGTTTCCTTCTGCACTACCCTACAGAACTTCATAGGACACACACAGAAAAACCAAGAAAGTGTGGCAACTATTGTGAACAAGGTAGACCAGATGACTCACTGTACACTTGCTAAGGCCAAGGCATAGGGTGTGGAAGGAAGAAAGGTCAAATTTTAAATGAAAATACATAGGTAGCCAGCAAGGCCAAGGTGGGGAAGGCCCCTCAAAAATTCCTAAAGAGGCATTTGATACTTTTTAAGTATATAGAATTCTAAGCCACTGACTTGGCAAACCTGGATGAATTTGGAGTCAGTTCTGTTTAGCGATAGATTGGAGGAGGTCCTCTAAAATGCTTTTAAGGAGTTTGCAGTCTAGTAAGGACAAATAATAGTGGGATGCTCTATTGTTATTGTCTCATTTATACCTGGTGGGATCACCTTAGAAAGGGAGGGTTTATTTGGGTAGACAGTCCAATACGTTGGCCTTTCAGGGGCTGGTCACATGATATGCAGAGTCAGGAAGCAGATAGAAGTGATACTCTGAATGAAAATAAGCAGCCAGTCTTGGATCCCAGCTCCTGGCATGGTACCACCCACATTTAGAGTGGATAGTCCCACCTCAGTTAAACCTCTGTGCAGAGGCCCAGGGATATGGTACAGAGAGGATGGTCTCAATCCAGGTGGCTTGAGAATGAAAGCTGATTGCCACAGATGGTCACAAATGGTGAGCCCCAATAAAGAAGAGCCTTGTGGCTTCCATTCTGATGGTCACCCATCTGTCCTACCAAAGCAGGAGCTTACATTGTGGGCAAGATATGGATACCTTTGTCAGATAAATCAGTCCTCATTATAATGATTCATTAAAGTAGAGCCAGTCCATAGGTTCCCCATCTGCACAGTAGCCCAGACACATCTCCCTCAGTTTGTAGCATCTATACTGATCCAGTGCTCTGGATTTATCTGCTTTTCTAGGTCCCACATGTTACCTAATATTTTAATTTAGTATTAATATTAATAATATTGTTTAAAATGCTGTGTTTTCTTTTGAGTCCCTCAAGAAAGGGCGATCATCACTCCATCACTCCCTTGACTTAGACTGATTTCAGTTAGACCCAGACATTCAAGTGGAGTGCCTACAAGGAGGATGGACGCTGATCCAAAAACAAAAACAGGAGGATTTAAGCTATTACAGGAAAAATTCATAAGGCAAGGTGAATGAGTTAGTGACCTGGATCTGATATTCACATGATCCGTCATGGTCCCAGCTGAACAGAGACTTGTCTCCAGGCTCTGTGTCTCTGGGAAGACCATTCAGTGCTGTCTCTGGATGCTGGTGTCTTTACTGTTACAAGAGGGGCTCAGCTGCTGTCTCCCTGTGTCCCTCAGGGGCACATGTTTGACGTGTGTGGATGGACATTTCAGCAGAACGGGTGGTGAAGCTCTATGACCTTACATCACCTCTCTGGATTCCTAGTGTTCCTCGACCTGTGGTCCAGGTGTACGGAAGAGAGACATGAAGTGCAGTGAAAAGACCTTGCAGGGAAAGCTGATAACGTTCCCAGAGAGACGGTGCCGTAACATCAAGAAGCCACACCTAGACTTGGAAGAAACCTGCAACCGAAGGGCTTGCCCAGGGTACAACATGGCGGCTGGGTGGTATTCATCACCATGGCAACAGGTAAGCATACACAGTTAGGAGACTGATGTTTAGGTGACGGGAGGCAGCTTGTCAGCCATTGCTGGTAGTCTATCCATGGTTGTCCAACTGGAAAGAGTAGATACACTTCAAATCTTTGTTCCCTCACTTGTGTGAGCCTGGGCAGGTAAGTTAATCACAGTTTTCACACATAGAAAAAGTTGGGATGATAAATGCATGTAAAGCACATGGCAGGTCGCGTCCCACTAATGTTGGAGATGGCTCCTGAAACAAACACATCGGCATCCTCCTGTTGCTCCCACTCTGCTCCTTGGTTCCTACACCATGTTTCTGAACTGTGCACAATGGCTAACAGCTGCTACCCTTTCTATGCCCTTTGCTAGGTCCTGGACACCGTGATCTATCTCTTCTCACCCTTCAAACAACCCTACCTGTAGTCCCCACTGTCTGAATATCTAAGCTCACTGGGAGATAGAGATATCTCCTCCTGGGAACACAGGTGAAATTTCACCTTGGTGGACTAGAGTCAGTAGCTGCTGCTACTCAGAGGACAGGATCTCCTCAGAGCCCCAAGCTGTGTTGGGGTCCTTGGGCCATTCCTACTTAGATGATGCTTTGCAGGACTGAGTGGTGTGAAAGCAGTGTCCTGCATCATCCTATAAACACAGAGCCTGGTGGGACGTGTATATGTACACAAACAGGTATGTGAGAGGATCTGATATGCCTGAATACTTATCATTGGCTAATGAGATCTCTCTCTATATATATGTATATAATATATACATGGAGAGAACATGATATATATGTAATATATACACACACACACATACACATATGCTGTTTAGATTTCTGTAACTTCATTCACATTCACAATCTTTTTGGTTGATAATAACTATATATAGTATGAAGTTACATGAATACATGTTCACACAAACAGGTACATCATGTACTTTGATCGTCTTCCCCCAACAATCACCAGGAGCCTGAATATGCCCCTCCCCCTCCTCTCTGCTCTTGAGCAACTGGGCAGCTGCAGCGGAGACCCGAGTATTCACTCACTGCATTGGCTCATGTAATCTGAGAGCTGCCCATCATATAGCTGTACTGGAATCCTGGGCCTAGTTCCCACACTCGTCTGCTTTCTACCTTCATTTTTGGTTTCCCAAATACCAAGCCCTGTAAGTGGTGCCTATCCAGATGTGTGCCTTCATCTCTCCGGCAAGGAAAAACAAGACTGCTATGTTTCTAAGCCAGCACAGCAATGATCCCTTGAAGGGCTGCACTTTTCCAGTGTCTAGCTCAAAAAATAATGCTGAGATAATGCAATCACTGACTGTAGGAACAACCTCAGAATCTGGCTAGGCGAGTTCCACAGTATCTCTGATTGGCTGATGTTCCTTTGTCCTCTTGTTTTAATTTACACTGTCCCCATTCACGGTGGCATCTGCAGAGATTGCCTAGAATCCATACACTCTTTTCTATTGCCTGGCCACGGATGACTTTGCTACTGTGTTCTCAAGACTTCTTCTGGAACCTGTCTTCTTTACATGCCCCTTTGACTGGGAGACATGCATTCACAGGTCAGCTTACATATCCAACGGACCACATACATCAGGATGGACTTGCACCTAGGCCAGCCTATCTGTGTGTCAGGCGACCTTGCTCATGTTATGAGCATGGAGAACCCTCCTGTGTGATGCATGAAGGGGCGTCATCCAGGTGGGCACTTCTGACGTCCTTCTCTTTGCCCTCCCCACTTCCTGGCAGTGCACGGTGACTTGTGGGGGAGGGGTCCAGACCCGATCCGTCCAGTGCGTGCGGCAGGGCCGACCCTCCTCCAGTTGTCCGCGCCAACAGAAGCCACCCGTGCTCCGAGCCTGCAACACAAACTTCTGTCCAGCCCCTGAGAAGAAAGGTAAGGGAGCCTGCGCTCCACAGATCTCACCAGTGTTTAGCCAGCTTCCAGGGTTCTGTGTGTGGGGTTGTCTGGGCCTTGTGAGCTAAGCCACGTTCCTGTGAGCAGGGACCAAGCTCTCTGGATTTGTTCAAGATACCACTCTGGGGTAGGCGCTGTCAGCGTCATCTTGTTCCCCTGGCCCTTAATAAAGTTTTGCAGCCCTTTGTTTTATTGGGGAATGGTCATCTTGCCAACTCCATCCCTACCCTTCAAAAATACACATAGTTATCACAAGGTGTTTTTGTGCGTGTGTGTGAAGTCCCAAGAGTGACACTGGAAACACTCTGGGTTGTTCTACCTCCTCATTATTTCATTCTGCAGTTTCCCTGACTCCACCTTCCAACACTGGAATTGCGGGCCACCATATCTGGGCATTGTTTTTACATGGGAATCCTTTTGCTTTCGAGACAAAGTCTTGCAGCCCTGAGCCATCTATCTCTCCAGCCTACATACCCTTTTTGAAATTAAATCTGTGTTTTATGCTAATCTGGGGGAAACATAAAGGTGAGCAAGAATTGCCAAAGGAGCTTACATTTTAATGGAGAAGACAGATAAATTACAGTAGATTCAGATGGCTTGTGCCCTGCCCCGGCACCACACCGCAAATGTCTTCTTAGCCAGTTCAAGTCCAGGGCAGGCAGCTTTCCAAGTCATGGTAAAGAATCTGACAGACACCAGCAAGTATTTTTCAGTCCGATCCCATTGCATTAGAACTACTAGGTTTCTTTGGGGTTTAATCCACTAACCAATTTTCCAAGATTGTCCAGTCTCTTACTTCACGTGTTCCAATTCATGGCGAATGGGATTCGGGGATGTGACTCCGTTCCTCTTTCCTGTCTGAGCTGTAGCACGCTTGGGGCATTGGTTTTCTCCCTCCTCCTCCTGTCCCCTGCTGAGACTTGAAAGACAAGGAAATGTGTCATACAAACATTGCTGGGCACATAGATCAACTCTACACAGTGTCGTTCTGTGTGGAGAAAAATATAGCTCACCATTTCCGGGTTGTTCCTCCTGTCTATTCCTCTGCTCAGACCACCAACAAGGATGCTACATGTGCAAGAGCCCTCAGTGTAGATGCAAAACATCCCCTAAGCACTTCCAGGAAAGACACTAAGCAATCCAAAGCACATCGCCTAAGTGTGAGGAGAATCAAGGCTTCTGGTCTTATTGACCAACAGTAGATGCTAAGCGTACATTAGAGGAAAGCATACATTAGGGCCTGTGTCTCAGTCAAAGCCAAGTCACTGAAGAGCCACCATGCGTCTGCAGGATCACCTTCTAGGATTGGCAAGTATTGGCAAAGTAGGATTCTATCTACTTGCAAAGCAGGGTTCTATCCTTAAAAGTGTAGGAGCATTGAGGAGGTAAGAGAGACAACCCCAGATGGAAGGGGTGTGCTAGCAACAGGGTGAGAGGGTGCTTCTGTGGTGCAGGAACTGGGGTGCATCCCAGGGAGAGCGTGCAGTATGGCTGATTAAAGAGAACTGGCCATTAAAGAGCAGGAAGAACAGTTAGTTCTTCCTCGCAAAGAGAGAAAGCAGCCAGGTAGATAGACATGCACATCATCCCAGACCTCTTTTCTGCTTTTTATTTTGAGACAAGGTCTGTTCAGGCCTTGAACTTGCTCTTCTCCTGCCTCAGCCTCCGAAACAACTGGAGCCACAGGCTTGCACCACATCACACCCAGCAGGCAAATATCGTTGTTGATCAAAAATGTAGCTTATGGGCCGAGGTGACATAGCTCAGAGGGTGAAGTGCTGCCAAGCCTGACAATCCGCGCTCAATTCCCCCACAGCCCATACTTTGGAAAAATTCCAAACAAACCAACAAAGCTGGGCCAATCGAATGACACTTGTCATTTCCGTGCTGGGGAGGCTGAGCCAGGCAGGTCCCTTGGACTCACTTGCCTACCTAGACCAGTTGGTGAGTTCCAGGTCAATAAGCAATGCTGTCTCAAAACAACGTGCACAAGGTAGAAGGATGAGAAGTAACAGTCCGCACCTGTACACTTGCACGCTCTCACTGGGTGTATCTCCATTACTGCCATACAGATATGTCCCCTCATTCTTCTGCTAGCAGGATACACATCCAAGTGTGGCTTACAGTCTAATTATAAGTTGGGGATTTTCTCCCCTTCTCACGTCCAGACCTGTGGCCCCCCATGCATCACACTCACAAGGCGGCCATGAGAGAGCTGTCTGGGTGTGTTTTCTGGCTGTGGGTGGCGTGAGGGTCTTAGAGGGGGAGCTTGCCATCAGGTAGACGTTTCTGGCTTTGACAGCAAGACAAAATGAACCCGATGACAGCAAGACAAAATGAACCCGAGAGTAGATGGTGCTGGCCAAAATAGCCTCCGCTGCTTGTTTGGCACTGTTTGGAGGGTCTGCCATCCCCTGTGCTCCCTCCCATGCTGATACCCCAAGTCTTTATCTTAGAAGCACAGTGGGATACCTTACCTGCTCGTTGAAATCAGGCCTCCGTTTTTGCAAATCATCTTCAAGACTGCACTACGGTGCTGTATGTGAAATCCCTCTGTGACTGGTGGTCATGTCTGCCAGGACGCCGGGAGCAGCTTAGGAGCACTTAAGTTGAAAATAGTCAGGACAATCGGATGGGATCCTCCATCTGCAGAAGGGGGAAGGAGCAGGAAATCCAGTCACAAACACAGATGCATGCTGGGGCGCTCGCCAGCAACGGAGCTGTGAGCAAGCAGGGAAATAAATAATGCTTTCCACGATAATCGTCGATTTTTACATAGTTGTGTATGATCGTATAAACTACATTTTATAAATCATAGTTTATGAGATAAAGATGGTTAGGGTTGACTCACTGGTGTTCACTGTGAACTGCTCTGGTCTAACCAGACACACCAATGAACACAAATGAACACAGTATCTTGTTTCTACATGAGAACAGGCAACACACCAACCCATAAACCTCCCTCAGATGGCAGAGGAGCAGGAAGTAACATGGAAGTAGGGTAAACAGGAGAGTGGACCAGACAGAAGGAGGTGGGGACTCCAGTCTAGACAGTGTGGTCAAGCAAGACCCAGCACTGAAGCAATATGTAAAGCAGTGCATCATGGGAGGAAGAAGGAGAGTTATGATTGTTTCTAGAAGTAGTGCAAATCAGAGCCACAGAGCAAAGGTCCTATAAGCCATTTGGAGTCGACACACCAAGGTTGAGGAATGGATGAACAGAAGCCAAGCGTGCACTAGGGGCACCAGTCTTCACAGACATCAAGTCTGACTCTGAATGAACAGGTGGTCACCGAGACGCCTTGATGTCACCTGGGTAAACAGAGCGCTTGTCCCCTCATCAGGAGGAGGCGGCTATCACTGCCCAGCCAGAGATGGATGGACTTCCACCTCTAGCAATCAACATCAGTGAGGAGAGGTCGGAAGCTGGATGGACTTTGAGACTGTGGCACCAATGCCTGCCTACTGGTCTCACGCAGGGCACCAGGCAAAGAGAAGAGGTGCCAGGGCTAACCTCCAGAGCACAAGCCAGATGCCCAATCTCCTTTCCAAGTGCTAGGACCGTAGGCACATCACCCCACTTCCAGCTCTCCCCCACACTGCATGTTTTTTGCGTTTAAAATATGCAGGTTAGGCCACCAACACAGTGTGTGCCGTTCAAGCCTGAGAACCGAGTGTCCATATAGAAGGTCAGATGTGCGCGCTGGAGATCCTGGCACCGTGGCAGCAGAGACAGCAGGATCCCCGGGCTTACTGGCCAGCGGCCTCGCTTAATTAGAAAACCCCAGGAACCAGTGTGAGACACTGTTTCAAAAAGCAAGGGGGGAGGCTTCTGAGGAATGAGACCCTAGGTTGAACTCTGGCTTCTGCACATATGCATAAAGGTATCTGGACTGTCATATGTGCACCTGCATACATGTGCACACAGCACCTTAACAGTACAGCAAAATTACCAGGCCTTCCTTCTACAACAGGCATTTTAAGTTACAAAAAGATGTTTTAAGAGCAATTTCACGTGCATTCCAACTCTGAGGTCTCCTAGGGATCCCAGATGTATAATTGATAATCACATATGCCACCATACTTGACTAGCTAACAAAATTCAAGAAGGCAAAATAATAACTGACCTATTTTCAAACTGGTTGGGAGGTGTATTTAAACCTACAGTATATTAGAACTGAACCTCAAACCCGGGTATCTCCAGCGCTCAAAGAAACTTGCTCACCAAAGTTAGTTTATGGGCCAGTAACATAAGAAATTTTCTAGGTCCTTGGTTAGAAATATAGACTTCTTGGGCATGGTAGGGCATAGTTGAGCTCAAAACCATCCTCATCTACCTAGTGAATTGGAGGACAGTCTGGGCTACATGAGACCCTATCTCAAAAGAAAGGGAGGGTGGGAGGAAGGGAGGGAAGGGAGAAAGAGAAGGAGGGGTGGAAAGGAAATAGAGGGGAGGAAAGAAGAAAAGGAAGGGAAGGGAAGGGAGAGAGAAGGAAAAGAGGGCAGAAAGAGATGAATGGAAGGAAGGAGAAAGAAAAGAAATGAAGGTGCTGGAGAGATGGCTCAGTAATCTGCCATTCAAGCCACATAACTGACTTTCAGATTTCCAGAACCTGTGTAAAATACTGCACAGGTATGGCAGCCTGCCTGTAATTCTAGCCTCAGAAGGTAGAGACTGGGCATCCCCAGAGCTAGCTGTCTATCCACAGTGGCCCTATTGGCAAGCTCAGAGACCCTGTTTCAAAACAATAAGATTGTAGAACGATCAAGGACAATCCTTGATATCAGCCTCTGGCCTCCACTTGCACACATGCATGACAATCTCCACAAACACATGCACTCACGCATGCAAACATGAATACACACATTCAAAAATGAAAGATATATCTGCATCCCTCAGCCGTGAACTTCAAAGTCAGAATGGTCTCAGGATCTACAATCTAATGAGCTCATCCTGGTTGCTCTACCTAGACCCTCACCACACAACAGCTCCCAAGTTATACACAGAAAACCAGGCCTGATGGTCGCCTGATATGATGTTTTTGCATCTGCCCTTCTGTGTGAATGTTGCTAATGGACATTGTCCATCTGAACATCCTAACCCTACCCTCACAAAGTCCTCATGTATAACGGGCAAAGCATAGGGTAGGTAGAGCCAGGGTTTTGTTCTTTAGACCCCGATTAAAAGCCCCAGAGTCCCAGCTGACATGCCGAATGTCTTTTGTCCTTTCAGAGGACCCATCCTGCGTGGACGTCTTTGGCTGGTGTCGCCTGGTTCCTCAGCACAGTATCTGCAACCACAAGTTTTACGGGCAACAGTGCTGCAAATCATGCACCAGGAAGAGCTGATCTCGGGGCCTCGGGCCAGGGACTCACCTGCCCACCTCCAGGGAACCCAGCATCCTTCCTGACCAGGACAGAGCACGGCACACCATGAAGAACGGGCAGCGAGCCACAGTCTCCTGCGTCTGTGTCCTGAAGCGCGTGGAGCTCCGAAGCACTTGACCATGGGAAGCCGTAACGAATCTCACTTTAAAAAAAAATAAATAAATAAGAACCTTCGATTTGCACTACTGCAGGAAAAAAGTGGTGTGTCACACTGAGATGCAATAAGTCTTAATTTGGACAGTGCAAGAGTCTTATCCACTGTGGGACAGGTCTCCTGACCACTCCCTACCACCCTCCCCCACTCCCCACACATACCCTTGAACTCCAAAGGAGTCAACCATAAAGGTCTCTGTTTTCTAAGGGTTCTTCAATACATCATCAGGTAAAGACTGACACGTGGTGTCATCAAACATGGTTGGAACACTTTGTCTAAATGACTGCTTGGAATTCACAATTCCAGCAAAACCCATGAATGCCCAGATGTGGGGTCACATCCTAAGCCCCCGGAACTCACGCAGCTACTTGCTGCAGGACTGGCGACCTTCTCGCTGCATTTATTCAGTGTGTGCCTGTTAAGTGTTTTGTTGCAACTAGATGCTGCTCCTACGGAATCCCCAAGACTGAAGTGTCTCCAGAAATAATCTGAAAACAGGGCAACGTGGACCATCTAAGATCTCCCCAGGATTCAAATTCATCTTTGTAAGGGGGGAAAAAATCTCAGATAAATATCGATGCTCTCACCTGCCATTAAACCTCATACCTTCTGGTGCTAACTGAAAGAGAGCTGAATATGTGAGCCTACTCCTTGCGAATGAGATTCATCTCTGATTTTTTTAAAGGTGCTAAGTGGCAAATATTGTGCTTTTAACTTTATGAAATTTATGAAGCCTGTCCCTTCCTACTTATCAATGTGTTTGGGAAATTAAAGGCTGCTCAGTGGCTTTTCCTCCACAGACCAACAAGTGTCAGTTTGCCCCAAGTCTTAGTCCTGCAGGAAAAATAAAACACACAGTGGCAAGAGACAAACCTGTCTGCCTGCTTGCAGCACACACCACGACCTCCTAGGAATTAAAGCAGTTTCACAGTGTCGGAGGAAATTCTCTGTCCTTGGGAGTCAGCTGTGACTGGCTGCTAGCAAACTGAAAACTGTCCTCAATTGGAAGAAGAAAGGCCACGCTGTTTTTGCGCAAACCAAAGTAACAAGACTGTGTCCTTCTGTGATGTTTTTTTCCAAAGTGGTTTTATAGCCATGTTTCTATGACGCAGCAATTCCCCTCCAGACACCAACTTCTTTGCTGAATGTAGCTCCATTTTTAAAAGGCTCCGTTCAAACGGATGTTCTCCCCTGCAGCCTAACCAACTAGACAGCGGTTTGTTAATATAGCAGCATTTTTTTTTCCATCCTAATTTGAACCATGAATCACACACAAGATTAATTGCCTCTCCCAAATTTTTTGGCTTATCTTCTGGGCCATCTAGCTATGAATAAAAAAAACGTGGGGGTTCCATTCCATACCCCATTTGCCCTCTGAAAGTGGCAAGTTATTTGTGTCTCTATATAATTATCACCTTATTATTTTATGGAAAATTAATTTATTAATAGCCTATTCTTATGTGTTCTCACTTGCTTCTCAGAGTAAGTGATGAATTCTGAGGAAAAATATTGAACAAAACCATGGATTATAGAAATTCAAAATATATGTATAATATTTAATTATTTTATAAGTTTTATAATAAAGTTTTCCATTTATCTGTGACACCTGGAAAAGTTGTTGACTTTTTTTCCCCCAACTTAATTTAGCTGTATAAATGTTGAAGAATCACCTCAGAGTAGCTTCATTAAGAGAAAACAATTAAAAAAAAAGAGAAAAAAATTAATGATTTCTCACCTTTGTGTCTAAGGAAACCCAAAGCCGTTAAGTACCAGGGTAAAATAAAGACATTTGCCATCACAAGATACCCTTTACTTTAATGTGTCTGATCTATAGACATCTGCTTATGGAAATCACCAAAGATAAAGCCACCACAATTTTTTTCTATTTGAAAGACATTCTGGTAAAATATTTTTGCAAAAATAGAGAGAAGGGAGAAAAGAGGAGAAACAGAAAAACAACATTTATGGTTGGGGTTCCTAAAGTCTAACCCCCAAATCCATAGAGAATAGGAAGACCATCAGGTAAAACACATTTGAATATTATGAGCACTTAGTATTTCTCCACATTTATGTGTTGCATGCACAGAGACAGAGCACTCTAAAATATATTGAAGAGTATTTCAGTATTTTATATGAATTACTGCTCTACAGGAAAATAAAAATGATAGTTGAGAATGAGAAACAGACTCTGTATCTTTCGGCATTAAAATCTCATCAGAAGCAGTTCCACTGGGACTTAATGTTTGCTAGGGACTCTGCTTAACTCTTTACATACATTATCTCATTTAATCCTCATGGCAGACTTTCCCCCTTCTCAGGACAGGACTCTGAGACGTGACATTATTTGGCCCAACTTGTGATGGGGTCAGGACTCAAACCCAGGCCCCCTAGGGCTCCCCTATTTGCCCTCACTCTGATAGACCTCAAGAAAGAGAGGGACGTGTCAGGCCTTGGGACGGAGGGCTCCCAAGATGCCTGGGGTAGACACTGGTGATGAACAACATAATAAGGATGACTTATGGACAGAGCTGGGAATATAAGATAGAGAATTAGGGGTGAAAGGTCACAAATTCCCACCAAGCCCCTCTTTTCAACAGAGGACACATAGCTCCAATCTTTACTTGTAGCAATTGCTTCTCTCTGGGATGATAGACTTCTCCCGGCCATAGCACCAGAGTGTCTGCAGCAAGTCCACATTCATCAGGATGGAGAGAGTGGGGGAGATGACTCAGGGGCTAAAGCCTTTGGCTCACAAGCAAAAGGACCTGAGTTCAGATCCCCAGTACCCATATGAAAATACCAGGTGGAAATGACAGCACCTGCAATTCTGGCCCTGGAAAGCAGAGCCAGGAAAACCCCAGAGTAAAGCAATGAAAAGGTAAAACAATCCAGGATGATTCCCAAAGTTACCCTTGGGTGGCCACAGGCACACACACCAAATGCACTATTGTATTCCTACATGAGGAAGGAAGGAAGGAAGGAAGAAAGGAAGGAAGGAAGGAAGGAAGGAAGGAAGGAAGGAAGGAAGGAAGGAAGGAAGGAAGGAAGGAAGGAAGGAAGGAAGGAAGGAAGGAAGGAAGGAAGGAAGGAAGGAAGGAAGGAAGGAAGGAAGGAAGGAAGGAAGGAAGGAAGGAAGGAAGGAAGGAACCCATGCTTTGTCTGACTTATCTTTCCTCTAAGGTCATAATTCCTTGGAGAACTTTCAGTATCTGTACTTGTGTTCCTCAGTCTTCTCAATACCGTGACCAAATACCAAATACCTGGTAAAAATAACTCAAGGGAGGAAGTATTTACATTCTGGAGGGCACAGTCCACTGTGGGGGGGTGGGGGGAGGCACAGCAGATGGTCCATGGAAGATGTTTGGTACACAGTGCTGGACAGGAAGCTGGGCCAGGTCACAACTTTAAGACCCAGTTCTCAGCCAAAAATCCACTTCCTCTGGTTAGCTAGGCCCCGCCTCTTAAGGGGCCACAGCCTCCCCACACAGCGCCACCTTCTGGCAACCAAGTGTTCAAACACATGAGCCAGTGGGAAAACATTTTGTACCTGAACTCGGGCGATGGTATTTCAGAATCTTAACAATGGATTTTTTCCCCCCTTGGGTAGCCTTAGGTGCAGTCTCCTTTATAGAATCTTATAAGATGTGATGCTCAAACTTACCACTAACTTGCCATCATCTGAAGTTCCCCAAAGGCACATTTTACCTCTACTCATGTATCCAATGTATCTAAATGTGTACAGTTCCGTAAAAACTAATTATTTGTTCTAAATACTTTGTACAGTCCCTCCCAATAAACAATTTATATTATGTAGCATAAATAGAAGGCAGCCATAAACAAAAACTTGCTGATCATTAGCATGCAACGTGTTTATTCAATTAGAGTTGCTAAGATTGATTTACAAAATGACTATCAGAAAAAAATAAAGAACTCCTCAGTGAGAACTGAACCGTTTCTAGCCCCTTCAAAGCATCTAGTTCAGCAGCACTAAACTACAGCAGAGTGTTCTGTTGATAATATGGAATCCTGATTCCCTTCCCCACAGAGAGAGGGCACATTAAATCAACACCCACCATCTTTTGCTGAAGGAAGCGGGTCTTGAGAATCACAATGGGACTTTTGCGCAGAAGGCACACAAAGACTTGTCCACAAAATTGTTTTGGTCTGTTTCTGCAAGTGTATCCGGGTGCTGCTTAGCCTCTGAGGCACAGACAGCCTTCTGTGCTCCTGTACCACCATCAAACACAGAGCTGTATCCGAGGCGTTTCAGGGTGTCCCCGAGAGGTCTCCCCACCGATGCGAAGTGAGAGGCACAGCCTGCGTCACCTGTAACAGCTGGAAGGGGGTCGGGGCTCACTGCAGGGACTCGGCTGGCATTATTTGTAATAATAATCTTTTTTAACTTTTAGAGAGGGATAGGCAAAGGAGCTTCGATGATTGTTCTAGAATCTTAATAGGGCTGAGAAACTGTCGCCAGTGACCAGCAGGGGGGAATCCCAGTGGACCTTTCCTCCCAACTCTCTAAGCTGTCCTCTTCTAACTCCCTCGGTTTGGGCTTGACAGCTACAGCCCTTTGCCCTCCAGGAGGGGGCGACATCTGTCCTTGCCTGGGGATGCAGAATGGCAGGACCCACACCCAGGTTGGACTGCTACAGGGATTTACCTGGGATAATCCTCAGAGATCAACTAGGGTGGAAGAGGGGAACTTGGTTTACCGGTGGTCTGGAGCCAGAGACTACTTTCCAAGAATTCCAGCCCTGAGTTCAGCTTGTACTTTTCCATTTTATACTAAAGCAAGAGGTGAAGCAAGTGAAGCAGGACTTTCTAGAAGCAAACACAAAGGTCACTAAGTGTCAGCAGGGCAGGCTAACTACAGATAGCCTATGACCTTGACTCTTATCAGACCAGGTGCAGACTAGGATGGAGGGGGGATGGGATGTCTCTGAAATGTCCTCACTTGACTGCCTTTGTGATTTCAGTCATTTGCCATCTCAACTCAATGCTTAGCAACAACCTGACGGCTTACATTTTCCTATCTCAGGACCTCTCTCTTCTTCATGAGAACCCCTGGAAGCTTTGAGCCTGCAACTTTGTGGCTAATCAGTAATAAAACCAGAGAGCACACCTGCACACACCAGCGCCTTTACTATGAGGAATCACAGCCCTTGGGGAAATGGCCTTGGAGGGTGACTTAGGTCCAGGAGCTGATCCAGGTGGAAAAGGGATCCAGAAAAATTTCTCTCTTTGGCTCCCTCTTTTCCCTTCCTACTCGGGTGGGAAGGCTCAGCATGTCAGGGCAGAAAGCCTTGCCAGTCTAATGGTTATTAAGATGGCTCCATAAGGTTCTGCTGATTCTTAGTTCCTAATGAGGGGCTGAGCATCTCCTTTCTTGGTAGGAGGGTCCTCACTCCCTGCCCCTATTAATTTTGTATTAGATCCAGTGTCTCTGGACTATGCTTCCAGAAGGACTGACTACCTCTCCTTCACCTAGGGGTACTGAAGCTTCCAGGCCCCTTCAAGAAGTCTTATTTGATGAACCTATAGGTAGGAAGAGAGTACATCAAACTACTCTGCCAATAGCTGCCATTATACCCATAGATTGAAAGAACGCTTAACATTAAACCTAGAAGCCTTCTTCTACAACAGAGGTAGAGGAACTCAACACCCTGACAGGATGCAGCCTAGAGCAGTGAAGAGCAGTGAAGTGGACAGCAGCAGCCAGTCAGAATGCAGAGTGCCAGCAACCCAGCAAGGCTCTCCTAGAATCAGGCCAATCTGATCTTCTCCCCATCCTAAGGCTCTGGGAACCTTGCAGAAGAGGGGGAGCAATAAGATTGAAGGACTTAAAGATGGGAAGGTCCACCATTGGACAAGACATTCCACTCAAAGCAGGACTGCTGCATCCAGGAACGTAGTGCAGTGAGACTTGTCCTGACCAGACCTGCATGACTAACACACCAACATGCCCCATAGACTACCTAGGAACTCAAGAGAGATAAGAATACACAGTGGAAACCTTGAGGTCTAAAGCTGGATGAGTGAAGAGAAATGCCCCTATCAATGGGGTGGCCTGAGAGAGGCAACTTTGTATGCCACAGAGTAGATAAGCCAAAGGGAATCCTGGGGTTCATAGAAGCAGACAGACAGGAAGGTGGGAGGAGTGAGAGGGATTGATGAAGGGAAAGAAGGGGTCCGGAGGGAAGGGGGGATGGAGTGAAGCAGGGATGAGTACTCAACATGCTTATAAAAGTAGAAAAATGAAAAAATTAATAAAAAAAAGAAGTCTGATTTGTTGACCCTGCATATGGGGCCTGGAACTTATATTTTAAAAGACATTTGAGTCTCTCTGAAGGAAACTAGTCCTGGGACTGACCACTGGCCTAGAGAGACACAAAGGAAATGCCTGGGGTCTGTCTTCCCAGTTAGACACAGGAGCCCTGTTGCATCCTGAACTGCATCCTGTCATCTGCTACCTGCAAACTGCTGGACCAGGTGTGCGTGACACAGACCCAGAGTCCTGGTCACGCTCCTTCTTTCTCGTTCCCAAGGGGACTCCAGATCTGACACTTGGGGACAATTGGTCATTGTTCTCCGTTGGATGCCCACAGACAAGAGCAGCCATGCAGCCGAGAAGCCAGCGAAGGTTCCCATGGAAACATGTCGTGGGCAAACTGCTCACAGAGCCACAGGTGTGAGCTGCCACAGAAGGCTGCATGGTGAAGCCCCCAGATTCATTCAGGATGGAGTACAGCATCTGCTATCTTTCCTGACTCTTGTCAGGTGCCAAAGCTGTTTTATTGTTGTGTGTGTGTGTGTGTGTGTGTGTGTGTGTGTGTGTGTGTGTGTGTGTTTGAATGGTGGTAGCTCTCACCTTTCAGATAAACTGCAAGCAGTGTGTTGGCTTGATTTGACTGAAGGAAATGGTAAAATAGGCTGCTGCACACAGTAAGGAAGAGAAGGGAAAGAAGATGACTAGGGAGGGAAGAGGGAAAGAGTGGGGGAAAGGGAGGGGGAAGGGAAGGGCAAAATGGAAAAAGGAAGAAAAGAGGAAAAACCTTTTATGATGGAGAAAAGCATGCTAGAACAATGCTTTTTGGCTAAATATAAACAAATTCCTGGTTCAAGCTATTTGAAGGCCACATTTGTTAATTCACAGCTTTTATGTTTTTAAAAACAGATCAGTTCCAGCTATTTAATAATTAGCAGTTTATTTAAACATCTGCACAGTCCAAAAGCAGTAATGAAAGAATTATCGCTGTATTCAGCGACTTTCTTCCTTTGTTGTGATTCCCTTATTGTCCTATGGTTTATTACTTGCAGCTTGCTCTGAGGGGGCAGACACTTCACACGTTCTTGGAGTCATTATTAATTTCCAGGCTCAAAGTCTCTGACATGCCGAGTCACACTCCCCCATTGAAACTTGGGTCTGCCTTAGCCAGTACGGTTTTCTCTCCCTGTCTGCTAAGCAGTATGCACTCATTCTTTCAACAAAAGAATTTATTGAATATGTACAAACAACAGCTACAATGTGAGATCTGGGCATGGGAAAAGTATCATGTTTCTGACTCAGAGAGACTTGAAAATAGAACACAGAGCTGCCCCTCACCAATACTAGGGCGGGTTCCTAGGCAGACTGAAGCAGGAGGATCGTAAGTTCAAGGCCAGCCTGGGCCACTTAGGGAACTTAATTCCTCTGGAAATTTAAAAATGAATATTTACAAAGAGGACTGGACCTAAAGCTGGTTAGATTGGTGATAGACTGCTTGCCCCGCAGGCATGAACCCCTTGCTTCAGTCTCCAGTACCCAATAAACTGGCAGGCATAACCACAAAGCTCATCCACATGACCAGACACTGGTCCCTAGTTATAGTCCTGTGGGGTTTTTTGTTGTTGTTTCCATTTTTATACTTATTCGCATCAGTGTGTCATGATTCAGGTTTTTAGTCTCTTACTGTCATTACCAAAGTTATTCTTAATCCTTTACTAAAGCAGTAAATCACAAAACTACAGCACTGAGTAAAAAATGCTTCATTTGTCAATTAATGAACAGAAGCTAAGAGCTGAAGGAAGAATATAGTCTATCCCATTCTACAGACATAGAAACTGAGACCCAGGCTCTTTAGGGTCTTTCCTAAAACTATCCCATGAGCTAAGGAGAAGGCCAAGCCCAGTACAGAGATTTTTCAGTGAAGCCGACTTATACATGTATTGTAAAATATGTCAGTTTTCATCTGATGGGCAAAGATGTAGTAACCTTAACGACATGCAACTAAGCAGTGGGATTCACTAGGAGAGACCTAGTGAAGATTTTCAGTAACTTCATGCAGCACACAGGACAACCACGAGTCCCCTCCCCCCAAATAAACACTCTGGGACCTTAAAAAAAGGTCCTAGGAATGTTACCATCTCTGCTCTGGTGGGGAATAAGTAACTTCATGGAATTACCAGATCTTAAAGCCATCTGAAAGTGCTGGACCGGGTTGAAGTGGGGGTGTGCTCAACCCTCACTGGGAATACAGTGTGTAGATACTGGCAAAGGAAACTCATAGGTTTTCATTCACAGACTCACAAGCGTGGTCAGACTAGGCATGGAACGTGCTTCGGCATAGAAGCCACCTTGTGCCCTGCCCATATCTACTTGCACCCCATAGATACTCTATGGATCACTGGAGTACATTGTGGGGGGCTATGGTTTTTGTTCCCTTTGTTGGCATCATGCTGCCAATGCCACCCCACCCTGTCCTGTAAGCATGGAAATCCACAAGAACCTGGAGCATCCCCTCTCCTCCCTGACACTGGGCAAGACCACGTGTCCCTCATGCCTCAGTGGCTGGACTAGTCAGGAGTAACCATAGTAACTAGAATGCCTTGGAAAGATTGATGGGGCACTGTTTATTGAAGAGAGCGCCTGGCGCCAGCAATCCTCCACACACTGTAACTGCGAGGCACCAATCTAGAAAATGCAGCAGAAGGAGGAAGGCAGCTGATGATGATGACAGGCAGAGGTAGGAAACCTCCTGAAACTGATGAAAATAATTTTTTTTGTATGAAACTCAAACACAAACCAAAATAGATGAGGGACTCAAGAATGATTCACAGGCGATGACAATCAAAACCATTATACACGTGTATGGAAATGCTGTGATGAAACTGGTTATCAGGCATAATCAATAGATGCTTAAACGAATCACTCAAGGGGCAAAATAAGGCATGGAGAGATGGCTCAGGGGTTAAAGCTTTTGCCTCACAAGCAAAAGGACCTGATTTTGGATCCTGATATCCCACATAAAATACTGGAAGGATATGGCAATAGTCTGTAATTCCAGGCCTGGAAGGCAGAGCCTGGGAAACCCCAGAGCAAAGCAGTAAGGAGGAAGAGCAATGCGGAATGATTCCTGATGTCACCCTTTGACGTCACCCTTTGACGTCTAGTGCCGACTTGTACACACACACACACACACACACACACACACACACACACACATACAGGGGGCATGGTATCTCAGAATCATCTGTCATACACCTGGTTAAGTTCACAGACGTTCGTTCCTGATCATGTACAACTGAGGGGGTATAATCTCACCAGAAGGGGAGGGCATATAGTCTGGCAGATAAAAAGTAATCATTTTGCAAATGGGTGACTGGCCCCTCCCTCACCGAGGTTTCCTGCTTTTCTTACATCTACCCTTGAATGTGCTATTATAACAAGACTCCAGTTTAACAGCTTTTTGTCTCTGACCAGGGGGTGACATAAAGTGCCCATCAGGATGGAGTGAAGGGCATTGCAGGAACAGCAAAACTGCAAAAGAAAATCAACAAACCACAATCCAGAACTTCAGAGACACTATATCAACCACATAGAACTAGGCCAGCCTAATCTCCCCCCATCCTGAAGCTCAGGGACATTTGCGGAAGAGGAGGCGGTAAGAGTGTAAGAGCAAAAGGATGGGAGGAGCAATGATTTGCAAGATTCTCCACACTAGTTAGGGCCGAAGCAATCATAATAGGACTTTGCATGCCCTGCGCAATGTCCAACACACTATTGACCTCACAAAGTCTAGCATCAGCTAAAGGCACCAAGATCCTTGGAGGCAAGGGAATGACAGCCACAGTAGTGTTCCTATGTTTAAGGGGAACACGAGAAAGGGTTCAGGGAAATGCCACTGGGTCCATGTATGTCATCGGAGAGGAGGACCCAGAGGAGAGTTAGGCATATACAATAAAGGACTCTCTGGGAATTGGGGGGGGGAAGCGCTGGGGGATGGGGAGGGAGGGAGGGGGAGCAGGGGGTTCGGGGGGAGGAGGAGGGAGGGAGGGAACTGGTCTACCTATTAAGTTTGTATGAGCGGAAATAATAAAAAAGGTATTAAAAAAAAAAAAGAATCATCTGTCATAGCAAAAGAAACCACAGCAGGAAAGGGCAAGCTGTAGAATCAGAAGTACTTGGCAGCCCACACTTCTACAAGGAGTTAATATTCAAAATGTACAAAGAATTCACAGACCTTAGTAACAAAAGCAGACGATGGATTTAAAATGGGCAGAGGGCCTAGACGAGTCTCTACAGAAGGCAAACGCATGACCAAGAGATAAATGAAAAGATGCTGGCTGCCACTCATGGTCAGAGAAACACTGAAAGAAACCATCTCACACTTGTTAGCACAGCTATCATCCAAAACACAAACATCAAGTGTTGGGGAAGAGTGGATGGAGAAAAGGGAGTCCTCATAGAAGTGAATAAATGCAGCCACTATGGGAAAAACACATTAGCAACCTCAAAAGGGCTAAAAACAGAACCACCATATGATCCAGCCATCCTTATTCTGGCTACCTACTCAAGGAAATCTAATCATTGTATTTACTAAACCTTTCGTTATCCACACATCAAAGCCATAAAATCAACCTAAGTGGCCACTGAAAAGTGAATAGATGAAGAAACTTGGTACCCACCCACAGGAATATTATCCAGCCCCGAAGAAGCAGCAACTCCTGACATTCACAACAATTTCAACAAACCCAGAAGCCATTTCGTGTGAGTGAAAATAAGTCAAACAAAGAGAAACAAATGCTCAATGATCTAACATAGTCCGACTCACCCGTGGGAGAGTAGGCCAGGGTTTTGCCACGGGAGTGGAGGGGAAAACAATGGGGAGATGTGGGTCAAAGTTTACAAGTTTCAATTATGAAGCAAATGGCTTCCAGAGACCTAATGTACGTGACACAGTGTATGGGAAATCTGTTAACATGGTAGATCTTAAATATTCACAGGACACCGGAGAAAAAAAAAGAAAGAACTGTTGGTTGCCATGTGAAAGTGACAGATGTGCTAATGAGACTATTTGCATGTTAATGAGACTATGTGCTAATGACTCTGTATGCTAATGACACTGTTTGTGGTGCCCATCTTAGAGTTAACACATCCAGTGTGTGCATTAAATACTCACAACTCCTCTTTGTCAGTTTCACTTCAGAATAGCTGGGAGGGGGAGAAAAAAGGAGTTTTATGGTCTTGGGGCTCTTCAGGAAATTGGTTGATAAGCAGCTTCATTCATGGCCCGCATTTCCTGAGGCCCTGGGCTGTTTCATGCCAGCTGCCAGCATCCTGGCACAGGTGTGTGTCTGAAGTCCTCAAAGGACAGAGCTGGCAGACTGGGCGTGGCCAGCTGCCAGCCTCCTCCTCCACTTCCCTCCCCCCAGGGGGAAGGAGTTGGTTCTGATGTGACAGCTAATTAAATCCTGACCCGGTGGGCACTTCTAAGTCTTCTCCAGGGTCCCAGCTTGCGTGAGAGAACAAGAAAGCACCCTTGGCTGGGATCCCGGGTTCTTGTGCTCCCTCCAAATGGATTCGCCCAGGTAGCGGTCTGCGTGGGAGAGCTCAATGGATCAATTGTTTCTGCCAAACCCACCCTCTCCGAGGTCCGGAAGACTTGAAATAGGATTTGAGGCGAGATTATCCGACCCCTAGGCCACCAGGCTATCTGGAAGGCACATTCTGGGTATTGTCTGGGAGCACAAAGCGCCTTTCAGAGTTGCCTTGTAAGGTACCGCTTTTTTCATTTTTTTATTTTTTGAAGATCATGTTTTCCAATTTAGGTTTCTCAATATCCCCAGAATTAAGTGACAGGAGCTTCAACAGCAATCTAGATAATCTTATCAAGCCAGATCAAGCAGAGAAGGTTTAGTGCCTTTAAGTGAAACCATCCCATCTCTCGCCAGCCGGTTCCCTTACCTTACACAGAGAAGCGGTCTGGCATTTACTGAACCCCGACCGTGTGCCAGTTAGAGTCCGCGGCACCGTGCATGCATGCTTTAGTCCTCGTATGGAGGCCCTTGCTGCCTCTCCATCTCTTTTCAAGGGGAAGAGCCCAAGATTCAACAAAGTTAAATAATCCGTTTAAAGACAGGCAGCTTGAAGAGAAAGAAGGCGGCGAAAAGAGATGGAAGTACAGGTCTGTGTTGGGTGATTTTATTGGTTCTCTCAGTACTGGGTTGCGGAAAGGGCCCCTGATATGCTAGGTAAGGTCCTACCACTGAGCTCTACTCCCTGCCGTCTTTTATACTTTTTAAGTATAAAAGACACAAGGCTGGGGAGATGGCTCAGGGGTTAAAGTGTTTGCCTCACAAGCAAAAGGACCTGAGTTCTGATCCCCAAATCTCAAGTAAAAATGTCAGGTGACTAGGGCAAAGGCTTAATTCCAGCCTTGGAAGGCAGATCCTGGGAAACCCCAGAGCAGAGCAAAAAGAGAGCAATCCAGAATGATTCCCATGTATACCCCCCCACACACACTAATAAATAATTAATAAATAAATAAGAAAGAATGAGAATAAGTCATCTAAATCACCATCCCCCAGCCAGGCTCAAGGAACTTTCCAGAAGAGGGGCTGGTAAGAATGTTAGAGTCTGAGGGAGCGGAGGGGAGCTGCGAGACAGTATCTATCCTCTGGTCATGACATCCATGAACTCATTGTAGCTGTGTGGACTTCCGTAAGACCTGCCCGAGATTTGGCCTACCAGCATTGCACCGTGGAGGAGGGAAGATCTTGGGAGGTCCCGTGCCTCCCTCAGAGACTACTGAAGGTTAATGCCAGATGAGGGAAGGGAGCTACTTTCCTGGGTGGTAGACCCATCACGCCATCTGTGCTCCAGCCAGTGCCCGGGCACGCGCCAGTACAGATGACACTCAGTGGGCCACATCCACGGAAACACAGGAAAACGGGTGGGAAGACTGGCTGGAAAGAAGAAAGTTTCAATGAGAGAAGGAAGGATATGATAAAGCAACAGAAGTGAAAATGAACCCATCGCATTGATGTACGAAACTGTCAAAGAATAAAAAATTAAAAATAAAATGTGCAAGAGGGTCTCAGTAAGTTGAACTCACTCTGTGGTCTGAGAGGCCTTGCATGTCTCACCCTCCTGCCTCAGCCTCTCAAGTAGCTGGGATTTAAGGAGCCTTATGTCCCCAAGTCGATCCAAAAACAGGCTTTTCACTTCAACTGAGCAACTGAAATTCGAACATGAGCCAGTAACAAGACTCGCTGAGGAATGACCCCGTGTCATCCTCCTATGGCTGGGCAGTAGAAGCCCCCCGAAGTTCCAGACAGACAGACTTTAAGACAAATATGAACAACACCTGTTTAAAGGTTCTGGGAAGTCCACACAAGCAGGGCTTATGCAAGAGAGAGTCGATATGGAGAATCAATTCAGCAAGGAGAAAGGTCCTTGGCTTTCCTCCTCCTCTTTCACTTCTTTCTCTTATTTGTGGCTTTGTCATGAGGGCATGCCATACACACAGAACACCACCTCGGTGGGTCACTGGAGAGAAAACCCAAGGAAATGAACCCAAAACATCATTCATTACTGGGTAGAAAACTCAAGAATATAAACCCAAGACCATCAGTCATTGCTGACCGATGAGATCAGGAGCCCACACAGGAGATTGCCAAAGAGGACACTTCCCAGCTCTAAGTATACATTTGACATACATGTCTGGTAATACCCACACTGCACATGGGTGAGGAAGGAAAAGGAAAATCATGAGTTTGTGGCCAGCCTGAACTACATAGTGAGAACCTCAGTTAAGCCTCAAAGGCCTTAATACATGAATTTATCATAATACATTAAGAAAATCTCAAGTCATCAGAAATAAAACAACGCATTTCTAAATACAGAGGTCACAGAGGTCATAAGAAAAATTAATGCACGTTTTAGACTTCGTCACCGTTTAAAAGAAACTAATAATAATAAAGCCAATAAAATACAACAGAACTCATATACTCATATCAAAAAAAGAATGTTACAGAACCACAAACCGTAAATCATAGTTTCAACTGATAAAAAAAAAAAGCTACATGATTCTAAAGTTAGTAATGAAATACTGAAGAGCAGAAATTAACAATAGAAAATTTATAAAATCAAAAACTAGCTCTTTGAGAAAAATAAAATTAATGACTCTCATGGATAGGCTGTTCAAGAAAGAAAAGGAGAAAGACGAGAATCACCAATATTTGGAGTGAATGGAGGGATTATTACCCCAGCTGCTACAGAATATACACGCCTCATAGTGAGGTAAGCTTTTCTCCAACCCTTAACAATAAAAAATTCAACATCTCGGAAAACACAGCTTGCCAAGATTGTCACAAAAGGAAAAGCTTCAATAGCCCGTATCTTTTAAAGTAATTCAATTCACTGTCAAAAACATTCCCACAGAGAAAGTTCTGAGTCCAAGGAATTTCGCCAGCGTGTTCCAGCAAACTTCCAGAGGAGAAAAACGGCACCGATCTTGCATAAACTTTTTCAAAAAGGAGAAAAAGTGGGACATGGACCAACTCGTTCCATGAAATCAATGTAACCTCCTTACCAACAGCACCGCTAACAAATATTACCAAGTAAATGGAAGAAAGGCACAGATCAATGTTGCTGCTCATATGGACGCAAAAGCCTTTAACAAAATAAAATAAATAGAATCCAATCATGTGTAGCATATAATAATAATACATTGTGATCAAAAATTAGGGCACGTTCACTTGAACATTCAGAACTCAATCGATGTACTTCGGAATATTAAAAGCATAAAGGGGCCTGGGGAGATGACTCAGTGGATACAAGTATGTGCTCTGTAAGCGTGAGGACTTTACTTTGAATTCCCAGCACCCACATAAAGCCAGACATTGGCTGCACATGTCTGTAACCCCATTACTGGAGGAGACAGACAGGTGGATCTCAAGAGTATCCTGGCCAACCAGACTGATCAAAATGGAGCGCTTTCAGATTAGCAAAAAACCCTGTCACAATGCAATAAGGCAGAAAAAGATGCTACACTCTAGAAGATTCCAGATGTCCTGTTCTGGCCTCTACACACATACCTACAGGCTCACATACATATAATCCATGCGCACTACACTCAGTTACACATACAGAAAAAAGAGAGCAACTTGGCAATCATTTCAATAGTTGCAAAAATACTAGGTATATTTCAACATCCACTGGGGATTTACAAAGACACTCTGAGCAAAATAGACATTGAAAGAGAGAGAAAGCTCAGCCACTCTGACAAAGTGCATGTGTGAGGCACCTGTGTATGACAGCATGTCTAATTTTTAAAGATGAATAGCGTCCCTTCATAATCAAGAAGTAAGAACAACCACTGTCACTAGATGCCGGAGCCAGAGAAGTCCCATGACGGCTACAGGAAGGAGCTTACCAGACAGCTCAGCTCAAGTTCAAAGGCTTGAATCAAAGGACCAAGAGTCTGATGGTATAATTGAGGGAACAAAGGTGGAGACGGAGTAGGGAAGAATATTCCTGCAGGTCTTAGCCAAGCCCAGAGGCTTTAAGAACCTGAATGTTGATGCCTAAGCAGAGAGAGGAATAATGTCCTCGAGGAAGAGAGAACTAACATTCCCTTTGTCAGGACAGTCATCTTCTTAGTCAAGGTGGATCTTCCGTGCTTCCGTGTGTGTGTGTGTGTGTGTGTGTGTGTGTGTACGTGCATTGTGTGTGCTGTGGTGGTCCAAGGGTAACTTTTGGAATCATCTTGGATTGCTCTACTTTCTTTTAGCCTTGCTCTGGGGTTTCCCAGGCTTCACCTTCCAGGGTTAGAAGTATAGCTGTCCACCATTTCCACTGGGCATTTTTACATGGGATCTGAACTCAGGTCCTTCTGTTTAGGAGGCAAAGGCTTAACCTGGGTACCATCTGTTCAGTCCATGATGGATCTTCCCTACTCGGCCCCACTGATTCAGATGTCAGGCTCTTCTAGAAACATCACTACAGATGTATGCTTTGCTCAAGTATGTAAATGAGTCAGGGGTATTTCTGCTGGCACTTGGCCCTGGTGCAGCACATGACTCTCTTGCAGCTTAGTTCCAAACACATAGCAGGCACACATTGCACTGAATGAGCAGCATACCACGCCATGCCAGCAAAGGCTGCCTGAAGATCCAAAGCTTTGATGTGAGGCTGCTATGGAATAAACCCCAGAAAATGTGGGGCACGGCCTGACAGAATATCCCATGCAGGGTTTTAGCCTGGGCTACGACCCGGGGCCCCAGCCCCCTTTCTCCCTCCTGCCCGCCTAGGCCGCCCGACAGCGCTTCCCAGTCCGCGGTCCCCAGGTGAGTCCGCCCAGCACCCCAGGTCGCCCCGTGTCCCAGCGACACCCAGACTGCCTCCGGTTTTAGCCTGGGCCACGCCCCGGTGCCCCAGTCCCTTTCTTCCTCCCGCCCGCCTGTCCGCCCAACTGGACAGGACTTGCTCACATTCCTCCATCCCTGGAGCTTGGGTGGGCCACTAAGCCAAGTCCCAGGTCCCAGGTAAGAATTCTGACATCAACATCAGACCCTCTGCCTCTCCGGCCCACCAGGGACCCACGCATGTGGTCTACGGAAGACACACTGCAACTCAGAATTCAATAGAGTCCAAAGGAAACTCAAGCAAAGTTCTAAGGGTCAAAGGCCATAAATCTGAAAACCTCTACAATCATCCTATCACATGAGAGAGATTCTTCACATCCAGCCCAAAGATAAGTAAACCTCTTTTTTTTTCACCTTACTGTTCCTTTCTAATATTAATCACTGTACATTAACTTTTCCATACAGCCACCCCAAAAACATATACAACTCCAGGGAGTACACCACTCACTCTCACATATCACCAAGATACTAATTTGTAAAAGTGCACTACCATACTAATATTCACCCCCTGTCTACTTAACCTGACTTAACTGATATACTAACAGCCTTACAGCCTCAACTAGGAAATAACAATAATAAAAGACAAACATACCCAACTCCAAGGAAAGCACTAGTAATAACTGCCCAAGTGTAGCAATACCAACTAAATCAGTTCAGTCAAAAACACACAGAAACTGAAAATCCCTAGAAGACCAAACAACAATGCCCAAGTCAAAGTGCAGATTCATGAGAAACAAAACCCAGGAAGACCAATCTCCCACCGAAAGAATTAACCCCTTAATGATGGATTCCAACCAGAACAAATTCACAGAAAACAGCCAAGAAAGCCAGACCCAAGACAACCACTTTCAAAGTATGATCATTACCATGATTAATACTATGAAAGAGGAAATCCAAGAGGAGTTTAACAACCGCATCAACCACTTTGAACAGGAACACAACAGGCACTTGGAGGAGTTGAGAAAAACAGTTCAAGAAACAAAAATAGGCATAGAGCAGTTAAAACAGTCTCAGGCACAGTTTAAAACTGAACTAAAAGACAAGTTATCTACAACCCAAAGCTCAACAGAGAGTCTTATCAGAGAACTAACAAAGCAGAAAATAGAATTTCAGATCTTGAAGACAAGGTGGGAGAATTAACCAGCTCAATGGAAAAGATTGTTAAAGCCAAAAAGATACTTGAGAGGAACATTCAAGAGATATGGGACACCCTGAAGAAGCCTAACATGTGCATTCATGGAATACCAGAGCAAGAATCCCAAAATACCACACCTGAGGAAATTTTTCAAATTATCATAAATGAAAACTTCCCTCAACTGAAGAATGAGAGGCCCATCCAAATACAAGAGGCATTTCGCACTCCAAACAGATATGACCAAAATAGAAAATCGCCACGGCAAATAATAGTCAAAACACTCCACATTCAAGACAAAGAAAAGGTGCTGAGAACTTCAAGAGAAAAAAAGCAAGTCACCTTTAAAGGTAAACCTATTAAAATAACAAATGACTTCTCAATGGAAACAGTAAAAGCAAGAAGAGCTTGGAGAGACATACTTCAAATATTAAATGAGCAAAAATTCCAACCCAGACTGATATACCTGGCAAAACTATCTGTCATGATCGAGGGAGAAAGAAAAATTTTCCAGAACAAAGACAACTTGAAGGGATACATGTCTACCAAACCAGGCCTTCAAAAAATGGTAGAAATGATACGCAAACTTGAAGAAAAAATACAAGTGTATGCAGGAGGACAGAAGGGAAGTATAATACCACCAAAACATAAATGTCAAACAATAAGCTTACAAAATTCACTAAACATAAAAAATGTCCAGAATTAAAAATAATTTCTCCATTATAACATTAAATGTCAATGGTATTAACTCACTGATCAAGAGACACACATTACAAACTTGGATTAAAAGCCACAACCCATCAATCTGCTGCCTTCAGGAAACTCATCTCACCACAAAAGATAGGCACATCCTAAAAATGAAAGGCTGGTCCAAAATTCTGCAAGCTAATGGAACCAAGAAACAGGCAGGGGTAGCCATTATGCTGTCGGACAAAGTGGACTTCAAACCAAAAAAAAATCATAAGAGACACAGATGGATACTACATTTTAGTCACAGGTACAATTCACCAGGAAGACTTCACAATACTGAACATATATGCACCCAATAGGGGCCCCTCCACATTCATTAAGAAAAATCCTACAGCATCTAAAGTGAGAAATCAACCCCCAAACGATAATTCTTGGGGACTTCAGCACTGCCCTCTCAACATGGGATAGATCAACAGGTCAAAAGCTTAACAGAGACACTTTGGAACTTAATGAAACCCTTTTTTTTATATAATACATTTTTTATTATTATTTCAGCTCATACAAACTTAATAGGTACACCAGTTCCCTCCCCCCCCCCCCGAACCTCTTGCTCCCCCTCCACTCACCCCTCCCGCCCCATCCCCCCGTGCCTCCCGCCCTGATTCCCAGAGTCCTTTCTTGTGCATGCCTGACTCTCCTCTGGGCCCTCCTCTCCGAAGACATACAAGGACCCAGTGGCATTTCCCTGAACCGTTTCGTGTGTTCCCCTTAAGCATAGGAACACTACTGTGGCTGTCAATCCCTTGCCTCCAAGGTTCTTGGTGCCTTTAGCAGATGCTAGACTTTGTGAGGTCAATAGTGTGTTGGACATTGCGCCGGGCATACAATGTCCAATTATGATTGCTTCGGCTCTAACTTGTGTGGAGTATCTTGCAAATCATTGCTCCTCCCATCCTTTTGCTCTTACACTCTTACCCCCCCTCTTCCGCAAATGTCCCTGAGCTTCAGGATGGGGAGAGATTAGTCTGGCCTAGTTCTAGGTGGTTGATATAGAGTCTCTGAAGTGGACCTTAATCAAACCCTTAAAGAAATGGATCTTACAGATCTCTATCGAACTTTTCATCCACGCACCAAAGAATACACATTTTTTCTCAGCAGCACACGGAACTTTCTCCAAAATAGATCACATATTGGGCCACGAAATGAATCTCCACATATATATGAAAGTTGAAATTCTAGCCTGTGCCCTATCAGACCACCACAGCCTAAAGCTGGACATCCACGACACAACAAACGACAGAAAATACACCAACTCCTGGAAACTTAACACTGTAATGCTGAAGGAGAACTGGATTCAGGAAGAAATTAAAAAGGAAATTCAAGATTTCCTGAAAGTGAACAATAATGAAAATACAACTTACCAAAATCTTTGGGACACTATGAAAGCTGTCCTGAGAGGTAAGTTCATAGCTCTTAATGCCTACATCAAAAAAATGGAAACATCAGAAATAAATAACTTAACAATGCAGCTTAAAGCTTTAGAGAAACTAGAGCAATCCAATCCCAAAAGTAGTCGAAGAGAGGAGATTAGTAAAATAAGAGGAGAAATATCTGAAATCGAGATTAGGAAAATGATAGAGAAAATCAACCAGTCAAAAAGCTGGTTCTTTGAAAAAAATCAATAAGATTGACACACCCCTAGCTAAATTAACCAAAAGCAAGAGAGAGAAAACCAAAATTAACAAAATTAGAAATGAAAATGGAGTTATTACTACTGATACCCAAGAAATCCAGAGAATTATACAATCATATTTCAAAAACTTATACTCTGTGAAATTTGACAACACAAAAGAGATGGATGAATTCCTAAGTAAACACAACTTACCTAAATTGAAGCAGGAAGTTGTGAATTATTTAAATAGTCCTATAACATATGAGGAAATTGAGGAAGTAATCTCGAATTTTCCCACCAAAAAATGTCCTGGACCAGATGGATTCAGCACAGAGTTCTATCAGATATTTAAGGAGTTAATAACACCAACACTTCTTAAACTGTTCCATCAAATAGCAAAAGAAGGAACACTACCAAATTCCTTCTATGAAGCTAATATCGTCTTAATCCCAAAACCTAATAAAGATACACTTAAAAAAGAAAACTATAGGCCAATCTCTCTGATGAACACAGATGCAAAGATTCTCAACAAAGTCTTAGCAAATCGGATTCAAAAACATATTAAAAAGATCATTCACGGGGACCAAGTAGGCTTTATACCTGGCACACAAGGTTGGTTCAACATACGCAAATCAATAAATGTAATTCATCATGTAAACCAGTCCAAACTCCAAGACCATATGATACTCTTGATAGATGCAGAAAAAGCATTTGACAAGACCCAACAGCCTTTTATGATCAAAACGCTAGAGACAGTAGGAATGGAAGGAACATTTATCAATATAATAAAAGGTGTATACAACAAGTCCACCGCAAGGATTATACTCAATAGGGAAAAACTTGAAGCATTCCCACTTCAATCAGGAACTAGACACTCTCACCACTTCTATTCAATATTGTACTTGAAGTCTTAGCTGAAGCCATAAGACAAGAAAGGGACAAAAAAGGGATTCAAATCGGCAAGGAAGAAGTTAAGCTATCGCTATTTGCAGATGACATGATCTTATACCTGAGGGATCCCAAAAACTCCACCAGGAAGCTCCTGGAACTAATTGAGAAGTTCAGCAGAGTAGCAGGATACAAAATAAATGTACAAAAATCAGTGGCATTCCTATATGCCCAGAATGAAAGAAGTGAAAAAGCCCTGAGAAAAACAATCCCATTTACTATAGCCCCTAAAAAAATGAAATACCTTGGTATAAACCTAACCAAGGAGGTAAAAGACCTTTACAATGAAAACTTTAAAACCCTAAAGAAAGAAATAGCAGAAGACACCATAGTCTCCTGGATTGGCAGAATCAACATCGTAAAAATGACCATCCTACCAAAAGAAATATACAAATTCAATGCTATACCAATTAAAATCCCAAAGCAATTCTTTAAAGAAGTTGACCAATCTCAAAATTCATATGGAGGCACAAAAGACCCAAGATAGCAAAGACAATCCTGAGTAAGACGGCTGGAGGTATCACCATACCAAACTTTAGTCTATACTACAAATCCGTAGTTATAAAAACAGCCTGGTACTGGCTCCAAAATAGACACACAGATCAATGGACAAGGGTTGAAGACCCAGATAAAAGCCCCTTGTCTTTGACGAAGGGGCTCAAAGAATCCAATGGAAAAAGAACAGCATCTTCAACAAATGGTGCTGGCAAAACTGGATCTCCACATGCAGAAGATTAAAACTGGACCCGTACTTGTCACCATGTACACAAGACTTAATTCCAAATGGATCAAGGACCTTGATTTAAGGCCAGAGACTATAAAAACCATAGGTGAAAGGGTAGGGAACTCCCTCGAGCTGATTGGGCTAGGCCAACAGTTCCTAAACAGACATCCAATAGCACAGTCACTGCTACCAACTCTCAACAGTTGGGATCTTGTGAAATTAAAGAGCTTTTGTTCAGATAAAGAGATTGTAACACGAGCTCAAAGGCAACCCACAGAATGGGAGAAAATCTTCACTAACCACATATCTGATAAAGCTCTATTATCCAGAGTGCACAAAGAACTTAGAAAACTAAACACCAAGGAAACCAATGGCCCAATTAAAAAATGGGCCCTGGAACTTAAAAGAAACTTTACCAGGGATGAAATTAAAATGTCTAACAAATATCTTAAAAAATGTTCCACTCCTTAGCCATCAGGGAAATGCAAATCAAAACTTCCCTGAGATATCATCTCACCCCGGTCAGGATGGCAAAAATCCACAATACAAACAACAAATGCTGGAGAGGATGTGGAGAGAGGGGAACTTTCCTACATTGCTGGTGGGAATGCAGGGTCATACAGCCATTCTGGCAAGCCATCTGGAGATTCTTAAAGAAATTAAAGATTGAAATGCCATATGACCCTGCGATTCCACTTTTGGGAATAATCCCCCATACAGCAAAAATTCACCTTAATAGCCCAAGCACGACCATTTCATAGCAGCACTGTTTACAATAACAAAGTCATGGAATCAACCCAAATGTCCAACAGTTGACAAGTGGATAAGGAAAATGCGGTACATCTATACAATGGAGTACTACTCAGCCATCAAAAATGATGAATTAATGGAATTTGCTGGGAAGTGGATGAAATTAGAAACAATTATACTGAGTGAAGTATCCCAGACAGAGAAAATTAAGCACCGTATGTACTCCCTGATATGTGGCTCCTAGTACCAAACCCACTTAGAGACACTCAAAAATAAATCTCTGTAATACCTACAGTAATTGCAAAGATTATGAACAGGAGGGATGGGGAAGGAGGGACACCAGTAACAAGGAGAGAGGGGACCATGTTACAGCAGAACAAATAGGCCACCATCAAGGACTGTAAGTAAGTAATGAGACATCTGGTTAAGTTCACAGACTTTCCTTCCTGATCATTTACAACTGATGGGGTATGATCTTACCAGAAGGGGAAGGTGTATAGTCTGGCAGATAGAAAGTAACCATTTTGCAAATGGGTGATTGACCCTTCTCTCACTGCAGTTTCCTACTTTTATTACATCTACCTTTGAATATACTCTTATAACAAGACTCTAATTTAACAGGTTTTTATCTCTAGCCAGGGGGCGATATCCAATACCCATCAGGATGGAGTGAAGGGCATTGCAGGAGCAGCAAAACTGAAAAAAATAAATCAACAAACCATTATCCAGAACTTCAGAGACTCTATATCAACCATCTGGAACTAGGCCAGCCTAATCTCTCCCCATCCTGAAGCTCAGGGAAATTTGAGGAAGAGGGAACGGTAAGATTGTAAGAGCACAAGGATGGGATGAGTAATGATATGCAAGATACTCCACACAAGTTAGGACTGAAGCAATCATAATTGGACTTTACATGCCCTGTGCAATGTCCAACACACTATTGACCTCACAAAGTCTAGCATTTGCTAAAGGCACTAGGATCCTTGGCAGCAAGGGATTGACAGCCACAGTAGTGTTGCTATGCTTAAAGGAAACACAGGAAACGGTTCTGGGAAATGCCACTGGGTCCTTGCACCTCATCGGAGAGGAGGACACAGAGGAGAGTTTGGCATGCTCATTAAAGGATGCTCCGGGGATGGGAGACGGAGGCACTGGAGGATGAGGAGGGAAGGGAGAGGGGAGGGGGGCACAAAAGGGTGGGGGGTGGAGGGAGGGAAGGGACCGATGTACCTGTTAAGTTTGTATGAGTGGAAATAAAAATAAATAAATAAATAAATAGAATATCCCATGCAAACACTGTGGAGTACACATTCTTTTCTGTGGCCCTTGGAAAGTTTTCTAAAGCAGCCATGTAACAAGACAAGGAAAGAAAGTTGAAAGAATTTCTTGTATTCTATCTGACTAGTATGAAATAAAACTAGAAATCAACAGCAAAATGAAACTGTGGAGTATAAACAAACTTATAGAGAATGAATGACTTTTGAGTGGCAGACAGTCATTAAAGAAATCAAGGATGGGCTGGAGAGATGGCTCAGGGATTAAGACTCTGTCTCACAAGTGGAAGTTCCTGAGTTCAGATCCTAGGTCCCACCTAAAAACACCAGGTGGAAATGGTTGTGGCCCAAACTTCTAGTCCTGGTGGGTGGAGCTGGGAAATCCCAGAGCAAAGCAAGGAGGAGGGAGAAGCAATCCAGGTTGATTCCAGAAGTAGCCTTGGTCATCCATAAGGACACACAGTGCCTTCTGATATACTAACACACAATAAATAAATTAATTAATTTAAAAAGTGGAAATTAAAGAATTCTTGCAACTATGAAAATGAGCATACCACGTACTCAAGTCCATGTGACAAAATAGAAACATTCCTAAGAAAGGAGTTTATGAAAGTCTTGGATGTTAAACACAAAATGGTTCAAGCTATATCACTCATCTGTCTCCAATGTACGTGTTCAAAGAACCCTTCACAGTTCCCAGTCTACTTAGATCAGGCAGTCCATCCCCTAAGGACAGCTCCACAGCCTCTAGCCTGTCTGCAACTTCTCCATAACCTAGTCCACCTGCAACTAAGATAAACTGACAATCGTCCAAGGACTCTCACCCATCTGGGGGTGAGACCCTTTCCCACGCCAGTAGTTTTCCAACTACATGCCCTGATTTATAGTCACTCACTCCTGGTCACATGACCGTGCCCTAGAAGAGATCTCAGAATTAGATATGTCTCTCTCTGCCTCCTCCAACCCACCGCCTGCTCTTTAGATATAGCCATGCTACTTGTTGCTTGCCTATCTGTCCTCCTGCTTCCTTGCCAGTAAATCTTCCATGCAACTTACTTGCCTGTTTTCTATCTTACTTGTCCTCTTGCTTGCTTGACAATAAATCTTCCTTGCACGTTATGTGCTGATTTTGGTGTGACTTTGTATCCTCGATCATTCTGAGTTTGGGGAGCTTTCTAGGAGCCCCCACAAAAGTGCCTATACAGAAAGTTCTATAGATGTCTGTTCAGTCCTTTTGTCCTATAATGCCACATAATTCACATTTCTGCAAGCTATTAACCCTCTTTCCATGGGTTACAGATGCTTCACACTGTGCCTGCCTGTCACCACCACCATCTTCTGTCTTCTCTCCCTGCTTCCTTGTTTCACATGAAGAATTAAATTTTGCTGAATATTTGATACTTGTATGATGTAGAGCATGCCAACACTTGATCAAGAAATCAGAGACATCACAAAGAAAGAATGTAATGTTGCACCATAGAGACTTGGAAATAAAACTTCAAGATACACAAATCAATAAAAAAAAACCTCATTCCTTTAAAAAGAAGATCAACAAATACTTAGCCAAACTAGCTGAGGAAAGAGAGAGAGAAAGAGGGAGAGAGAGAGAGGGAGAAAGAGGAAGGGAGAGACAGAGGGAGATGGGGAGAGGGAGAGGAAGGAGGAAGGGGAGGGGGAGGGGGAGGGGAGGGGGAGGGGAGAGAGAGCCCCCAAGTAATACAATTAGACATGAAAAAGAGACATTACAAGAGATGTCAATGAGGTTAAGCCATGCTTTCAAAACTTCTATTTCCTAAAATTAGCCAATGTAAAAGAAATGGATGGACTTTTAATGTGTGACCTACCGAAATTAAACCAAGATGAGGTGAACAATTGAAGCAGACTTATAACAAGCAATGAATTTGAAGCAGTAATAATAAAAAAAAATAAACCTCTTAACTAAAACGTCCAGGCCCAAATGACTCACTGCTGAAGTCTACCAGAACTTTAAAGAACTAACACCAATATTTCTCGAAACAAGCCCATAAAACAGAAAAGGAAGGAATGCTACCAAACTCTTTTTTATGAAGCCAGTATTACACTGATACAAGGCCAGATAAGGACACAACAGAAAAGAAAAATTATATGCCAAGTTTCCTGATAAACACAGATGGAAAAATATCTACAAAAAGGGCTAAAAACTGGGTCTGGAGAGATGACTGGGGGGTTAAAGCCTTTGCCTCACAACCAAAATGATAGTTCAGATCCCCAAATTCCACATAAAAAATGAGGGGTAGATATGGTGTTGGTTCTGGCCCTGGAAGGCAGAACCTGGGAATCCCAGAGCAAACCCAGGATGATTCCCAATGTCACCCTTGGCACCCACAGGCCCACACATCCAAGCATACTTTTATACATGTGCCTACACAGATATGTACACCCACCTACACGTAAAACACAAGTATATACACACACACATGCCATATACACACAAAAGAAAAAAATAGTTACAAAACAAATTCAAGGACATGGTTCATCTCAAAAGATGTTGCATAGTCCTTTGACAAAATCTGATATCCCTTCATAATGAAAGTTATGAAAGAACAAAGGAACCTATCGCATCATATTAAGGTTATATGTGACAAGCTTTCAGCCAATGTCATACTAAATGCATTAAAATTAGGACTAAGACAATGTATCCATCATCTCTACTCTTATCCATCATAGTGTTTGAAGTCTTAGCTACAGCAATAAGAGAAGGAAATAAAATTGATACAAGTAGAAAAGAAGTGTAATTATCTTTATCTAAAAATGGAATGATTCTATACATGAGAGTCCCTAAAGACTCCATTGGACTACTCTTAGACGGCATAAACATTTTCAGCAACTTGTGGGATACAAAATTAGCATGCAAAAATAGATAATCTTCCTATAAATGAAGGAGAATATACAAGTAGTAAACACGCTGAGAGAAATCAGAAGACCAGACCACTTCAATTACTACCTCGAAAAAAAACCAACAAAAACCAAACAAACTAAAGATCATTGTGGGATAAGCCTAACCAAGGAAGTAAAAGACCTCTACAATTTAAAAATTTAAAACAGTTTTTTCACAGATGTGCCTAAAGGCTCAACCCTCAATGTCAAGTTGATGCCTGTATCAAACTAGTACAGTAGGCAAAAAATACTTTGAGAAATAGGCAAGGACATTATGAATATGACTCCTGACACTTAGGAAATAATGCCAACCATGGAAAACAGGATTTCATGCAATTATAAAGGTTCTCTACATCACAAAAGAGACAAACCAGTGAAGAGACAGCCCACGGAGTGGGAGAAATCTTCACTGGCTCTGTATCTGACAGAGGATCAATATCTAGAACAAAGAACTTAAAAATTAATCAAACAACCCGATAAACAAATGGATGAATGAACACAGCTCTTAGAATCTGAAGCACAAATGACCAGCAAACATATGCAAGTAATCTTCGCTCTCAATGGTCATCAGAGAAATGCAAATTAAGATGCATTGATAGCCTATTTCTCATCAGTCAGAACGAAGGTAACATAAAAGAAGATAACAAATGTTGGCAAGGATGTGGGCAAAGTGAACCCACACCCGCTGCTGGTGGGAATGTTCATGGTACAGCCACTATTCAAACAAAGGTGGAAGTTCCTAAAACTAAAACTGTATCTACAGTGGTATACAGCTATACCACTCCTGACTGTTTACCCAAAGACTCCAAGTCAACCTATTACAGAACGATTTGTACATTGGCGTTTACTACAGTGCTATTCCTGATAGCTAAGCTATGGAGCCCAACTAGGTATTTATCCACGGGAATGGATTAAGGATATGTGATGGAGTTGGAGAGATGGCACAGGGGTTAAGCCTCTGCCTCTCAAGCAGAAGGACCTGACTTCAGATCCCAAATCCCATGTAAAAGTGCCAGGCAGAAATGGCAGTGACTGGGCACTTCCGACCCTGGAAGGCGGAGCCTGGGAAACCCCAGAGCAAAGCAAAAAAGGAGACAGAGCAATCTGGGATGATTTCTGAAGTTACCGTTGGGCCTCCACAGGCACATACACACGCAAGTGCCCTCTGATACACACATCTACAAAAACATCCACACATGCAGAGACCAGCATCTACACATACACATGGAAAAAAAAAGATTATGTGATATGATGTAGAACAAGGGGTAAGAATTTAAGTGACTGAATTGGGGAAGGATAGAGCCAGAAAGCATTTTCTGGACATGAGAGGACTGCTGTATGCATGAACTCATTGTCTTCACTTCCACAAGTCATGCAAAGGATTTGGCCTATCCCTAGTTCACCATGGAAAAGGAAAGATTCCCAACAGGCTCCATGCCTTTCTGAGACACTACTGAGGGTCAGTGCTGGCTGTAGAGAGTGAGGAGGAGAGTGGCTTTCCTTAATGGCACACCCATTAATATGATTCATCCTCCAGAATATGCTCAGGTGCATGCCATCAAAGGCAACTCAAACTCAGTGCATCACACATCAAAAGCCATGAAAAGAGGAGGGAAACTGTAGGAAAGAAGGTTTAAAGTGAAAAGGAGGGTGGATGGGTAATAAGGGTGAAAATAACATCTATTCACTATATTCACTGTATGAACCTCTAAAAGAATAAAAATAGGGCTGGCCCCACCTAGAGACAGGAATTCCAAGGATTATGAACAGGAGGGATGGGGTAGGAGGGCCACACCAGAAAGAAGGAGAGAAGGGACCATGTTACAGCAGGGAAAATAGGCCTCCACCAAGGACCCAAATAAGTAATGAGACATCTGATTAAGTTCACAGACTTTTGTTCCTGATCATTTACTACTGAGGGGGAGTGATCTCACCAGAAGAGGAGGGCATATAGTCTGGCAGATAAAAAGTAACAATTTTGCAAATGGGTGATAGACCCCTCCCTCACTGTGGTTTCCCACTTTTATTACATCTACCTTTGAATGTGCTTTTATCACAAGACTCTAACAGCTTTTTGTCTCTGGCCAGGGGGTAACATACAATGCCCACCAGGATGGAGTGAAGGGCATTGCAGGAGCAGCAAAACTGCAAAAGAAAATCAACAAACCACAATCCAGAACTTCAGAGACTCTATATCAACCACCTAGAACTAGGCCAGCTTAGTCTCTCCCCATCTTGAAGCTCAGGGAAATTTGCGGAAGAGGGGGCGGTAAGAGTGTAAGAGCATAAGGATGGGAGGAGCAATGATATGTAAGATACTCTATACTAGTTAGGGCTGAAGCAATCATAATTGGACTTTGCATGCCCTGCGCATTGTCCAACACACTGTTGACCTCACAAAGTCTAGCATCTGCTAAAGGCACCAAGATCCTTGGAGGCAAAGGATTGGCAGCCACAGCAGTGTTCCTATACCTAAGGGGAACACGGGAAAGGGTTCGGCAAAGGCCACTGGGTCCTTGTACGTCATCGGAGAGGAGGGCCCAGAGGAAAATCAGTCATGCACAAGAAAGGACTCTCTGGGAATTGGGGTGGGAGGCACTGGGGGATGGGGAGGGAGAGGGGGTGGGGAAGGGGAGCAGGGGGTATGGGGGGAGGAGGAGGGAGGGAGGGAACTGGTGTACCTAATAAGTTTGTATGAGCTGAAATAAAAAAAAAATAGGGCTGGCGAGAGAACTCAGTGGGTGAGATGTCAGCTTGCAAGTTGGCAACTTGACTTTGATCTCCCTATAGTGGAAGGACAGAACTGACTTCCAAAAGTTGCATTCTGACATTCATATGTGCAATGTAATTTGCATGTGTTGCATGTGTTCTCTCTCTCTCTCTCTCTCTCTCTCTCTCTCTCACACACACACACACACACACACACAGATGGATATAAAAAATAAAATGTTTTAGAAGAAAAGAATAGTTACAGTGCAGCTTTAGCTCGTGTGGACCCCCCACCTGTGTACCTGCACTGTTTGTCTCCTGGGTCCCTTTCCTCCAGCATGACTCACACGAAGGAGGATTCCCTGACACCCCACTCGTCATGGAAAAAAATAAGGCAGGAATCAACCACCACAGACACCAAAGACTCCTAACCACACCCACTTATGGCACACCCACTAACAGAGGAGCCCGTCAACATCCCATTCAGCACAGGAAACTCTATGCCCTTTTGATTTCCTCTCTGCATCCACATAACCTTCATTGCTAAGTAAGGCTCAGGGTAGTTGAGTTTCAGACAGCACACAGTTCATTTCTCTACTCAGCTCAAATAAGTTATCTGCCTTATGTATTCCTCCTCCTTATGTACATCCTCCTCCAATTCTCAAGTCCTTCTCTACTCCCCCATATTACCTCCTCTCTGGTATCCATATAACTCTGTAAATAAAGCCTTTCATAGTGTCAATAAACCCCCAAAGCTATGGACTCTTATTAAACTCTAACCCCCTACTCCTAATTATATCACCTGTGCCATGTACACTTTTTAAAACTGCCCATATATTTAAGCCAACCCACAGGTATCAAACATAACTCTCATTTCTAATTTCATAACCTAAATTCAGATCATAGACCCCTTCACCTCCCCATCAGTTCCAGGACTGAGTCCATATACTCAAGATATGCTTCAACCACCGCACCCACTAAACAGTATCCAGTGGCTCTAGACTGACCTTCAACCAATATCTACCCATCCAAACACAGGAAAGCAGTCCCAACAACAATCAGAGTTTAGAATCCCCACTCAAGGCAGGAAATTCAGAAACACACCACAGAAAGCAATCAAAAATCTAACATGAGATGCCTAAATCACATTGTTAAAAAAAATTACACCAAAAAATAAATAAATAAAACAGGAAAATATGTTCCCTTCCAGAATCACTAATCCTGTATCAGATTCAATGAGAATAACCTCTTGAATGATAGACAAGGAAACAATAAAGAAGGCAGTGAGTCCCAAAGATCAGTAACAAATATGCTCAAGATACTCAGAGAGAAACTCGACAGACACTCCAATAGGAAGTCAGAGAGGAGATGAAAGAATGCTTGAACAAAGATAGGAAATCATAAACAACCATTGAAATGAAGAAGACAATGGATGAAATGAAAATAAGCCAAATTGCTGAAAACCCCCCAAACTGAAATAAAATTTGAAATCAGACCCATCATAAGTACCATCAAAAGCTCAGTAGAAAGACTCTCCAATAGAATAGACCAAATAGAAGATATAATTTCACAACTGGAAGATAAGGTGTCAGTCAGGGTGTCAGAACTGAATCAATCAGTCAAAGAAGCAGATAAAGTCAAAATGAAATACATGAAAGAAATATACAGGAGATATGGAACACGATGAGGAAGTCATACATATGTATCTAAGGAATTCCAGAATAAGAAACCCAAGGAAAAAAGGCTTAGCACGGATTTCAAAACACGATACCTGAAGATTTCTCACATGTAAAGAAAGAGATGTCAATTCAAGTGAAATAGGCATAAAGAACACAAAATAGACAAGATCCAACTAGAAACACCTCACAATATGTAATAGTCAAAATGTTACAATTATAGATTAAAGAAAACATCTTGATACTGCAGGAGAGAAAACCAATCACATACAATGGGAAACCTGTCAAATTGACAGCTGACTTTCTAATAGAAACAGTAAAAGCCAAAAGAACTCAAGTTATGAATGAACATAAATGTCAACCTATGCTACTATATCCAGCAGAATTATTGTGGGTGTTACTCTAGAATAATTTCTCAGACACTAGTTAGAGTAGGGGAGAGGAATTTAATTCACCAGTGATCTGGAGCAAAGATCACTTATTAGAGTTGAGCACGCATTTCATTTTATATTAAAGCAGGCAGAGGTAGAACAAGCAAAGTCAGGTTGACCTCAGAGGGGCTAACAGATTTTGCAGAACCCTACATGACTTTTAATGGTTACTAAGGAACAGCAGGGGCAGGACATGGGGGTAAGGCAGTGTCTCTTTGGAACTGAGTCATTTTTCCTCCTAACCCATGCTTGGCAGTGACTTTCTAGCTCATGTTTACTAGCAACTTAGCAGTTTATATTTTTTTAACCTCAAACTGATTATCAGTTATAATTGAAGATGAAAGATAATGTTTCCTTGATAAAGTCAAACTGAAGGGCTATAAGACTACCAAACCAGAACTAAAGAAGATACTAGAAGGAATACTAAAGATTGAAGAAAAGAATAAACACGCTCATGAGGATTCAAGGAAAAAGTAAGACTATCACAAATCAACAGACTGCAAATATAAGAACCAAAAAATTGACAAAATGTCAGAACTCAACCAACTTTTCTCAATAACTTCAAACCTCAATGGACTCAAGTTCCCAATCAAGAGGCATAGACTAACTCCCTTGATCAAAAATCCAACCTATCAATATATTGCCTCCAAGAAACACAGCTCACTGTGAAAGATAAGAAACTGCTATCTTAAAATAAAAGGATGGATGGTCAAAGGTACTCTAAGTAAATGGAACTAGGAAACAAATGGGAGTTGCCATACTGATATTTGACAAACAGACTTCAAACCAGAACAAATCAAAGAAGGGTGTTACATCTAGTGAAAGACTCAATCTAGCAAGAAGACTTTACGATTCTTACCATACATGTCTTAAATACATGCTCATTCAAATTTACTAAACAAACACGTCTGGATTTAAAACAACAAAGAAATTCAAACATGACAACAGTAGGGAATTTCAATTCCCATATTCATCAATAGAGCAGAGACACTGGAATTAAATGAAAATATAAACCAACTGGAGCTGACTGACATCTATAGAACTTTCCACCCAAATACTAAGGAACATGCTTTATTTTCAGCAGCCCATGGAACTTTGTCCAAAATAGACCACATACTAGGACACAAAAAGTCTCCACCCAAAACAGAAAAATTGAAATTATATCCTATTCTATCTGTTCACAATGAAATAAAGCTTTATATCTATAGCAAGGGTAACAACAAAAATCACATATTCTTGGAAGGTAAACAACATATTATTAAAATGAGCAATGGGCTATGGAAGAAATCAAAGAGGAAATTTAAAAATTCCTAGAATTCAATGAGAACAAAAACACAACATACCAAATTCTATGGGGCACAATGAAAACTGTCCTAAGAGGGATGTTTATAGCACTCAATACCTATATCAAAAAATAAAAACATCACAAATAAACAATACAATTTAAAGCCTTGGAGAAATAAGAACAAACTAACCCCAAAGACAGTAAAGATAAATGTAATAAAGGGTCAAATTAATGAAACAAAATAAAATAATGTAAAGAACCAACAAAACAAAGAGCTGGTTCTTTAAAAAGATAAATAAGATTAAAAAAAAAAAACCTTTAGCCAAATTAACCAAAGCGAAAAAAGAGAAAAACCAAATAAACAGAATCTAAGATTAAAGGGAGATATCACAACAGATAGTGAAGAAATTCAGAGAATCATAAGGACATACTTCAAAATTTATACTCATGAAATTGGATAATCAAATAGAAGTTAGTAAATTTCTAATCACATGCAATTTACCAAAGTTGGAACAAGATGAACTGAATGATTTAAACAGACCCGTAACAAATACTGAAATTATTACAAACAATCACAAATCTCCATACCAACAAAAGTCTAGGAATGGATGAATTCTGTGCAGAGTTCTGTGCAGAGTTCTGTGCAGAGTTATTTCACAAAAGGTAAAAAGAAGAAACACTTCCAAATTCTTTCTAAGAGGCTAGTCTTACCCTGAGCCCTAAACAAAGACAAGACATGAAAACAAAGTAAATTACAGGCCAATCTCACTAATTATTGTGTGAATGCTTTTCCTGGGAAGACACCATGCATAACCATCCTTCTACTCCAGACAAGAGTTCCAGGACAAACCAAACTAGTCATTACGTCAAACTCTGTCTTAATGAACTAGTGGATTTATTGGGTTTGCTTACAGGACCAACGAGGACCCAGTATGACTGATGGCTACCCATGGCTGCCTGGATGGGACACTAATTCCTATTGTCATAATTACATACAAACATCAACTTGACGGTGAGGATTTAAGCTCTGAGCACATCTGTAGAGAATTAGTAGTTAGGTTAAGCCCAGAGAGAACTTGCAGGAGAATGTCTAGTTGATGAGAAGGCCCAGTCCATGGTGGGTGGGACTAATCCCCAGGTAGGTGAATAAAATGGAGGGAACTTTTTGAGAAAGAAGGCATCCTTCTGTATATTTGGTAGTCTGCCAAGTGAGAACTGTCTCTCTCTCAGCCCTTAGGTCGATATGGTGTGACCAGTTCCCTTGGCCCTTGGTGTGGGCTCTCTGACCAAGCTGGACAAAGAACTGTAACTAGATTGTCATAAGCTGTTTTGTCATGTTTTATCAGCAACCATGCAGGCAAACTGCAATACCTGTATATACCCTAGAACCCCTCCCAGACCTCAAAGCCTCAAGGACATGTGTAATTAGGGCAGAATCATATGAGGCGAGGCCAGAGCTACAGGCAAGTGTCCAGTGAGCCTCTGCACCACCTGTGAAGGACAGTCAGTGGACAGCAGATGTGATCCTGATTGCTTCAGACAAAGATGGCCATTGTTTGTTTAGAAGAAAGCCTCATTACAATACTGATGAACACAGATGCAAAAATCCTCAATAAAATGCTTGCAAACCAAACCCAAAAACACATCAGAAAGCTTATCCACTATGAGCAAGTTGGATTTATCCCAGAAACACAAAGATGGCTCAATATATGTAAATCAATAAATGTAATCCACCATGTAAAAAAAGCAAAAAGACAAAACATGAGCCTAAACAAAGAAAGCGTTTGACAAAATTCAACACCCCTTCAAGATAAAAGTCCTGGAGGCACTAGGGACAGAAGGGACATATGTCAACACAATAAAGACTATATATAAAAAGTTAATAGCAACTATCATCCTAAATGGTAAAAAACTTGTAGCATTCCTATTCAGAACAAGAACTAGACAAGGCTGTCCACTTTCACCACTGCTGTTTAATATTGTGCTTGAAGTATTAGATAAAATAATAAGACAAGAAAGGGAGATGAATGGAATACAAATAGGCAAGGAAGAAATCAAATTCTCTGTATTTACAGATGACGAGATTCTAAATCTAACAGACCCAAAAGGCTTCACCAGGAAATTCCTAGAACTAATAAACAAGTTCAGCAGAGTGGCAGGTTACAAAATTAATATCCAAAAATAAGTGGTCTCCCTATATACCAAAGACAAACAAAATGAGAAGGAACTGAGATAAACAAACACATTTGCTATAGCTCAAAAAAAAAAATGAAATACCTTGGAATAAACCTAGCCAAAGAAGTGACAGACTTGTAAATGATAACTTTAAAACACTAGAAAAAGAAATTCAAGAAGATACCAAAAGGTGGAAAGGCCTCCCATGCTCATGGAAAGAAAGGATGGGCATTGTGAAAACAACCATACTAGGCAATAAACAGATCTGACACAATTCCAACCAAAATCCAATGCAACTTTTTTTAGAAATGGAAAAATAATCTTAAAATTCTCAAAAGGTCCCAAATAGCCAAAACCACTCTGGGCATTGTGGGGGTCATCAAGGCCCAAGCCTGCTCTCTAGAGAATTGATGCATTAACATCTGGAATGGACAGTTGTTGGGCTGGATTTCTCCTTTTGGGGATTTTGTCTCCTGCCTGTATAGACAGCGACAGCCTGGATTCCTCCCTCTGGGAGTGGAGTTGCCTCCTATCTGTTCTTAGATCACATTTGTTCTTCTCAGAACTGGCAAGGCTGAAACTTCTCCCAACAGTTTCTCCCCTGTGCATTTGAGTCATTAGATATGTTAATACATGGATCAGATTATGCACATATCACAGTAACCAGGTAACTCTGCTTTGACACATTCATCTCCATTCCCTTTTAGCAACCCAGTGTCATGTCTGCTTTTAACTCTACCTGGAGACATCCGTGTAGATGTCAACAAGTAGATGTCAATCCTATCTTTTCTTTGCTAGCCCGGAATGTATGCATTTAACATAATCCTGGAAAGAATTTAGCCCTGCTCCTTGATTGTTTTCCTACAAATACTCATGTATGCTACAATAAAATTGGTTTAGATGATAGAGGACATCCTAAGCTCTCTCTGACCCAATGCCTGATCAATTCCTACTTTCTCACTTCTGTTTCCTGCATGTAAGTCTGAGTTTATGCTGGTTCATGGGCCCAGAGAAGGCAGTAAAAACACTGTGGGAGGCACAGCAATACACAACTTAAAACTATGTTACAGAACCCTAGTAATAAAAACAGCATGATATTGGCATAAAAAAAACAGACTAATCAATGGATTAGAAATAAAAGACATTAATTTTCTTTGAGATAAACCTATGCACTGATAGTCATCTGATATTTGGCAAGGATGTCAAAAATGATGCACATTGCAGAAAGGATAGCATCTTGAGCATGTGGTGCTGGGAAAATTGAATGCCTACATATAAAAGATTGAAACTGGACCCTTATTTCCCACCCTGCGTAAAAAAATAACTCCAATTGTACCAAAGATCTGGCTGTGAGACTGAAGATGCTGCATCTCCTAGAACTGATCAGTCTAAGTAACGGTCTTCTGAATAGAACCCCATCTTTGAAGGAATTAAGCCATTAATCCACAAGTGGGATCTCATGAAATTAGAAAGCTTCTGTTCTGCAAAAGAAACCATTAGTCATGCAAGAAAGCAACCCATGGAAAGTGATAAAATATTTTCAAACCATACATCTGATAAAGGATTGGCATCCAGAATACACAAATAACTAAAAAAAAAAAATCAACAAATAACCCGATTTAAAAATTGTTACTTTTCTAGAAAGAAATGCTGCAGTTCACCTGCATTATTGCTGACAAATTCACCATCAAATGGCTTATTAAGGAAATAAGAAAAAGAGAGTTTATTTTCTCTTTAGGATTATCTGGTTATAGTTCTTAGTCCAGCTTGGCAGGAGAGTATGCACCATTACCAAAGGGCTAAGGGAACTGAACATACCAAATCTACATAACAGTTGAGAGAGGGACCATCCTTACTTCCAGACCAGCATGTCTGGCTAAGTGTACAGAAGGAGGCCTCCTTTCTCAAACAATTCCCTCCATTTTATTCACCTGTTTGGAGACTAATCTCACCCACCTTGGGCTGGGCCTTCCCATCCACTGAACAATCTCCTGCAGGTCTGCTCTGGGCTTAACTCAACTACCAATTCTCTATAAATGTGCCCAAAATTCAAATCATCCACCATCAAGTTCACATCTGTGTCTAACCATAACAAAACTTTCCACCAGATGAAACTCAGAATTCTAACAACTATCTTAAAAAGTGTTCAATCTTCCTAGCCATCAGGGAAATATAAATTAAAACCACTCTGAGAACTCTAGTCATAATGGGTAAAATCAATAACACAACATAAATGCTGTGAGGATGTGGGGAGAAGGAATTCCTTATTCATTGCTTGTTGGTAGAGTGTCAGAGTTTGTCACAGGTGTCAACTTGATAGTTGAGGGTTCGAACTCTGGGCACATTTGTAGAGAATTAATAGTTGAGTTAAGCCTAAAGTGAAACTGCATGAGATTGTCTAGCTGATGGGAAAGGTCCAGCCCATGGTGAGTGGGACTAGGTCCTGGACAGGTGAATAATATGAAGGGATCTGCTTGAGGAAGTTGGCATCCTTCTGCATACTAGGCCAGACACACTGGACTGGCAAATAAAGATTATCCCTCTCTCAGCTTTTAGGTGGATATGGTGTAGCCAGTTCCCTTGGCCCTTTAGTGATTGTGCATGCTCTCCTGCCAAGGTGGACTAAGAATTATAACCCAACAATCATAAAAGAATAAACCCCTTGCTCTCTTAAGCTGTTTAGTAGTAATTTATCAGTAACAATGCAGGTGACCTGCTACACAGTGAAAACTTGTACAGCCTCTTTGGGAATAAGTATGGAGGTGTTTCTGAAAACCAGCCATATAACTGCCATGAACATTCTCAAAGGAGTGTACATCAATCATATTACAGAGATATTTGCACAATCATGTTCATCGCAGCTCTATTCACAATGGCAAAGAAATGGAGTCAGTCTAGAAGTCCAGCATTAGATAAATAGATAAGGAAAACATAGTAGATATACACAATGGAAGGATACACAGCTGTCCCAAAAAAGTGGAATTGCAAAATTCACTGATAAATAGATGGAATTAGAAGATATAATATTGAAGTTTCCTAGACACAGAAAGAGAAATGCTACAAGTTTTCTCTTATATGTGGATACTGACACTGAACTTTCAGAATGATAACATTTGACAAGAAGCTTCTATAATAACTGTAATCTAGAAAGGAACATAAATTGGGGGATGTAGAGATGGGGTGAGTTATAAAAGCGGGATGGCAATAGAATATAGGAGTCAGAAGCTCCTTAAGTATTCATTCAGGCAACCAATTGACTTTTGATGAGCATTAAGGACCACAACACAGTAGGAAGCACAAGCCTGGGACAGAGAGACTACAGGCTCATGGTAGAACAAATTTCTTAGTGTTGACTGTATATACTTGATAGCAATGTAGCATTTAAACACTTACCTTTTACCCTTAGAGCAGAGATGCACTCAACACTCAACCAAAAATTATCCTTCTGCAATAGAGGAGGGACAAGGCAGAGAACTGCAACAGACAAAAGTGTGAAGTAAAAGCAACTGTGAACAGCTGGACCCAAAACAGGACATTTAAATCAATCCCCTTCCTACAGGGAACCTTGTAGAAGAATGGGCAGTAAAAATCTAAGAACCCGATGGTGGGAAGACATAGCCTCCATTCATATCAGGAGCGCCACACCTAGGTGAAAGCGGCAATTCTTCCTTTCACTACACCCCCACAATAGCTGACCTATCAAAATTTCACTACAGAAGAGGAAGGATCTCAGGAGATACGGTGCCATCCTAAGAGACTGTGTGAGACTGATACAAGACATGAGAGCAGGAGATTATTAATTCATTAGTTTGCCCACTGGTGGGCCATTCATGCCCCAGTGGGTCCTCAGGCACATATCAATATAGAGTCCTGAATGGGGCTCAAAGGATCACACATGCAGGGGAAGGAATGAAGAAATGGGAGGGAGACTGGGCAGAAAGAAGAACAAGTGAAGTAGGATGACGAGGGTTGGAAACATAAATTCATTATATGTGTACATGAAAGCATCAAAGAATAAAAAAGCATGCACTGCAGTAGATTCTGTAGAAATACAAGCGAACAAGCCCAGTATGGTTGATAGACTGAGGCAAAAAGATGTGTCTAACACCAGCCTGAGCTACATAGGGTTTTTAACGCCAACATGGTCTATGTTAAGGAGAACTTGTATTAAAAACCCAAACAGACAAGAAAGAAACACAAGGAAACAGAAATAGCTGTGATAATGACAGGCTAATGAATTATATCCTAAAAAATAGTCAAATCCTATACACATACAACCTGCCAAGACTGGATCAGAAAGACAAAGAAAATCTCAACAGATGAGTTATTCCAAAGTAGATTAAATCAGTAACAAGAAAATCTCTCAAAGAAAATCATCAGATTTAATGTCTTCATGGGTACATGCTGCCAAATATTTAAAGAATTAACAGTGGTTTAAACCTTTTGGCAGAAAAATAACTGGATTTGAAGAGAAAGCTTATGATCTTATTTTATAAATTTGGCACTTCCTTCGGAGCCAACAAAAATAGTGATGTTATAAGAAAATAAAATTATAAACCAAGGTCTCTAAACAATATAGACAGAAGAATTCTCAAAATACACTAGCATATTGAATTAAACAGCACATTAAAGGGATCATTCATAAATGATTAACTCCAAGAATATAAGGATGGTTCAATAGCCACATATCAATAAATGTAACGCATCACATCAACAGAACAAAAGACAAAAATATTATCCCTACTAAGGTAGAAAAAGTATTTAACACAATTTACCATCCTGTTTTTTTTTTTTTAAGAAAAACACAGCTTAGGTATATAGAGAATATACCTCAACGAGGTCATGAACATGCAACAATTGCATAAGTAACATTACATGTTCTAGTGAAAAAAGTTAAAGATTTCTCCTTTAAGTTCAGGAATAATATTAAAATATTCTCTGGAACCATTTTTCTTCAACACAGTACTGGAAGTCTTAGTCAAAGGCCTAAATCATAAAAGAATCAATTAAAAGGCACACAAATAGGAAAAATAAAAGCAAATCTGTCTACTTGCATTACACCGAAAGCAAACTGTAAAGATCCCACTAGAAAACTGGTAGAAATCATAGCATTATTTTGTACCAATTAAATGCATATAATTATAATTGGCTAGTTTATAATAAAAAGTGAAATAAGGGCTGGAGAGATGGCTCAGGGGTTAAGACTCTGTCTTGCAGGCATAAGGTCCTGAGTTCAAAATCCCAGGTCCCATGTAAAAATGAAAGGCAGAAACAGTGGTGGGCTGCACTTCTAGTCATGATGGGCAGAGCCTAGGAAATCCCAGAGTGAAGCAAAAAGGAGGTAGAAATAATCCAGGATGATTCCTGAAGTCACCCTTGGTCTTCTACAGAGACAGAAACACAGTGCCCTCTGTCACACACACACACACACACACACACACACACACACACACACACACACCCCAAAGTAAAATTTTAAAAAATTTAAAAAGTAAAATAAAAGATTGAAGTACTGGCACAAGCTATGACATGTATAAATTTTAAACACATGTAAAGTGAAAGAATCCAGTCATAGCAGGCTATCCATCACTCTCCAACACATCCGAGGTGTGTGGAAAAATCTATAGATTTGGAAAATATGATAGTGGCTTCCTAGTGTGAGATTAGTCTTGAGGTTGGAGGAAACATGATAATTGCTAAAGCATGTGGAATCTCTTCAAGGGCGATGAAAAAATTCTAAAATTGATAGCACTCATGGTTCTTCATGTCTCTGAAAATTCTTCAATTATTGAATTGTTAACGTCAACAATTGTGTGTTATGCAAACCATGGTTTAATGAAGATGTTCCTAAAGCAAAAGGAAAGCTTACAAAGTGGTGTGTGAGCCAGAGGCAGATGCTACTTTGAACAAAGTATCAGAACCAAACATAAGAAAGGAAAAAGTACTTGGCAGACAGCAGCAGCAGGACCTGGGTTTTCAACTAAATGCTGGCATTGCTGAAGAAATCTTGAAAGCACATTCCTTATACTTAATGTTCATCACATATGCAAGTGCATACTCATTAAACTTTTTTAATTTAAATTAAATTACAAAGGTAATTTTTCCATGTAGCCAGAGAGAGAACAGCCCAAATGGTTCCCCACCTAAGATACAGGGTTAGTCTAAGGCAAAGCGAGGCAGACGGCAAGATGTGTTTGTACATGACTTCCACCGTGTACAAGCTCTGAGTCTGTCACCTCTCGTGAATAGTAAGTTCTGCCCAGTTCTCACTGATCTACAAGCGAGCCAAGGTCCTAATGATTGTGCATCTTGGGTGCTCAAAGGTCACGATTCAAGTAAAGAGATCTAGACTTACTATTAATCAAGTAGACATATAGTCATGAATATTAATGACCAGGTACATTTTCACGCTGTTTGGGAAGAAGATCTTAACAAAAGCCAGAAAACATTGAGATTTAGGCTTGGTATTAATTCTTGGCACACATCTGATTTCTTCTCATGCCCTCAGAGAGCCCTGGATATCCTTAGGTCACTTGATGCTCAACTCTATATGTATTTATAACAACCTGGAGAAAATATAAAACTATGGCTCTGTCTTGCTGCCACAGAGATTCTGAATCAGTTGATTTGAGACAAAACTGCAGGTTTTCTGAGTTCTACTATTCAGTGGGATTAAAAGTTATGATTCGATTCCAACGACATTGTGGGTGAATTATTTAAGGGGGTCTCCTTAGTCCTTGCCTCTTCCATAGCTTTATGGAGGCCTCCATTTTCCATTCTCAATCAAAAAAAAAAAAACCAAAAAACAAACAAAAAACAACAACGGAGGATCATTTCAGTCTAATGTGCAAGGGACTAAAGCCATTTATTTATCAGCCTTGGGTGGCTTCAGCAAACAAAAATTGAAAGCACATGTTCTGATTGTCTGTTGCCATGGTGACATGGGACACGAAATGGGCGAAGTGGACTCAAACTTTTGGGGGTATGCTACTGTTTCTATGCTAACAGCACATACCCCCTCTACACTTCCATGGTAGGTGTGGTACAACAGGATTGCTTCCAGAACACTTATTATGGTGTACAAATAATTTTATTTTTCTTCTACTCACTGTGGAATACCTAAAAATGCAATTGTCACTGATACAAATGTAGACAACATGAACCATCTGCACTAGTTTGGAATAGTAGAAGTCATAAAACCATGAGACAGACTTTCAAGTGACCTTTGACCGGTAAGGAGAAAAATTACCCTCTAAACTGACAAATGAATTTGCAAAAGCTATATTTCACTCTTGGTCTCCTTTCTAGTTCCTTCTATCATCTCTTTTTTTTTTTTTCTGGAATTTGGTGCCCACCCCTCTCTCTGTCTGAGAGACTATTTTATCTTCTCTTATCAGTGCTCATTTTATCCCCTGAAGGAAGTTAAGAATGATGAGAGGAGATAACGAGATTAATTTGTTAAAATATTCTACAAGAACCTGATTTTTACCAAAATTTAACATAGTTCTAGAAATGCCAGAAATAATTGTTCTGGTTAATTCTTTTGATGCTGTGATAAAAGATATGAAATTGAAAGGAAAGTTCAATAATGTGAGATAATAACTATATTTATAAATTAGTGTACAGACCTAAGAGCATGAGGAGGAACATGATCTGAATTATAGTGAATTATTTCTGACTGGATTGTCTGCATTTGCCCTTATTAGACATTGACCTTTGGGCTGCAAGGGAATTTACAGATGAAGTTTCTTTTCCCTTTTTCAGAACTCGAATTCAAAACCTACTTGGTAGAGGGCTTTCTGTCTCAGCTTGAACGTGTGTGGTTGAGTCAAGACATCAGCTTCTTAATGCAGAGAACTATACAACTCAGAACACTAGCAGGCCTGGCAACCAGGATTTTTCAGATCCATGGGGACCAAGAAAAGGTTCAAGATTCAGTCACCTAACACCACACTATTCCCTCCTTCTCTTCTGAGTGTTGTCTCTTTTCTCTCTTCCTCTCTCTCTTTCTATTCCCCCTCACCCCCAACCTCTTACAACATACAACATCCTGGCCTCTGAGCCCAGACAGGAAACAGAGTGGTTGAGGCCTTACTATCATTTTCAGAACTGGTTTTTAAAAACCAAGCTTTGGGGGCTGGAGAGATGGCTCAGGGGTTAAGCCTCTGCCTCACAAGCAGAAGGATCAGAGTTTGAATCCTAGGTCCCGTGTAAAAATGCCGTTGGAAATGGTGTCTTCCAGCTTGAAGACGAGGGTCTGGGAAACCTCAGAACAAAACAATTAGGAGGTAGAGCAATCCAGGGTGATTCCCAGAGTTACCCTTGGGCCTCTACCCCACAGTTCCCTCTTCTGCACACACACTGGACCTACCCACATGCAAAAAAGAAAAGAAAGAAAATCAACCATTGGAGAAGTTTCATTGCAAATCTGAAAGAGATTTTAAAGAGAACTGGGGAGGTAGCTCAGATGGAGGTAGCTCTTGCCTAGCATGTACAAAGCCCTGGGTTCGATCTCCAGCACCACATAAACCTGGCATGGTGGTATGTGCCTGTGGAGGCAGGAAGAGCAGAAATCCCAGATCATGCTTAGCTACAAGCTATATTGCAAGTTTAAGGCCATCCTGGGCTACATGAGGTCCTATCTCAAAAAAAAAAAAAAAAAATCTTAAGGAACATTGAATCAGAAGAGGTTTTGTATTGATTGACAACTTCATGAATACCAAAAGAATCAACACTGTGACAGACCTGTACTGGTCACTCAGTGTCACTAGAGTGGAAGTGGCCAAAAGGCTGAGATCCCAGGATGTCTGCAATGAGGATGAGATCACAGTTAATCAAGGCTTGGCGCAGAGCACACCTTGGTAGAGGAAGTAGGAGAAGCAAACCTGTCTATAAATCGCTGGCCTTTCCAGCCCAAGGTCACAACACTTGGCAACTACCAGAGCCTATTAAGTGATTTGGACATCTACACAGTCGCTTAATCAGTAGGCTCGATCGTTTGGGGGGGTTAATAGCTCTTAATGATTCAGCGCACTGTGTGATCCCGGTAGGTCCTTCCAAGCTAATTTTGAGGAAATGGAGACATAAAAGCAAGACCTGTGAACTAGAAAATCACCTTTGAGTTATGAACAATACTGAAATGAAAGGTCTTGTGTACGGCAAGAGTGTTCTGAACTTGGTCATGAGTTCAATCTTTGAAACTTTATTCTAAAATATATAGCAGGAGGCCCCTTAAGTGTCAGAGGTATAGTGTAATTTTAAGAAATGGACTTTAAAGCAGGCTGACATTTTCAATTCCTGGCTCTGCTGGGCCATCTGAGAGTGAGTGTGGCGAGGACACAGGACAGGTGCCTGGGACTTTCCAGCTTTGACGCTCTATGCTCCCTTCGGCTGCTGGGGGGGGGGGCATATGTAGCGGGTAATCTTTTTTCCAAGGTCTTGGCAACTAAGTTGACGCCTTATCAGATCTACGTCCTGGTCTTCAGATGGCTTTGCCCAATCATAGCCCACAGTGCCAGCTGAAGGGTTCTTTGGGCTGAAATCCAGTTCCTGTCTTTTGTGTTTTTCTAAAGCCTTCCCCTGGTGAACCTCTCACACTGCGAACACTATCCCACGGTCTGCTTCACAAAGGATTTGATGGGTACAGGAAGGCACTTAAAAACTCGGGTACAGTTTTTCTCATTCCAAATCACTGTGCCACTGTGTACGTCGAGAGAATTCAAATGGGTGAGATAAAATCCCTATAGCATATTGGCTCATGGTGTAGCATCTCCCTCTCTCTCTCCTCTCCCCCTCACTCTCTACCCATCCCCATCACACTCTCCCTTCCCCTCTTCTCTCTCTCCCTCCTCCTCCTCTTTCTCCCTCCTTCCTCGTCCTCTTCCTTCCCCTCTTTCTCCCTTCATCATTCTCTGCTTCTCTCTTTCCTTCCTTTTCCGCTATCTTCTCTTCCCACAGTTCACTAGTAGGAGTTTTTGCTGGTGTGTAGGGGGAGAAGGAGCTTTTGTATGTTAAAAATCATTCTTATTTTCATGCTTAATGACCAGCTCTAATATGCCTAAAAGAATTTTTTGGTACCATACCAGGAAAGAAAGCTAGAAACATGCAATGTTAACTAGACGTTGAAGATGGGCATTTGGGGTATTCTAAGTTTTGTGACAAGTGCAGACTTTTATAGGACAGCATCTAACTTGGGGTGTCAAAACAACAAGGTGGGGAAGAAAAACTCCTGGGATGCACCTGGAAGGAAAGGGACAAGAAGTTACCATGTCCAGAAGAAAGGCTGAGGCAGGAACACTATGACTTTGAGCCAGCCCAGGCTAGATAGACAAGCTCTGTGTCAGAGAGAGAGAGAGAGAGAGAGAGAGAGAGAGAGAGAGAGAGAGAGAGAGAGAGAGAGAACACCATTATCAGAAATCAGAGCACCTTTGGTCTCAATGATACCCGAAAGCAAAAGCAAAAGTGGGGTCAAAAAAAGTCAGGTCACCCACAGATGTTATCTGCCAAAGAGGAGGCTGAAGCTATATCCCAGAAAAGCATCCTTCCAGACTATTACTGTCCTAACTGGCACCAGTATTTAAAAGGCTGTTCTACCATTCTATCAAGCCAGCTGCTTCAGGATGGTGGGGAACATGGTAAGCCCATCGCCACCCTTCCTTAGCTGTAAAATGTGTTCCCTGGTCAGAAGCAATGCTGTGTGGAATGCCGTGGGTTGGCAAGATATTCTTTGAGTCCACAGATGGTAGTTTTAGCAGAAGCATTATATATAGGAAAGGCAAATCCATACCCAGATTAAGTATCTATCCCGATAAGAAGAAAGCGCTGTCCTTTCCATCTTGGAAGTGGTCCAATGTAGTCAACCTGCCACCATGTTGCTGGTTGGCCACCCTGGGAAATGGCTCCATATCGGGGGCTCAGTGTTGGTCTCTGCTGCTGGCAGATTTGACACTCAGCAGCAACTGTAGCAAGGTCAGTTTTAATGAGTGGAAGTCCATGTTATTGAGCCCGTGCATAACCTCCATCTCTACCACCATGCCCACTTTGTTCATGGGCCCATTGGGAGTGATGGGGATGGCTGGGGAAAGAGGTTGGCTGTTCACAGAACAAGTACAGAACGAGATAGATAATGTTTCTTCTGCTGAAGTCACCTTTTGATGAGCATTTACATGGGGCACAAATATCTTTGTATCCTTTGCCCACTGGGAGAGATCTATCCATATACCTTTTCCCCAAATGTCTTTCTCACCAATTTTCTAATTATGTTCTCTCCAAGTCCTTGACCATCCAGCCAAACCATTGGTTACACCCCATGAATCAGTGTACAGTCGACGTCTGGCCATTTTTCCTTCCAGACAAAGTGTACAACCATGTGCACTGTGCAAAGTTCTACCAACTTCTAAGTATAGCAATGCCAATTATACATTCTGGAACTGGAGAAATAACCACAGGATGAGTTCAGGGATCCACTGGACCTACTGTGAGCCAAACATTAGCCAAAACTCCATCAATCACCTGTACTCCATAAGCCACAATACTTTTTAGGGTCTCCAGGAATCAATGTCAACTCAGAACCAGTATCCAGTAGGCTCCAAAAGGTCTGATTATTTCCTTTTATCCAATGTACAGTAACTATTGTAAAAGGCCGATGGTTCCTTTGGAGAAGGACAGAAGAAAGACTAATAGTAAAGGTCTTTGTTATTACACCTAAGTCCTTCCTCAAGGGGACTCAGCTTTCCCTTCATTCAAGTATTCAAGTAGTTCTGGATCTACAAACTGACCTAAATGTGGAAATTGATTGACAGGTCATGACTCTCTGCTACTAAGAGATTATTCAAAGCAGTCCTTTCTTCATTTGTTTTAGGAAGTTTTTGCTTATATAGATCATATAAAAACTTTGTAGGCTTCTTATCAGTTTTACTCTTAGGAATACCATGTACTCTTAGGAATTAACCAATATGAAAGATCTAAATGACTCAGACCACCACGAATACTGTTCTTTCTACCCTGTACATTATGGTTGGTTTGCTCGATTTGCCACTGGCAATTCAATGCTGCCACTTGGCCCCTGCGGCTCCTGGATCCCCCCAGTCCCATTGGGTTGAATTCCTTTAATTGAACAGCTGCATCACCCATTGTTAGTGATGGCACAAGGAGAAGAGCAATGGTGGGGCCCTTCAAATTCGGTGGTGCCCCTCTCACCAATTTGTATAATACAGTCTTGGTGAAAGGCATGTCATCTGGGTTCTGCCACTGAGTGTTAGATTTTTAAACGGATCCAGTCAAGCATATCAATTTTCCTAAGCCTTTTAATCACACTGTCAATACTAAACCAAGGAATATCTGCGATCTCCAGCTCTCTTTTGGAAGGCCACCCACTCAAATAAACTCTTGGCACTATTTTTAAGTCTATAAGTTGCAGCATTAAACCTAGAATCTCTACTCAGTGGGATGCATTTCACTAAACTCAGTTTGATCCAGCTTTACACCAGTATCCCACAATCTTCAAATCCACCCCAGGGATATTCCCCAGACTGCTGTTTGAATATGTTACAAAACTCATGAAGTTCTCTGGGAGTATAGCAAACATCTTCATGTATCACACTTTCTATGTCCCCTCTACAGGCCTGCTTAGACTTGAGTCTGGTTATAGCCCTAGAGACCACCACAGGTGGAAAATTCTTACCCCTTCTCACCCAAAGAAAGGTTAATTCTCTTAGGCAAAGGCTGAGACAGAAATGTTGTAGGAGATGGAAGTGGGGATCCAAGGGTGGTAAGACATTTCCCCAGATGAAAGAGGCCCATCAGAATTTGAGGGTTCCGTGGCTTCCGCCTCCTTTGAGTCTTCCCACACATCAACATCCCAGTTTTCAGTATTCCAGTCCTTTCCAATCAGTGCTCTGACTTTCCAATCAGGCTGGGACTCTAACTTGCTTTGCAACTCAGCCAATCTAATAATTAAAACTTGGGTTTGATTTTTGAAGAGAAGATTCTCTTCCAGGGCACACTTAGGAACTTCCAAGTTTTTTACACGCATCTGAGCTGATTATTTTCATCTCTGAGATCTTTCTTTTCCTTCTCTATTTTATCCAGAGATGCTTTCAAAGCACACTTAGAAGCCTTTAGATTTTTTTATGCCCATCTTGAGCTTGGTAATTTCGTCTCTGAGACTTTACTTTTCATTTTGTACTTTATCCAGAGATGCTAAAAGTAACCAACCAGCATCATTATTTTCCTTGTCTTTCCCTACATTATCAAAAGTTTTATATAGAGAGTCACTAAATACCTTACTCCTCACAATAGGTGAATCTGGACTATTCCTCACCCCCCCTCCTTTTATCAGTTCTCTGATAAGCTCAAACCAAGGAGTTTTGGTGATCTTCATCTCACTAAGACAGTCTTCAGTAGCTGGAGGTTTCATTATGTTGGAGAATCAGCTCCATACATGCTCAAGCCTCCTGGAGAAATTCATCCTTCCAATTCTGTTCCTCCAGAACTGCTCCTGGCACCAAAACTCTGCATTAGTCAGGGTTCTCTGAAGGACAGAATCTGTAGAATGTACAACATATAAATAAGTTTATTAAATTAACTCACAATAAAAATTGTGTCCTTCAAAGTAGCCGCCTGTAGCAGCTTTGTTCTTGACCGGAATGTCCCACAAGCCAAAAGATCCTGAGGTCTCGAGGGTCAAAGACATTGGGCTCCCACGTCGATGAAGAACAGCTGGGTTCTGATGTTGGCGATGAACAGCAACAATAAGACCTAGAGACCAGGGTCCAAAGGCAGCGGGAACAGCAGCAGGTGGAAAGGATGGAGCGCTGCGTCAGCCAAGGACGGAGGCAGCAGCGGCAGCAGCAACAAAGACGGCAATGATGCTCTAAAAGTGAATGATGCTCGCAGAGTGGACTCCACAGCAAATTGACGCAAGACAAGGGAAGAGCAAGTCCCTCCTCCTCCACTTCCTATTATCAGGTCCATCACTGCAAAGTACCACCCACTATGGGCTGGGTTTTCTACAGCAATTAATCAAGTATTTTGCAGACTTGTTCAGGGGCCATTCCAACCATTGACTCTCCACAGCTGTGCACCAAACAGTCTGCAACCGTCAAATTGACACTAAAATGTCAATGAAGAGTAAGACCAGCCTGGAGACACCTCACTTCTTTATCTGCATTACATCTTCTTGTCTTAGAGAACATCCTTACACTCTGTGACCTGTGTTACAGACAAATGGAATTGTAAGGCCCCAACCATTGACCAGTCAAGCAGCAGTGCTGGAATAAAGAGCAAACGAAGCTAAACACTCAGGATGCTGAGGCAGGAGGATTGCTCAGAATCTGAGACCAGTCTGAGCTACACCCGCTCTCAAAAATGCAAAAATCATCCACACAGTTAGCACATCACAGAAGAGAAAGTGGATGAATGGACCAATAGGGAAGAAGGCATTCTCTACTGTTGATGTAAAGACCCCAAAGACTGTGCTGAGAAGAGGAAGCTGCATGATAAAGGGACGGGTGTTGCAACATTTGAGTCTCTTCTGACTGTCGCAATGGAGCCTAAGGCTGACTCTGCCATCTGCACCTTAGGCCTGGACCAACACTGTGAGCACAGGTTACACAGGCCGCCTAAGTCTCACATACCACCTCTTCCCTGGCCATACAGAAGGCATTATTAACCCAGCCCTCCCACGCTTCTATTGTCTCTCAAAAGCTGCTTCACTCTGAGAAAGCCCTGCCTCTTGGGATGTCAAGTTGTTTGCCATTTTGACTTTCTTTTCACGTTCCTGCTCACAACAGAAAAAAAAAAACAAACTTAAAACTTAAAGGACAGAGGATGGAGTTGTAGCTGTCAACTGCACGCGTGCATGACCCTGGAGAATCATGTCCTCACATGGGAAGTGTCCTCATCGTCGTCATCAACATCTTGGCTTATAGCTGGGGAAACAGTTGTGATTTTATAAGGGAGGAAATGTGGTCCATGAAGACAAAACTAGCTCTGTATGAAGTTGAGCAGACAGGAGAGCCAGAGTTTGACCATAAGAAGCACTCAGTCCAAAGTCCACTGAGGGAGAAAAAACCCTACGATGATACAAGGAGCTTAATAGTGTGTGAGTGCTCCCCTGCACATGCTCCTAGGAGTGTGAGTGCTCCCCTGCACAAGCTCCTAGGAGTGTGAGTGCTCCCCTGCACAAGCTCCTAGGAGTGTGAGTGCTCCCCTGCACAAGCTCCTAGGAGTGTGGGTGCTCCCCTGCACAAGCTCCTAGGAGTGTGGGTGCTCCCCTGCACAAGCTCCTAGGAGTGTGGGTGCTCCCCTGCACAAGCTCCTAGGAGTGTGGGTGCTCCCCTGCACAAGTTCCTAGGAGTGAGTGCTCCCCTGAACAAGTTCCTAGGAGTGTGAGTGCTTCCCTGCACAAGCTCCTAGGTGTGAGTGCTCCCCTGAACAAGCTCCTAGGTGTGAGTGCTCCCCTGCACAAGCTCCTAGGTGTGAGTGCTCCCCTGCACAAGCTCCTAGGTGTGAGTGCTCCCCTGCACAAGCTCCTAGGTGTGAGTGCTCCCCTGAACAAGCTCCTAGGTGAGTGCTCCCCTGCACAAGCTCCTAGGAGTGTGAGTGCTCCCTATACAAGCTCCTAGGAGTGAGTGCTCCCCTGCACAAGCTCCTAGGAGTGTGAGTGCTCCCTATACAAGCTCCTAGGAGTGAGTGCTCCCCTGCACAAGCTCCTAGGAGTGTGGGTCTCCTCTGCACAAGTTCCTAGGAGTGTGAGTGCTCCCCTGCACAAGCTCCTAGGTGTGAGTGCTCCCCTGAACAAGCTCCTAGGTGTGAGTGCTCCCCTGCACAAGCTCCTAGGTGTGAGTGCTCCCCTGCACAAGCTCCTAGGTGTGAGTGCTCCCCTGCACAAGCTCCTAGGTGTGAGTGCTCCCCTGCACAAGCTCCTAGGAGTGTGAGTGCTCCCCTGCGCAAGTTCCTAGGTGTGAGTGCTCCCCTGCACATGCTCCTAGGTGTGAGTGCTCCCCTGCACAAGCTCCTAGGAGTGTGAGTGCTCCCCTGCGCAAGCTCCTAGGAGTGTGAGTGCTCCCTGCACATGCTCCTAGGTGTGAGTGCTCCCCTGCACAAGCTCCTAGGAGTGTGAGTGCTCCCCTGCACAAGCTCCTAGGAGTGAGTGCTCCCCTGCACAAGCTCCTAGGAGTGTGAGTGCTCCCTATACAAGCTCCTAGGAGTGAGTGCTCCCCTGCACAAGCTCCTAGGAGTGTGAGTGCTCCCTATACAAGCTCCTAGGAGTGAGTGCTCCCCTGTGCAAGTTCCTAGGTGTGAGTGCTCCCCTGCACATGCTCCTAGGTGTGAGTGCTCCCCTGCACAAGCTCCTAGGAGTGTGAGTGCTCCCCTGCACAAGCTCCTAGGAGTGAGTGCTCCCCTGCACAAGCTCCTAGGAGTGTGAGTGCTCCCCTGCACAAGCTCCTAGGGTGAGTGCTCCCCTGCACAAGCTCCTAGGTGTGAGTGCTCCCCTGCACAAGCTCCTAGGAGTGTGAGTGCTCCCCTGCACAAGCTCCTAGGAGTGTGAGTGCTCCCCTACGCAAGTTCCTAGGTGTGAGTGCTCCCCTGCACAAGCTCCTAGGAGTGTGGGTGCTCCCCTGCACAAGCTCCTAGGAGTGTGAGTGCTCCCCTGCACAAGCTCCTGGGTATGTGAGACTCCCCTGCACAAGCTCCTAGGAGTGTGAGTGCTCCCCTGCACAAGCTCCTAGGAGTGTGAATGCTCCCTGTTGAGGAAGACACTGTGCTTCACATTAAAAACCCTGTGGAGAGCTGGGGAGATGGCTCAGGGTTTATAGCCTTTGCCTCACAAGCTACAGGACCTGAGTTTGGATCCCCAGATCCCAGGTAAAAATGTCAGGCAGAAATGGTAGCGGCCTGTAATTAGGGTTCTGGAAAGCCGACTCTAGGAAACCCCAGAGCAAAGAAATAAGAAGGTAGAAGAATCCACCTTGGACCTCCATCGGCACACACCCTCAAATGCCCTCTTGTACACACACACACACACACACACACACACACACACACACACAGAGCACACTGCAAATGAGTGATGGAGATGGACCCAGAACTAAGACCTATTTGTCTCCCAAGAATCAAGAATCGAACCCCTTTGGCTCCATGCTGGATCTTTCCAAACTACACTCTACTAGTTCATAGGCTCAGGGAATCACGATGTGGCTCCCCTCAGGACTGAGGTGAGGATCAAAGATGGTCACGGTCCGCGAAGATCTCCTAAGCCCCGCAATGCTAACGGTTGCCAGTCTTCATCTTTGTCGTACAAACCCACAGTGAGCAAGGAGTCGCCTTGGCAGAGCGCCATCCCCTGACTGGATTCATGTGCTGACTGCACAATGGTTCCACTCACCTAATTTTTTAGGGTCTTGTAAAAGGTATGAGGTAATTTGTCTTTGTTAGTGAAAGATTTAGAGATGAATTCACTCTCTGGTATAATTAGCCCCAGGCCTGTCTGTCCCGGGGGAAGCCTTCCTATCTTTGCAAAACAGGCTCTCCAGGTGGAGGGGCCTATCATTGGGCGGAGTCCAGTTAAGGCAGCACAAAGCACAGGTTGAATCAACAAGTCTTTATTCCTCCCACTCCAAGAGCCTTCCTCTTTTCCTCCCAGCAAAAACAAAAGATCAGTTTGTGCCAGCCCTCTGGTTGAGTGAATGACATCAATTCCAACTCATAACTCTGTGTGTGTGTGTGTGTGTGTGTGTGTGTGTGTGTGTGTGTACTGCATGTGGGTGGGTGTGTGTACTGCATGTGGGTGGGTGCCCATGTATGTGCAGTCATGTGTACAAGAGGGCACTTGAGTGTGCGTGCCCAAGGGTGACATCAGGAATCATTCTGGATGACTTTACCTCCCTATTGCTTTGCTTCGGGGGTGGGGGTGGGATCCCAGGCTTTGCATTCCAGGGCTAGAATTGCAAGCTGCCCCCATTATTCCCTTGGCATTTTTAGGAGGAATCCGAGGCTCTGAAGTGAGATCCTTTGCGGCAAAGGCTTTAAACCCCTGGGCCACCTCCCAGCCCTCCGACTAGTAACTTGAAGAGCTGTTGGATTCTGGATTTGTGTTTCTACTGTTGTTTTCCTGGCTTAAAAAAAAAAAAAAAAAAAAAAGCAAATAGAGAGGCCCGCCTAGGAAGTGGAGGGGGCTGGCTCTTCTTGCCCCCAGAACATGCCTCTGCTTGACTTTCAAAAGGCTTTGGGCATAAAGGCGAGGTGGTTGCCAGCTCACCTCGAAGCCACAGAAGGGTTTTACACTCTCAGTAAATCGTGCTTTGTTCCTGTTCCCTGCGTTAACGAGAGCTTCGAGGAAACATTTGCTATCCCTGCCCAGTGGCTTAGATCACTCGGCCATCGTATGACCTCTGGAAATCTGAATAGTCCCCTCCCTGGCTTTGCCAAAAAGCCTGATTCTTGTTTGCTTTCCCTCTTGGGCTATACAGTAGTAAAAGTCCCTTTCCTTCATGATGGGAGATAAACGGAGAGGGAGGTGCCTATGACTTGGCCGGTTGCTGTGGATGGCTTCTGTCCTCATGTGCTGAAGTCCACTGTGTGAAGACACGGTGGTCCTCCTCATGGTGGGGTCCTTTGAGTCACTCATTTCAGTGTCCTGGGTAAAGCTAGATAGGCTCTTTTCAAGATCCCTGAGAAACCAGGGACTCTCCTCAATTCCAGCCAAAGCAACAAGGGAGGTGGGATTCAGTGACTAGGGATCCAGGAGCCCCACTAATTCAAAACTGTGAGCAAATCCGTAGCATGAAGAGATTCCCAAGCTGGTTTAGGAAGGGCCTGTGGACTGACACTTTGGCTGTACAAAGGCAAAGCTCAGGGTCTAAATGCCTTGCAGTTTGCCTTTCTGCAAGCGCATATTCATCCCATCAGACCCTTCTTGCTGATGTTTATTTCTCCTCTTGAAGACAGTCCCATCGCATTATGGGCAGGTGGGTATGATAGCATTGTTTGCTCAGTTTCTTTTCTGACTCTTACCAAACGCTGTGATCTCTGAGCAAGCCAGCCAGCTGTTCTCTCCTTCCCCTCTCTCAGATTCTCTGACATTCGCCTTTGTTCTCCTTAATTCTCCTCGTGCCTCAAAAACTTCAGTCCTGGGAGTCATTTTAATTGATTGTAATTGGGGATGGGGTGTTACCTCTTTCCAGCAAAATCGTGGTAGATTCAAAGGGATGGGCAGGAGTTTTTACAATGCCTCTCATTACAAGTAGGACTGTAATTTTCTGCACGGGTAGCATGAGGCTTGCAATGCGTGAAAAGGGAAATGCTATATGGACTTCTTATTTATTTTTTTATTATTTATTCAATTGTGGATATATGCGTGTGTGCATGAATGTGTGTGTGTGTGTGTGCATGTGTGTAGAAGCACGGACGAATTCGGGAACCACCATGGACCACCTCCACCTCCTCCTTGTTTACTCTGCCCCGGGATTCACAAGCTCCGCCCTACCAGGACCGGAAACACAGGCCGCCCCCGCTTCTGCCCAGCATCTATACGTGGGGTCTAGGATCCGAACTCAGGACCTTCCGCCTGCAAGGCAGAGTCTTAACCCCTGAGCCACCTCTCCAGCCCCCTATGTGGGCTTTTGAACACACGGACGTGTTCCCTTAATGTGCTGCCCTGAGAGCACAATTAAAAACTGTTCTATGGGAGGGTGGAAAGGAATTAAGGTACCACAGAGAATCCCGGCCATCTGGACCACATTCACATGAAGGGAACCCAGAGCGATCCCTGACAGCTCAGGAGGAGAACCCCCTGGCTGAGCCCAACCCAAGCCGCAGAACCTTGAGCAAACACAGCTGTGGTTTGGGGGAGCCACCCTCGACCCAGGGTGGTTTGTTAGACAGCAGCAGATAACAGAAACAGAGAGACAATGTCTCCACTGTGTTGGGAAGTTAGTGAATGCATAGGAAGGCAGGGGGCACGTCGATGTTGGAGAAGGGAGACCGTTCCCATGGGAAAATGTCTGCTCTCTGTCCAACTAACTCCTATTCACTGTTTTCGCGTCTGTAGGTGGCCACCGAGAAGGACAAGGCTCCCAGTACTACCCTGGACAGACCAAACCAACACAGAGCTTAATGACTGTAACTGAGCTTTGGTTAATTGCAGGCTGCTCTGAAACCACTTAGCCAATTAAGCCGTTTCCATTCGAGGTCTTACCTCAGCTTTACAGAAAAGCTGTCGGGTCAAGTTCTTGGTGGGAATTTGCAGGCTCTTTTGGTTCTGGGAGCGACATGATTCATGAATTATTTCTGTTTTGTTTTGCTCAAGTAAACTGGACGACATTTAATTGGCCCAAGGCATGCTCCTGTCTTAATACTATTCAGTTGGACAAACCTTTCTCTGGGAATTGCTTATCTCCCTCCATTGAGAGAGATCAGGTGCTTTCTAACGGGTGGCTTCTTGGTGCGCTTGCTTTTCCTTCTGTTATTTGGTGGGCTTTGTACCCCATGGTTATAAGATCCTGGTTTCCCCCACCAGAGAGAAGTCTCACGAAGGTGAGGGCAGAGCCTGTCTTGGCTCGTCTTGTCTGTGTTCCCAGCAGTCAGATCAGCACAGGACATACAGGAAAAGATCGCTCGTTCGTGTATCCTGTACCTGTTGGATAACCTGTGTCAACCAGACAATTGAGAACTAAGCCTTTACACATAGGTCTATGAAGATTCTTAGTGAAGGCAAGACCTGAGCAAGTCTGGGGGGAGGGCTATCTGATTGTGGAAGACCCACCCAGGTGGGAGGGACCATGCCCTGGGCAGGTGGTAGATAGAACTGGTTGGAAACTGGCACAAGGGCAATGCCAGTGAGTGTCGGCTCATGTCCTTGTTGACTGCGTTCTCCTGCTGTGCTGATGAACTGTAGCCCAGACTCACAAACTGGAATAAGCCCTGTGCTCCCCCAAGTCGTTTGGTCATATGTTCATATCCGAAGCAGAGGAGCCACTGGGCCTGTATGCCTTCGGTTCACTGGTGTTCAACGATCTACCGACAGGGACCTATTCAAGGATGAGGGTGTGCTAGCTGTGTTTCTCCTGAAACGAGATTTTTTCCATGTGTCTATGACCATCTTCTGTTCATAGGTCCGTACCTGATCAAAATCTCCCCTTCTTATCCCAGTACAGCGACATGCTCTCCTTCACTGCCAGTTCTTCAGCCTCCGCTGTAGGACACAGCTGAGTCATCCGCCGATGAGGTCCAACCTGGAGTATGAGCTGAGCATCTGGTCTCCCTTCTGACACTTTGCTTGCCAAAACAGATTTCTAGAATGCTACTACCAAAGCATGGTGTTCTGACCAAGGCCGGGCAGAGCACATGGCTCAGAACCGGACTTCTCAATCGATGGCACTTGGCGCTCACATTGAAGTACTGGATAGCCTCACTGCAATGGTTCATAACTTCCTTGTAGACAGCAGTAACCTGCAGGCAGACATAGCCCTCCTGGGCCAGTGTCCATTGCAACTTCAGCATGGACCGACATTGTAGGCAGCAACCGTAATAATTTTACTTAGCCTTGTTTCAACTTTTATATAATTGGACTTTTGACGCTATGTGTAACTATTTAAAAAACAAAACAAAACCCTGTATTGTGGATGGTCCTGAGAATTTACACTGAGCCAGAATTCCACATACCATTCCACTTCACTAGAACATCTCAGTCAAAAAGTTCCTATTCAGCACAAGGCAGAATTATTGGATTCAATGGTTTTTCTATTTGGAGAATGAAAAACAATCGCAGGTGATGCTGACTGACCTCCTTTTGGATCAGTAAATGTTCTCATATTCCTGCGTGGCAAGGGCAGCTGGAGCCTGAAAAGAATGCTGTTGGGAATCATCGGACAAATTTAGGATTAATAAACTTGTGTTGTGACACTGGAGATTACACCCAGGGTCTCCTTCCTGCTCAGAAAAGTCTGCCACTGAGCCAATCCCTCCCCCCCAATGCAATTAAGAAGTGACGCTGAAACTCAGCTGAGGTGCAAGGAGATAAGGTTACTTTATGGTACTGAATGTATATCTATGCACACACAGATATGATTTCATTTGACATATACATCTGGGATCAACATGCTGGATACCTAACATCACTCATGCAGTTAGGCCTGATTATTTGCTTCTTGCCTCCTGTGAAATATAACTCCTGTGCCATTTTTAATCTTAGGGGACCATGGATCCTAATAAATCCTCCTATTGAAACAGGTATTTATTGTGGAACACTTTCCTATGATTGCTGAAATATAAAGGGTGGGAGGAAAAGTCGCTCTTTAAATCGGGGGCAGGGGAGGTTGGTCTCCGCCTGGGGGTCTCTCTGGGGTGGTGTCAGTGTGGAGTCCCATGGAAAGCCACAGACCTGCAGCTGCTCCCATAGAGCCTCTGAGTCAGCGGAATAGAACCTGCTTTGTCGCTCACACCCAGCAGTGGGGCCTTGGCGCCCTCTAGTGCTCTCAGAATGTATTACAGGGTGTCACCAGGCTTTCAGAGCTGGTTGGAGCATCCGTGGGCAGCGGCTGCCATCTCCTGGTCTGTCGCCTTTGGCTCTAGGACGTTCAATGCTACAGGTTGGAAGCCAAGAGCTGGAAGGTGTGAAAACTCAAAGGAAAAGAAGATGACTTCCAGCAGAGCCCCAGCTCACCATACAGCAACTACCCCCTCCCATTCTGCCTTACACAAAACCCTACCTCTGTTTGGATCTAAAATTTTTTAAAAATTAACATTAAATAAGGATTTGAACACATGATCCTGGGAGGGACAACTTTCACTCAAGCCATGACATCGATGAGCGCACCGAATTGTACTACTGAGGAGGTGTGGGTAGGAGGATCTTGAATTCAAGTCCAGGAGAGCTCCATATTGAGACTCTGTCCCAAAAGTCCAAGGTGGCATCATGTTTGTGTAGACTGCCCGAGACACCGTTTTCAATCTCCGTTCTCCCAAAATACTACTGATGGGAAAGTCAATTAGCTATTACAGAAATCAATATGCAAACTCCTCGGGGTATCAAGAGACGACTATGGCAGGATCTGGCATTCCCACTTCTGGGTACAAATCCAAAGGAAGTGAAATCAAGCATCTGCTTGGTATCAATCACTAAGTACAGGAATACGACACCCACTCTCACACACAATGGAATACTGTTCTGTCAGGATCAAGATAAGGGCCGGGGGGTGGCTCAGTGGGTAGAACGCTTGCTGTGCCCGCTTGAGGGCTGGACCCCAGTACCTTCCTAAATGTTCCACGTCCCCAACTCCTGCCTAAACCCCAGGAAGGTATGGCAGCTTGTCTATAATCTCAACACTTAGAAAGCACTGACGGGGTGCCCAGAGCAAGCTGTGTAGACTAGCTGAGTCAGTGACTTCTGCGATCAAGGGAGAGGCTCTGCATCTATATAGAAGGTGGAGAGCAATTGAGGAAGACACTCATTGCCAATTTCTGGGCTTCACAGGCATGCACATGTGTGCGCACACACATCCATGCTCCCATGCACATAGGAAAACACATGTCCGTGGATATGCACACACAAAGCAGTAAGAATCCAAAGTCAAGATGTAACCCTGTGGTTTATGACATAGTGGGAACTGCAGGACATTGTATGGGGGTCCAGCCAAGTGGAGAACAACAGCAAGCCCCCATGACTTCACATATGCAGAACCCCAAAACAGTAGCTCTCCAAACACGGATGCGGTCTCAAGAAGCTGGCCGTTAGAGGCTGGAGTAAGCAGGGGAGAGGGAAGGACAGGCAAGGACTGATGAACGGCGGCTACAAGGTCCCAGCTGAATAGGAGACACAGGTGCTGGTACCCTACGGCAGAAGTAAGGGTGACCACAGGTAATAATCACGGTCTAAATGTGTCAGAAAAGCTAGAAAAAAAGGACCTTGAATGTTTTTACTGCAAAGAAATGATAAGGCTTGAAAAGTTTAGATATCCTTTCCTTGACATGAACCTTATGTGAATACGTATAATGCATACAGCAAAGTGTCACGTGGTGCCCATAAATATGTACAGTTGTCATATGTCAACCAAAAGCTTGCAGGAAGACAGGCGTGGCGGCACACACCTGTCATGTGCGATTGCATTTGCTCGCAGGATGAAGGGGGAAGTGAAGGCAGGATGGAGAAGGACGTAGGATGATCACCGGTCAACAGGGAGAACAGGAGACCATGATGGTTACCACTGACACAGAGCTTACAACAGCCATGTGCTGCTGCAGGCACGCTGCACACCTGTCTATTTCATCCGAGCAACAGCTGATTCACAGAGAGGAAACTGAGGCAGAGGGATGCTAAGTGATGTTCACTGCTATAGAGTTGGGTAGCAGCAAGGCTGGGGTGCAGCTGGGACAGTCCGGGGGAGGGGGGAGTCTGTCCGCTGATGGGCCCATCTTCTGCCCAGGGGGAGGGACATGATTGTCCCAGATTCTAAGGAAGCTCCAGCCCCTCTGCTTGTCCTGCCTGCTCTGGGCTGCTGGTGGTGGTTCCCTGACCCCCTCCCTCCTCTCCTCTCTGGATCCCCTCTGTCTGTCAAACTGATGTGTTCCTAGCTCAATTCTCACATGGGGAAGATGGGCACCCCAGATTGGGACACCTCAAGGAAAAGCCCTGGGAGGGACAAGGGACCTGAAAGTCTGGAGGAAACTGGGGGGGGGGTTTGTGGGTTAGAACACAGCCTGTGAGGGGGAGCCCAGGTGAGCCCAGGGGAGCCCGGGAGCTGGGCTGTCAGGACACTGCCTACTACTGACGCTTTGGGAGCTGGGACTTCTCTGGCCCACAGGAGATTCGCCGACCCTCTGAGGCGCCTAGATATCTTAAACTCTCTGATGGTTACTGATGGCTGGGGGTGGAGCCTAACACCGACTCCACCCAGAGCGTCCCGAGCCCCTGCCCGCCCCTCCCAAGAACCGCAGAAGCACTAGCAGCAAACACCAAGAATCACCTTCTTTATTTCCTGGCCGCCTGGATGGGTTCCGGGCGGGTCCTAAGGCTTAGGGGGTGTCGGGGTCAGTGCTTGGAGCTCCGGTAGCTCCTCATCTCCTCGAGCCAGCAGGCAGCCCTCGCCAGGCTGGGGAGGGGGGGGCTCAGTCACCCAAGCATCTGCCCTTGCACATCTGCCCTGCGGGCTGGGCCCGTGTATCCCCATCCAGTGCTACCCTGGATGCCTCTTCTCAGGGGACCTCCCAGAACCCCCACCTCCACCCGGAGCCGAACCCCACCTCTCCTCTGCCGACCCGTGCTTCTGGGGAGCGCTCTCTCTGTCCTTCGAATTTCTCAAGCTCTGTCTTCGGCCTGCGGGAAAAGGCAGAGCAGGGAAGGGAGGGAGGACAGTCCAGCAGGAGGCGACCACCCTCGGGGGCCGACGTGGGGTGGGGGACAGTCAAGGTCGGGGACCTCTCGCCACTCACCCGCGCTTCTGCGCGGAGCACACCCTCCGCTCCACCTCCTGCAGCCGAGCGCGCACCAGGGTCCCTGCGGATGCACGGACATCAGGACTGGTCCCCGCGGCCACGCCCCCGCCGCCCGCCGGGTGCCCGAGCCCCACTTTCTGTCAGCAGCTGCTCTTGGCTGCCCTGCAGGGCTCTGATCTCCTGGCTCAGTCGCTGCTCCAGCATCTGGAGGGGGGGGAGACAGAAGCAGCCTGTCCATCCATCTGTCCTGGCGTCCTGGCTAAGTCTCGAGCCTTACAGCTTTGCAGCTCTGATGAGTCCTTCTCTATATCGTCATGCGTTCATTTCTGTATTCCTTTCTCCCCTTGGTGTGTCCTTTACACTGGGATCACCTCCCCCCCCTTGTACCACCACCACCGAGGGCACCATGACTTCTCACGTCCCCAAGCATGTCTCCGAATTCAGTTCTTCCAATGGCATCCTTCACTTTCCATTTGATTTTCCTCAGTGTTCCAGGGGCAGCTCAGCATACTTGTCTTCCTCCCTCCACCTTCCTTCCTCCCTTCCTTCCTCCCTCCCTCCCTCCTTCCCTCCTTCCCTCCCTCCCTTCCTTCCTTCCTTCCTCCCTTCTTTCCTTCCTTCCCTCCTTCCCTCCTTCCTTCCTTCCTTCCTCCACCTTCCTTCCTTCCTTCCCTCCTTCCTTCTTCCTCCTGCCTTCCTTCCTTCCACCTTCCTCCTTCCTTCCTCCTTCCTTCCTTCCTTCACCTTCCTTCCTTCCTTCCTTCCTTCCTCCCTCCCTCCTTCCCTCCCTCTCTTCCTTCCTTCTTCCCTCCACCTTCCTTCCTTCCTCCCTTCCTTCCTTCCTTCCTCCCTTCCTTCCTTCCCTCTCTTCCTTCCTTCTTCCCCCACCTTCCTTCCTTCCTCCCTTCCTTCCTTCCTTCCTTCCTTCCTTCTCCTTCCTCCTTCCTTCCTTCCTCCATCCCTCCCTCCTTCCGTCCTTCTTCCTCCACCTTCTTCCTTCCTTCCTCCCTTCCTCCTCCTCCAACCTTCCTTCCTTCCTTCCTTCCTTCCTTCTTCCTTCCTTCCTTCTTCCTTCCTCCCGCCACCTTCCGTCCTCCCTCCACCTTCCTTCCTCCCTCCACCTTCCTTCCTTCCTTCCTTCCTTCCTTCCTTCCTTCCTTCCTTCCTTCCTTCTTCCTTTTCTCAACCTTCCTTTTCTTCTCATCCCTCCCTCCCTTCTCTCCATCCTTTCTTCCCCTCTTCCTGCCCTCCCTTATTCTTCTCCCTTCTTCCCTTCCTTTTTTCCTTCCTTCCCTCATCTCTTCCTCCCTCCCTACTCTTCCCTTTGCCCTCCCTGTCTCCCTACCTCTACACTTCCTCACTCACTCCTTCCTTTCCTTCCACCAGGAACACTTGTACCCACTCACTTGCCGACCTTCTCCGCTCACGTGGTCGGAGGCCGCCGCTTAGAGGCCTTCCCAGGGTAGACAGGATCCACCTACCTTGCTTTCTTGGCTAGACGCGGTGCCCCTCCCCGATCATAAGGCTTGAGGTAGCAAAGCCTGTGTACCTTGGCTCCGCTCTGTCTGAAACTTGCCTGATACACAATAGTCGAAGGCGGGTTTCCCCAAGGTCCCTGCTGGCTACTACCACAGTCAGCACTGCAGTGAGCAGTGGAGAGAGAGAATACCATCGGCCAAGGCAACCCCAGCAGTGTGTGAGGGGCGGGTAGGGGGAGGTGGTCAGTGGCTAGTGGTGGGCAGGAGTTACTGTCTACCCCAGGGCATTGGGCTTGGACAGGAGTGGGCACTGGGCCATTTGCTCTGCAGATAGTTGGAGGTCACCACCTCTGACTTACATGGAACTCCCAGAGGTCCTTGTGCTGACCACTCGCATCCTCTAGCTGCTCCAGCTGCTCTTCAGCATCAAACCTGGAGGAGATGCCCAGGAATGAGATCACAGGCCAGGATCCATACCCAGCTTCATCAGGACTTTGGGGTTCTCATGCCCCAGCCTTCAGACCCAGCTGAGTGCTCCCCTATAGGGCTCCCATCCCACCCAGCTGCCTACTAGATACCAGGCTTGGGGGTAACCCCAGCTTCTTCTGCCCCTTTCTGCCATCAGAGAGCTCTGGACAGAAACTTTAGTGCTACACCCCTCCCACATCCTCCCCAAACAGTGAGCATCCTGGGAGGAGAGAGACCACCTACAGTAAGATTACGCATGAGTCCCCTTAAGCATACACACATTGCATGTCAGAATTGGTCATGCTGCATTGTGAATATGAGACCTGGAATGAAGTCCCGGGCATGTGCTCAATGAAGGCTCCAAGCATTAAGAGATGTGTGGGGAAAAGGATGGATGGTTGGAAAACTAAACAGATGCATAAGTGGCTGGCCGGGGTCATAATGCATGGAGGGTAGAAGGACTACTGAAAGGATGGAGAGGTGTTTGAGGGGGTCACTGGGGGAATAAATGAACGGCTAGATGAGTGGGAACTTGTTAAGATTAGAGAGGATGAGTATTAGATTATGCTGGTTGTCTGTCTGGATGGCATATTGGATAGACAGGTGCGTGGGTGACTGGATGCATAGGGGACAAAGATGGAAGAGTCGGTAAAGAGGTGCTAGGGACCTAAAATGAGCACAAAGCTAAACAGATGAGAGGCTATCAGAGGAGCAGGACAACACTTAGAACTCCAGCAACAGGTGACATTTATCTGATGAAGAAATTAGTAAGGCGTGACCAAGCTGAAGTCAGAGGGGGTGTGTCCTGTGGGATGCTCTAAATGACTGACAGGGGAGAGGAGAAGCATCCCTGATTCCTTCTCCTCTTGCTCCCTCCTCGGGCTGGAGAACAAGCTGGTGCGGAGCTGGGCCGGGTCCCTTACCATGGAGTCTCGATTCCGTGCTCTCTGCAGTGCTGCTGGAGGGCTGACAGCACCTCTGTGGAGAGAGAAGCCAAGCCGGGAGAGAGAGAGAGAGAGAGAGAGAGAGAGAGAGAGAGAGAGAGAGAGAGAGAGAGAGAGAGAGAGACTATGAGTGACAGCTAGCAGAGGCCAGAGCCCCCATCTCACCTTGGGCACTAGCAGGCAGTCAGAGGACTTGGTGCATCCTCTGCGTGCAGAAGTGACCAGGGAGAGATGTGAGCAGAGGGAAGGTCTCCCTGCCCCCCACTCAGGGACACCTGTGTGTGCTGGGGGGGATTGTGAGGTGGATGAATACCTTGCTTTTTGCACAAGACCTCCTCCAGGTGTGCTTTCTCTGCGTTCACTGGAAGACACAGCGAGATTTGATCTTCAGCCCCTAAGAGCAACGCCCCGTGTTTCCAGTGCAATCGCATGCAAACATCAGAATCACACAGAAGGCAGGGTTCAGCCCCCGGGTGCGCCCCTCCCGCGGGGGCCACCTTGCTCCTGATTCTGCCTTGTCAAGCAGTGAGTACGTCAAAGAATGGGCAAGTTTATGCTGAAGGAACGGATGGGTAGAGAGAGACGGGGAGGCTGGGGACATGGCTCAGGGGTTAAAGCCTCTGCCTTGCAAGCAAAAGGACCTGAGTTCAGATCCCCAGATTCCATGGAAAAATGCCAGGCAGATATGGCAGCAGCCTGCAATTCCAGCCCTGGAAGGCAGCGCCTGAGAAACTCTAGAGCAAAGTAATAATGAGGTAGATCCATCCAGGATGGTTTTCAATGTCATGCTTGGGCCTCCACAGGCATGTACACTCGAGTGCCTTCTTGTATACATGCCAACACAAACATGTACACCCGTCTGCATACAAATACAACTCTCTCTCTCTCTCTCTCTGAGAGAGACTAAAAAGTAAATAGAGGCTCTGAAGAACAAACTGAGCAGAGATGGAAGAGGGAGGAGGAGGGGGGAATTCTACTTTGGGATGGGTGCATCTCCGCAGAGCTTATCTAAGCACTGAAAGGTTACGCGCTACCCCAGGTAGTCTGGTTTGTGCAGACTAAGAGCCCTAAGGACAGTGCGCGGCCTGTGGAAAGGCCCTGGGACCCGTGCAGGAACACCATCCATTGTCAGAGGAACCTCCGGGTCCCCCTCTGACCTCCACTCACAGGAATCCAGCTCCCGATGCAGGGTCTCCTGCAGCGCCTGCGCCTCTCCCAGCTCCTCGCTGGAGTTCTTCTTTGCTGGACCCGGGAAGGGAGGAAGAGGCTGTGTGAACACAGCCTGGCTGTCCGGCAGATGCACCGTGCCCCGAGGCTTAGATTTTACCCATGAACAGCCAGAAGGATCAGAGACTGGACCCCTTCCTGGTGCCACCCGGACAGTCCAGGCCCCCATGTTTACCTTGTTGCAGCTCGCTGATTCGATGAATCAGGTCTTCGATCTGGGGTTCCAGACTTCCTTCTGAGGAAAGAAAAAAGACTGAGCCAAGAAAGCCGGACGCCCGGCTGTTGCGGGACTGCAAGCAGGGGCAGGATCTGCATTCAACTCACAGACACTTGCAGGGAGCCTGCATGGTGTTAGGGGTCTGTGACCGTCCTTGCATTTTGTTTGGAGAAATGGATTTGGGACAAAGAGATACGACACGAACTATGGCAGCCAACGAGGGACATAACAGAAAGGGAGGTCCTGGAGCGTGGGCTACAGATGCTTCTTGAGAGCTGGAAGGCTCCAAGTGAAGGCAGGGGGCAGCCCTGAAGACTGCACAGCGGGCTATGGAGTGGGAGCGTCCCAGGCAGAAGGAACTAGTGTGAATCCCCTGCAGTGGGAGTGGGCGAGGTCCTTGTCCAAAGCCACAGAGAACAGCCAAGAAGCAAGTAGGGAGAAGCAGGGGAAGGAGGAGGATAAATCCCTAGGACCACAAGCTGGGTTGGACAGCTGCACCTCAGCCTGTGTTGGGGGCTGGCCGAGACCTCCTGCGACACCCACTGTGTTCTAGGGGAGCAGAACCGACTGTCCCTCTGCCAGCCTGGTCTCTAGGTGTTTTCACGGGCACACAGCACCCTGCAAGTTTCCATGCACGTTGCTAGAGCTGATCCAAACAATGGGGGGAAAGAAGTGTGACCCCAGCTTTCAGTTCCAGGTCACAGCCCACCGTGACAGAAGTCACAGCAGCAAAGGCTGAGGGAGCTGGGGGGTAGGAACACACCCACCCACCCCAGGAGCAGAAAGCACCAGATGAATGCACGCTCGCTCCTTGTTTGACTTGCTCGTTTTCTCCATCTGCCCAGTTCTGGATCACTAGCCTAGGGATATCCCACCCACCATGGGCTGGACCTTCCCCCATGGTTATACAATCAAGACAATTTCTCACAGGCATCCCCAAAGGTTAGTCTTAATCTACAAACTCCCTCGGGTGTGCCCTGAGACCCGCCTCCTTGGCGTAGGGCTGACTTATGAACCATCCCGTCAGTGACAGGGAGTCACGGTCCCTTCAGGGAGCCGATTCTACCTTCCCGCAGCAGGAGAAGCTTCTGCCTCACTGCTCTCTCTGCTGGGTCTCAAAGCAACTCCCCCCACCCCCCAACAGTATAGAGTTCTAAACTCACACACTGTTTTCCAAGGTGACCAACACCTCTTCCAGGGGGTTCCAGAGGAACAGATGCTCTCTACTGTGCTGGTCACCACAGGGGGGAAAAAGGTCCTTGGATGCAGCGGTGGGCAGGAGGGAGGGGGTCTGGGTCTTTGTTTTACTGGAGATGGTCAGGGGTGGTCACTTCATGCTTCTAGTCTTGTGATTTCTTCTTCTGTTTTTTTTTTTTTTTTGCATGTGTATCTATGCATGTGTGTGTGTGTGTGTGTGTGTGTGTGTGTGTGTGTGTGTGTGTGCGCACATCAGAGGGCATTGTGTGTGCCTGTGGAGGCGCAAGGGCGACTTCAGGAATCCCTGGATTGCTCTATCTCCTTTTGGCTTTGCGCTGGAGTTTCCAAGTCTTCTCCTTCCAGGACCAGAAGTGTTTTTTGTTCAGTGCTCAATGTTTTTGTGTGGGATCTAGGATCTCAAACTCAGGTCCTTCTGTTTGTGAGGCAAAGGTTTAACCCCTGAGCCATCTCTCCAGCCTGAGTCCTGCAATTTAAATATGTCTAGTCCAGGCCACAGACCCAATGAATTGCATTCTGCCACAGTGGAGGAAGGGGAGGGGAAGGGCTCTCTTTTGTTTGGAGCACACCAGCGGATTAAAGCAGTTGATCAAAGAATGGTCTCACTTCAAATGCAGCACTGTGCTCCAGCCAGCCCTGGTAGAATGAGACAGGGGTAACTCCCAAGTCCTCAACAAGCAAAGCACAAAGCACTGCAGGCTATGATTTACCATTTGTGGGGACAAAGAGAGGACAGAGCTGGGAAGGTGTCTCCAAACTTAAAACACTTGCTGTGTAAGCAAGAGGATGAGTTCGGGTAGGCACAGTGGTCTGCTTGTAATTCCCACCTCAGAAGGCAGAGACTGGTGATCCCCAGAGCAAGATAGTAGCCCAGACTAGCTTTATCAGAGAGCTCTGGGTTTGCTGAGGAATTCAGCCTCACGGAGTCAGATGGAAGAACAATGGAGGATAATTCCTCACATTCAAGTGCACATACACACATGTATACACATACATGTGCACCCATACACATTCAAATGCATACCCATGTAACACACACACACACACAAACACACACACACACACACACACACAAATTAAACAAAAAAGGGTAAGACAAGGGATACACACACCCATGAATATGACTGATAAAAATAAAAATCTCTGGAAGATATTTTGGGAACTAAAAAAACTGCTATGTGGAACTTGGGATGTTGTGCAGTGGTTTAGTGCTTACTTTTCATGCAACCAGCTCTGAGTTCAAGCCGCAGGGCTATTAAATAACTAAATGAACATGAATACATAAACATGAAAATCATACAGACTGCTCTTTGCTGATAGATCAAGGAAAGGGATGGATGGATGGGTGCATGCGTGTGAGTGTGTGTGTGTATGAGTGTGTGCCTGTGTGTGCGTGTATGGGTGTGTGCATCTGTATATAGGTGGGGTAGGCTTTTACATTCTCTTAAAGATCTTGAATTTTGAACTGTGGGGTTACATTTCTGAAAAACTCTGAGATAAAATCAAAGAAATGCAAGTAGGCATAGGATGGTTTCCTGACTCTGGCTGCAGAGTTTGGGTTTCAACCATCTTTTTTTTTAATTATTTATTATTTATTCAATTGTGTGTGTGTATGCGTATGTGTGTATGTATGTGTGTGTAGAACCACGGACGAATTCAGGAACCACCGACGAATTCGGGAACCACCATGGACGCCTCCACTTCCTCCTTGTTTACTCTGCCCCGGGATTCACAGGCTCTGCCCTACCAGGACCAGAAACGCAGGCCACCCCCGCTTCTGCCCGGCATCTATATGTGGGGTCTAGGATCCGAACTCAGGACCTTCTGCCTGCAAGGCAGAGGCTTAACCCCTGAGCTACCTCTCCAGCCCCGGTTTCAACCATTTTTGTCTGTCTCAGAATCTTTGGCTCCTACAGGCCACAGGACACCTCACCTTTCTGCAGCTGCTTCACCATTTCCAGCAAATCTTCTGTCTTCATACACGTGACCTGCCCTGTGAGATAAACACCAGAATTACAGGGCCTAGTAGAGCCCAGAAACTCCCGGGCGGCCTGAGCCTGAGCTGAGAACCAGACTCTCAGAACAGAAAACTGTTGTTGTCTTTGAGTACCATCTTTCTCTCTCTCTCTCCCCTCTCTTCTTTCTCTTCTCTCCTTTTTCTCTCTTCTCTCTCTCTTCTCTCTTCTCTCTATCTCTGGGGATATGAAGGGCAGAAGTCAATGTCTGGCATCTTTCTTTATTACTCTCCATTGTATTATCGAGACATTAACCTAGAACTCACTACTTTGAGTAAACTAGAGGGTCAGTGAGTCCCAGGATCTGCCTGTCCCCATGCCCCCAGCACTGGGGTCACAGACTAGCTACTTAGGATGCGAACTCAGGTCCTCATGCTTGCACAGTGACCACTTCCTCACTGAGCCATTTTCCCAACCCGAGAAGCAGCGTTCTTGAGACTCTGCTCAGCTTACAGTCATTATGAAGTCTAATCAACGCAGATTCCATGCAATTTGCTTAATATCAGTGCAGCCCATTATTTGTAAAGTCTAAAGAATTGATGAGTATAGATGATGCCTACCAATAACTAAACAAAGAAAGATGAAATTAATATTAGGGGCTTCTTGATACAAGATCTTAACACTGTTTCTAAAAGATGTTTGTCCCCCCAAAAAGCTTCATCCAAAGGGATTACATTGGGGTATTGTATTAACTCAGAAATACAAACAGCAGGTGAACAGGGTATGTGAGCCCATGGAAATCTGATCAATATCACAAAGACTAGGAAACACATATGCATGCATACATAAACCCTACTCCCCTCAACAAGTAAGGTGAAAGAAGAAAGTGAGAAGAAGAGAGAATCTATATTAAGAAAGACATGGAAAAAAAGAAAGACATGAAGATTGCTCAGTGGAAGAAATGCCTGCCACTCAAGTGTGAGGAGCAGAGTTCAGATCCCTAGAATCCACTTAAAAGCTGGGCAGATGTGGCTACTTATAAATCTAAACCTTGGAAGGTAGAGACAGCACATCTCTGGAGCAAGGTGACTAGACAATTAGTGAGTTCTGAGTTCAATCTGTTTCAAAAACATACAACTCATGCATGTAACCCCCACACAAAGACATACATATGAAAGGAAGGAAGGAAGAAAAGAAGGAAGGAAGGAAAGAGGGAAGGAAGGAAGGAAGGGAGAAGGAAGGAAGGAAGGAAGGAAGGAAGGAAGGAAGGAAGGAAGGAAGGAAGGAAGAAAGGGAGGGAGGGAGGGAGGGAGGGAGGAAAGAAAGAAAGAAAGAAATAAGGAAAGAAAGAAGGAAGGAAGGGAGTGAAGGAGGGAAGGAGGGAAGGAAGGGAGGGAAGGAGGGAAGGAGGGAAGGGAGGGAGGGAGGGAGGGAGGGAGGAAGGAAACAAAGAAGGAAAGAAGAAAAAGAAGGAAGGAAGGAAGGAAGGAAAGGAGGGAAGGAGGGAAGGGAGGGAGGGAGGGAGGGAGGGAGGGAAGTTATAAATAGACCTTACTTGGCTCCTGACTCAAACAAATGCACTTTCCACCATAATATGTCTACAGATATTTTAATATGAGTCTATGTCACTTTCAAAATTCAAAGGGCTCCCAAAATAACTCTACAGAAAAATAATAGAATTATATAAAAACATGCTGATTTCTGGAAATGTCTGGAAATCAATGACAAAAGTTCAAAGTCCAGAAATCCTGTAATTATTTTAATCACATTAAATGATCTTTGAACTTGATGTATTAGTTGTTAATTAAAGGTCATACTGTGAAAATATCAACTTCGAATGCTCATTATTCTTTCAGGTTCTACCATGTAATGCTGATTGGAAAATTTTATGGCTAGTATATTTCACTTCTAAATATGTAGATGACTGTAATTACAAACAAATATAAGAAAAAGTCAAAAATCTATGCAATCTTCATATAGATTTTAGTATATATAAAAAGACTTTTGGTTTTTGATTTTCAATTATATGCCAAAAAATCAAAGTACTCCAGTAAGAGAAAATTACATTGAATTTGATGTTAATCTAATATTAAGGAATTTTCGTGATGCTTTAAATAGTAATGTGTGCCTTTGAGTTAAACATATTAAAATGCTAAAAAATAAAAGTATGAAATATGCTAAAATTTAAGAAATGTGAATAGAAGTATTTTTATTCCTTGCACAGGTTAATTTATATGCAGCATATGCCCTATATTCTACATAAAAAAATACCATGTCATGTCATGGGGTGGCCTGAAGACAGGTAACTTGATATACCACGGAGGCCTGAGCACCCACAGGAGTAGACGGGTCAGAGTGAACCTTGGGGGGTCTATAGAAGCACACAGGCAGAAGGGTGGGAGAGAGTGGGAGGGAATGGTTAAGGGAAGGGAGGAGATGGAGGGGATGGAAGGGAGGGAAATTGGGATGAATACTCACTATGCTTGTAAAAGTAGCAAAATAAATAGAAAAATAGCATGTCATATGTGCTGTTTTGCATCATGAATTTTTCATTTGACAATATATACCGGTGATTATTTCATTCCTTTTGGCGACTGTGTAGTTCTGCACTGCACATAAACCCTGTATACAAGTGGTCTCTGGCTTCCTTTCTTACACTGTTACAAAGGACATCCTGATGAGCTTTTGTATTCCTTTCTCAATGGCTACGACAAAGACATCACTCTGAGGCTTCCCCTACATCCTTCCTCTTGAAAGGACATGTTGTGTTTGAATGTGAAACGTCCCCATTGACTTATGGGTATGAATACTAGGTCTCTAGTTGGGTGGCACAGTTTGGGACCCGTGCTGGAGGAAGCACGTCACTAACGTCAGGCCTTGAGGTCAATCTTAATATTCTCCCTCTTAATAGTCTCTCTCTGACTCCATAGTGCGGATGCAAGCTGAGAAACTAGCTTCATGCTTCTGTCACCATGCATTCCCTATCATGAAGGACTCTACTATTCCTCGGGAACTACAAGACAAAGTAGGTCCTTTGTTCCTTAAGTTGTTTTGATCAGAGTATTTTTATCATAGCAACAGAAGAGAAACTAAAGCAGATACTGGTCCTCAGTCATGGCTCACCCTACTCATTCTAGCTGCTAAATCTTCAAAGACTTTGCTTTCAAGTAAGATTCCACATTCAGTTCTGGTGACATAAGCTTTGGTATGAGTTGCGATTATATTTATTTAGCCATTTATCTATTTACTGGGTGCTGGGAATCAAACTTAGCCTCAAACACTAGGTCGGCTCTCCATTAGCTAAGTTAGTAACAAGCATGTTTTCATAATACACTATCTTTATAACTCTTACTTGTGCACTCGGAACATATACGTAGAAGCCATCTGCTACATGAAAGTCTGTATCTATTACTATTCTATTTCACTAGCAGCAACAATGATTCATTTCAAACTTTCTGATAATTGAGATTGAATAGTCTCAGAATAAATAGCTTCTGTCTCCTCTGTACCAGAAATTCATTTCTAAGAATGAATTTTAAAGAAATAGTGAAGGACGGTGGACAAAGCCTTCATTATTTTACTCTTCATACAGTATCAAAGCTATCTGAGGACACCTTGGGGATTCATTACAGCCCATCTGCAGAATGAAATCAAAAGTTGTTCTCTTACATCAGGATTCTTAAACTAGAGTTTATCTTGTTGAAATGTTTGGGGTGTGTGGATCTTGTTCAATCTTTTGTCACAAACTAGTAAGCATGTGTTTAGTATGGTATTTTAATTTTTTACATTTTTATTAAGAATTCTCCATATATACAAACATAAGGGTTATTCCTCCCTCCCTCCGCCCCTTCCCTTCACAATCCATCTCTCCCCCTCCCACGCATGTTTGCTTGTGTGGGCCACGGGGTTCCCTTCGGGTTGTCGTTCTAGCAGGGGCTCAGGCCTCTGCGACAGTTTAAGTGGCCCTTCCTTGGGCAGACCACAGATAGGGATGCTTCTATTCACCTGTCTAGCCCTTGTTTCTAAGGTTCCCATGTAGTTTTTTCTCCTGAGTTCCTTACTGGTTTACGGGGGAATGTTGATAGGTCAGTCATTATGTGGGTCTGGAGAGAGAACGTGGAGTTAAAATAAGTCTCGGATCAATGACATAGCTCAGCAGGTAAGACATCTGCTTATAACCCTAGCAACCTGAGTTCAATCTCTGGAAATCCACATGGTAGAAGGACAGAACTGACTTCTAAACATTGTCCTCTGTCCTCTACCTGCACTCCATGGTATGCAGAAGGGTCCTTTCCCTTTTGCCTACCTTCTGTTGACAAAGTATTTTTAAAAATAAAGTAAGCCTTGTCTCACCAATATCTCCTCCTTTAAGTCAGTCTCCTTTCTAGAAGAAGCCACGGCCAGCAGCTTACTGACACATTTGGATATTTTAGGAAGAAGTACTTTACCTGTCACCTGAGTAATATTCTAAGAACATTCAAACACTATGAAAATATGTGAAGTTCTTCTTTGGTTGCTGTTGTCTCACTGCCCAGATGCGCTCCCCACTAAAGCATTGGTACCGCCTCTGGACACATCTTAGTTGCTAGAGTATTCCTACTTCACATTCATGAAAACGTTCCAGCAGTCATGGAGGTAAAGTGGATACCATGATGAACTGTACTGTGCTCCTGGCCCAGAGCTGATGATCGTTAGTATTAGCATGCATGTGCTTCTGCTACTGTTGCTATGGTCAAGTATTTGCAAGCAAGCCTGGGGATTTTTGACATCCTGACTACTGTGTTGAGTACCCACTACTTTAGGATATGTTGTAAGATAACCTCAGTCCTATAATCACACACATATGACCACCGTCATGCCCTGGTGCCCACACTCAGACCACATGTGACTTCCCCTCACCGGCCCACGTCCTTTCCAGCAGCCTTTGCTGCTACATCTTGCAAACGTCCAGGCTGTGGTTTTCCTTTCCACTGCTTCTCTAGTGCTTGCTACCGAGGAGGGGAGGAAATACGGAACTCTCTTAATCGTACATCTCTATAAAAGTGCTAGAAAGTTCCATGATACAAATGAGCCTGTGGAGTACGAGTTCCCTTTCAACCTTTTATTTTGAAATAACGTCAGTTGTACACAAAAATTGTAGAAATAAGCCTTGGCAACCCTATTTCCTGTTAATGTCAAATTTTCCCATTTTTTTCAAGTGCTTCTGAACTGTAAGTTGCAGATATTATCACCCACTACTCTTTCATATTCCAGTGCATATTTCATATATACAGAGACTCCATCAAGTAACCACAGACAGCCACTAAAATCAGAATGGTACTATTGGTCCAATATTAACCTGTAATCCTCGGTTGACATTCAGTTTTCCCTTCTCCTGCTACTATTTGAAATTACCTAACACTACCTACTGTTCTAAAAGAGAAATGAACCAATGAGTCACAAAAGGCTTTGCCCTTCTGCCTTCACCCCAAACCTATGTCCTGGTCCAGAGTTATCAGTGATCCCCTCCCCACTTTTCTGAGACACAAAAATGTATGTACTTGGCCACCCTCTCCTCATTTGCTTCCATCTCATCCGATTCCTTTGGAGTTTGTCTTGTAGTAAGCGCACTGATTTCTGTAACATTACTTCTCTGTCATTTAAATATGCACCCACAGGCATTTTGCAATGGGCACAGACACCTGGATTTGGTGTTCTGAGACTGTTTCTTCCATTAGCCTCCAGTGAGCAGCCCTGGAGCCTGCGTCAATGCGCCCTCCTGCAGCTGCAGATGTGGAATAGCATCTTACTAAATAAAAATCTGCCCCTAGCGAAGCCCTTGTTGTTCAGCTCCTCAGTGAAACAAGACAAGGCCCGTGTCTCCAGCCATCAGCGCTGGGTCTTAGCCCTCCCTTCCCAAAGTCAGACGCTAAGGAGCAGTAACTTGATTTGCTTTCCAATTCTCTCCACTGCTGAACTTAATACTTCAATTTTGAGGAGTCTGGAAAGTTAAAACTAAGTTCTTTTTTAATCATTGTGGCCACTCTATCGAATGTTTGGTTAGGTGGGATTTATTCATATTTGTCTAATTTGTGTTTCCCTTTTGGAAAACTGACGTTCAACAAGTGGCTGGCTCCAAGTTAGGACACCTTCCTCCGTGTTAAAGTTGTCTCATCATTCACTCATTAGAACATTACTAAGTACTAAGCACCAAGCGGGTGCTGGAGACACAGCCAAGAAGTCTGGTTCCCCCTAGTTTTTGCGTCTTAGGACTAGGCACAGAGAAGCAAATCAACATGGTGCCAAGTCTACACCTCGAGTGGGCCTCGGGTGTGTTAGTGGAGAAGGCAGGCAGAGACAGGTGAAAGACTTTCCACACCTGTGTGTAAATGTCTACAATTAAAACCAACCGACAAAACCACCGAGCTACACTACATATTACCTTGGGAGACGTTTCTTGAAGAGACCCAAATTCCCCTGCCCCGGCTGGTGGGGACACCCTTCTCTGGAGACTTGAAACTCCTGGGAAAGGTAGTCTGTTACTGGGTTCCCTCCCCTGAGAACGGTGGGAGCCGGGCTGATGACCTGAGGCCGCCCCTCCCTGGGTTGGTTCAGTCCACAGTTGGCGAGTTCATCTAGGTGATGAGGATGAGCAGGGTCATTTACTTCCACTTTGTAGAAGTTAGTTTCAATAAGGAGCTTTTGTTTTTTGCGAAATGACTAATATCATGACTTCATCATTTTTCAAGGGCGAACCTCCCCCCGCCCCTCTGGAGACCCTTGCTACCTTCCGCGACCCCAGCCTCCTCCTCTTCGACTTCAGGGCACTCCTCCACTGACGGCCTGCGTACCCCGGCCTCCTCCTCCTCCTCTTCCTCCTCGGCTCCTGGATACTCCACTGATTGTCCCCGCACCCCGGCCTCCTCCTCTTCTTCCTTTTCGGGACACTCCACCGATGGCTCCCGGACCCCGGCCTCCTCCTCCTCCTCGGGACACTCCACCCCCGGGCCCTGCACCCCAGCCATCTACCAGTGGGCACCTCGGGCCACTGGGCAAAAAAGGGGCACGGGAAGGCAGGCGCATGCGCACGCGCATTCTCCGCAGGAATCTGCTCTGAGCAAGCGCAGAGCAGCTGAGAACGAGATGCTGATGGAGGAAGGTGGACGTGCCGTGGGGGTCCTGGGCTCACTCGGTGAGGTCCGGCGTGCATCGGCTTCCGCCGCAGGTGAGGTCGGGGCCCTGGGGTCGCCTTCCCCTGAGCACTAGACTCATCTTTTTCTTGGTAGGGTGAAGTGATCAGAAGTGCACGGAGATGCAAAGTAGTGTCTGTGGGGCACTTGACACGTATTCCAGGCCCTCGGGCTGCTGCAGCCTCGCCTTCCCCATCCTGGCCCTCCTCACCACGCAGCTCCAGGTGGGCCCCAAGCCCGGGCTCCTGCAGCCGGGAGACCCACCTGGCAGCAACCAGCTCATGAAGACGCTCATTTCCGGCGGCCTGCAGGAGCCGGCGCCGCAGAGGCGAGGCAGGGGCAGCTTGTCTTTCCCAGGGGTACAGGAGGAGGCTGAGGGCGAGCAGCCTGTGCTGCGGGCTGCCATCCGCGTCCCAGTGCGACCTTGCCCATCTGCCCAATCCTGGGAACAAGGGCCGCCCAGCCACACATCCAGGCTGGAGGCAGAAGGCCAAAGCCAAAGACGGCTGCTTCTGCCGTCACTCAGAGGCCATTGTGGGGGGCTTGGTCCGTGGAGGTGGCTGGGGGCGTGGAGTACTTGGGTGGGTAACGGATGAAGAGCCGGTCCTCCTCCTTCCTCACCCAGCGCAGGAGCTTCGTCACCACCAAGATGGCACCTGCCTTGGTCACTAGGGGACTGAGACAGGTGTAGAGCTCGAATTTGGAAGTCACCTGGGGGATTGGGAGGAGACAGAGTCAGATGGGCGGGAGCTGGCCATGCCCCCCTATTCTGATGTGCGCTGCCGACCTTGGCAGCTAGTCGGGCCGCTTAGTAGGCTTTTAGTAGGCTCAGGTACCAAAGTTGGTGATATCCTGCCAAGGACAACAAAGGGGTCTCAAGTGGGTGAAAGTGGCTGTTTTATCATGATCCTTACCTGTGGTCTGGAGGTAACTTCAACAGTACTTTAGTCCCCTGGGCAATTACTGCTCAGGGCACTCTGTTCTCAGCTCCTCCATGCTGGAGCTTCGTGCCAGAGAAAGAAACCAACCTGCCAGGCCTGACTTCCCACAGCTCCCCCATAGCGCCCCTCTGTTCCAGCCACCAGCACCTTTCCTTGCTGATCCTCAAACAGAGCTAGTCTCAACCCTACCTCCCGGATCTGCAGGTACACTTTTTGCAAGGGTGGGTCTTCCTCAGGGTACCCCTGAGCTCTTCCCTCTCCATCTGGAGATCATATCCTCAGCCTGGCTTCCCTTGACTACCTGTATCAACCTACCATATCATGGTTTTAGAAATGTCATTTTTTAAAAAAAAAAGGTGCAAAGGAATCTTCTCTGAATGGCCAAGATCACTATGGGGAAGGACCAATGGGCAGGGCTCACATGGTGACGGATATGTGCAGAGGAAGCAGGACCCGCCCAGCCAAGTCACAAGTAATTTTGGCAGCAAAGTAAATGCTAGAAAAGCTTTCTACACCACTGTGATGAAACATCTCACAAAACCATATTTCTGTACATTAAAAATTTAGCATCAGAAAAAGATTTTCCTTAGTGCTGAAGTATAAATGCAGAGACGAAGGCGTTAGGAACGGCACCACCAGGCCAACACCAGACCAGTAGCTGCTGCAAGTGGACTCATAAATGCATATTAAAACTAGGGGGGTCAAAGTAAACCCACAAGTTTTTGACAACACAGGCGTTCAAGGGGGAAAGGCTGACTTCAGAAACATGGTCTAAAGCTGCCACCATGCAGACGCCACGCGCCTGGACTCCTTGCAGAGAAAGAACTGTCACTTCTTCGGCTCCTGCCCAACACACAAGGGCTGATCATGGTACCACAGCAGAAAAACCCAAGTTACCGGGCACGTCAGAGCTAACGGTACTAGACATCCTCGAAAGTGCCAAAGCCAGAAGACAAAAGCCAGGACAACTGTTCTGGAATCGTGGGGCCTGGGAGATAAAAGAAATAAACCCCCAACACCACCCTGGACAGGATTGCGGCCCAGTCAAAGGGCAGGAACAGCCACCTGGCAGAAGCGGAATAAACCTGCACTAAATGGTGAGGGAAATGATAGCCACCTGGTTTGGCAAGTGGCTGTAGTGTTGTATGGCGTTTCTTTTTTTTAGAGAAAGTGGGTAACAGGCCTCTTTACAGTAACTATTATACTAGTTTTCCAGCTTTTAAATCCGAAATTGCTAGAAAATGAAAATTAAAAAATAATCCTTAGTTTAGAAAAATGCTTATCCACAAAAAATGTGCAGTAAGCTATTTAATAAATGAGACTGGTTGGGGGGGGTCCACAGGGGACCTGGCTTTCCCCATGAGTCTCACAAGAAGGTGGGAGCCCAAGAAGGACACGCGAGGTAGCGGGTCCGCCTGGTCCTGAGCCTGTTGTGGTCAAGGACTGCTGGGGACTCAGAACTAGCAGTAGGTGGAAACTGGGGCATCTCAGTTCTGACTGCTGATGGGAAAAGGCAAAGAACAGAGGGGCTGACACAGGGCTGCAGACACTGATGACCCCTCACGTAGCTAACAGTGCATGTGGGACCGAGAGGACCATACTCCTGCCAGGGGTCTAGCGTGTCTGATGAGTCCTGACAAAGAGCCGCAAGCTTATGTTATGGGGAAAGGGGCTTCAAGTGGGGGACTAATTTACCGACAGAGCACCCCAACTCACCCAGGCCAGCAGCGTCTCCTTCTCAGCCACGTGGTAGATGAGGCGCAGGGGCCGGGTGGTGCTGTGCAGGCGAGCGTGCAGGCGATGGTACAGGTCGGACAGCCGCTGCCGCTCCTCCTCTTTGCTGTATGGGGCCTCCAGCTCCGGGCTGCATGGGGGTGGGGTGGGGGGGTAAGTCAGGGGCCTTCCAGGCTAGGCCACCTGCTGGCTCCATCTAGGGGTTCTACTTACTTTACTGTCAATGTGATTGAGGGTTCATACTGGTTACAGGCCACGTTTCCTGCACAAACCAGGAGATCCCCAAGGGATGACACCCTTTTTACCAGTAGCATGGGGGAGGGGTCCTCCTGCAGGTCAGTTAAACCTCTGTCATCAGAGAACTGCCTGCTCCCTCGTCCTAGACCACAGCTGGCTACCTCCCATGACTCACTGTAAGGGGCGGGCCCTCCTGATTACACAGTCTTCCCATTTGACCAACTGTCCATAGTGTCAGGCCCACCTGGTAAACTGAGGCAGCTGGCGGTGGTGGTCGGGGATGTCCAGTGGCTTATAGAGGAAGTGCCGGAGGCCGGGTGCCCCCACAGCCTGCACACTGTAGGCAGGTGCGCTGGCCACGGGGCCATTGGGAAGAGTGGCAGCTTCCCCAAGGGCACGCAGGGCACCAAGGGTGCGCATCCCGTCTTCCACCAGGCGTCGGCAGGCAGCCATGGCATGGAAGGCTTCCCGGTGGGTGCCCAGCAGCAGCAGGCAAACTGGCATGGCATCCAGACGGGCCACGTAGGCATAGAAGAAACCATCTGGGTTGAAGCGAGGCAGGCACACCGGTGCCCATGCCTCTCCCGCGGCGAAGGCCGGTGCACCCACCCAGTCCAGCAGCAACTGCAGGTCAGCAGGGTCCAGCCGGCACTCGGCCAGCACGTTCCGCTCCTGGGCGGCTGTGATCAGCCGACCGCCCACGGCCAGCACCGACAGAGCCAGGCCGGGGGCCGTGCAGCGCCGCAGCAGCGCGCCCAGGGCTTCCCGCAGCGGCCGGGCCAGGGGCACACAGCGCACGGCACCCAGGAGCAGGGCCCCCGGGTCTCGCTCCACGCTGTCCAGAAGCCTGTCCAGCGTGCGCTCCGAGCCAGCCAGCAGACGACGGAGGTCATAGTTCTGCTTTTGTGCGAAGATGCGGGCCACACTGGCCCGGGTCAGCGTGCTCACGATCTGTGCGTGCACCGCCAGAAGCTCGCCCCGCAGCTGAGCCGCGGACTGAGGAGTCCGGGATACCGCCACCAGCAGCAGTGGACCCTGCTGCAGGAACACCAACTTGTGGTCTTCTGGGGGAGGGAAGAGTGGGCAGGGACAGAGATGGGTCAGGAGTGACCCAAGGGGTCAGACAGGACTCCTCCCAGCCTGAGCACTGCATGCACATTCACTCGGCCAGGACTGGGACCAGGATAAGGTCAGGCTGGGGGACTTGGCATTTGTGCAGCCATGATTGGCTGTCAAAGGATCAGGTAGGTTAGACACACTGCCAAGAGTAGGGGTGATGCAGGTAGTAAGATGAAGAAAAGCTGAGAACGATCCAGGACACTCAGGCACACTCTCAGCCAATGGGAATAGTTTTCCAATCACTCTGAACGCCGAGATGGAACCAGACACACAGGCCCCTGGGCTGGTCATGCGCCTGCAATAACTCACTTCTGATGAGTCACATAGGCACCCAGAGCTACCGGTACCTGGTGCGCCAGCCCCGCCCCCTCAGGCCACATTTCCAGTCACTGCCCCCAGTCAGCCTCCTGCCTCTCTACTCACCAGCGTAGATGGCACGGATGGCATCTCCCGCGCTCTGCACGAAGGACACAAGGGCGGTCATCACCCCCATGGTGGCCGACAGTGCCTCCACACTGCCATAGCGTGAGTAAATGGGCTTGCCCGCTTCACTCAGCACAAACACGTGCTTCCGGCGGCTGCGCCAGTCCTCGTCGCTAGGGTCCCCTCCCTGGCCCTCGGGGCTGCTCTCGGGGCCTCCAGTAGGACTGTCCTCGGAGACTGCAGTACCCCAGTGCTCACTGGGGCTTGACTGGGGCCTCGGTCTGGGGCAGCGGAGACAGGAGGCTGGATGGCTGGTCCTTGACCTTGGATCCTGAAAGGTCAACCTCGTGGCTCATCTGCACATGGACTCCCACTAACCCCAGCCTCCCAACCACCCATCAAATCCTTACAAACCCTCCTTACTAACCCCCGAGTGCAAAGACTGCCAAGTATCTTCTTTGCAATTCAACCTTCCTGGTGATGTCCACTAATACTAAGGTTTTAGTGGTTCCCCTAAAATGCAGGTAACTGGACATGCTCTCACTGTCATCCACGGGACCTGCCCCATCATTCCATTTCAACGACTGCCACCCCCAAGTGAAAGCCTCTGAATGACCACTAAAATCCCCTTATTATGATATTTACTTACCCTTGGCTAGCTTCCATCAAAATACACTGACCTCTGAATTCCCACCTGCTGACTCTCCTAATTCAATGCATTGATTCCTTTTGATTCCTACTGAATCTTCATTGATGGTCATTAATTCTCCCACTAGCTGCCACTAATAGTCACTAACATCTAGACTTCTAGGACTTCTTGAAGTCCCTAATCCTGTCACTGTGTTTATACTGAGATACATTAATACCCTCATAAACACATATTAACATCCACAGCATCTGGGTCTTTAATAATCTTCCATGGTTGCTCTGACCCACAACTTACTTTACTCAACAGTCACCACTATAGATATTCCCTAACACACATGGCTTTCATGATTTCCACTGCTCTTTCACGTGACCATTGTTCATGTGTGAAACCCACAATTTCAATGGCCTCTAATGCCTGCCGATCGCCCCCTTTTATTCCCATTGCCATTGCTGTCTGCTGACTTACTCAAGGAAGATCAGTATTATCAGTTTGCAACCTCATCTCTAATATTCCCATAAAATCCTAATGCCCTCACTTTTTCACAGTGATAATCAGTCACATTCCCATTTCCCCAAATACTAACTACTTCCTCTCAGTAACTCCCATTAACGGTCAGTAATTTTTCAAGTCCTACAAAGCCACCCCATTTACTCCCAGTGATATCTGATGATTCTTCCCATTGACCCTGTTAACTTCTAATTCCAATGCGATCAACAAACAATAATTCCCCCAATGGCCCTTGTGGATTTCCCAATAATAATGTCATGCATCCATTAACAACTGCAACTTCAAAGACCTACTTTAAATGATCTGAATTTCCCAATAATTTCACAACACCCTTTCCCTACCGATTACCAGGACACATACTAACATTTCTTAAAGAGTCCTTGATGGTAATCCATTCCTTAACATCTCCCCCAAACAACCTACTCTAGATTGACTTCTGTGTTGCTCTCACTATCCACTGACATCTCCACTTTCTCTTCTGACTTAATACCCTAGTTTCCCTAACCTAACTTCTAAGTAGTATCTCCACTGATTTCATTGACTTTAAACTTACTTCTCCTCAATCCCCCCTCCAGTGATCCCTTTTCACCCCAACATGTATGCTCTTCGATTTTTCAAGACTGTAAATTCACATCAAGAATAGAGGCGTTTCTCAATATGTGGAGGTTTGATGCTATAAAGGAGTTATTCCTGGTCAAATGAGGACGGCTTATCTTCCTCCTCTTGACCATAATAAGATGCATCTGCCAAGGGCTACAGGACTGTATCCAGTTTACATTAGATGACAACCTGACACTTTTTCAATTCTCAGTGGTTTAAATTCAATCAGAGTGCAATGACTAACCCAGCTATGTGCTTCAAAATACTTCCTCAAGTCCCACAAACACTCCTCATTGGCAATCTGTTGGTCCCCTTTCCCCTTTCTTAAAGCATGACAACCCCAAGGGATGACTTTCCAGGGCCCCAATGCTAGGAGACTATACCTGTTTCCTCCGAGTCCCCGTCTCCGAGATCCGGCAGGCTCCTGTAAACCCCTCCACCGTCTCCAGCCTCTTTAATGGGGTACTGCGTGTCCTCCAAGTCCTCCGAGCCCCCGGGGGCTGGGACAGCAGTGTCTCCACCGGCCTCCATCTGCACATCCCTGGGAGAGAAGGGGAATCGCAGGTGATGGGCAGCAAGGGGAACTTCTCACAAGCCTTTACAGGGCCAGCCCCCGCCGGACGCAAATGCTGGCTTTCCCCGACGGTTTCCAACAGACACGGAAAACCATGGCCGGATCCTTGCACCCTCCACCGGGCCTTAGGAAGCAGCGACGCAGGAACACCTGTTTCTGCGCCGTATCTCAACTGGCCCGAGATCAATACTTGCAGGAGCCGCAGCCGCACCACACTTCCGGGTGTTGCCGGGGGATTTGCCACACTTCCGGAAGCGACGCCTCCCCGAAGCCACTTCCGGTGGCCGAGCTATCTTCGCTCCCGTTCGCTCCGCCTACAGGTTCCCTCGCCGCGCGTGGCGGATCTGCGTGGGGTGTGGCAGCGATGTCGGGGACCCCTCCACCCACGCAGCCAGGTGTGTTACGAAGTGGAATGAGAGCGACCCCACTGCTTGTAGTCCTGGCTACCGGCACGGAGGGGGCGCGGCTCGCCTCAGCCAATCATGGAGGACAGAGGGCGGGACGTCCGAAAGTACTGAGCGTTAGTTGGTGTTCGTACCTGCCCATCCTTTGACTGACTTTTCCCTAGAATGGCTCCAATGGATAATCACCTGGACCAGCGAAGTGTTCCCACAGAATAAAGAGAACTTCGCTCGCCTTTATCCGTCAAGAAAGAGCAGGCGTGGGGTGGTGGGGTGCGGCGTATGCTTGACGGACAGCCACTGTGTCCAATCGGAGCGCGGCGCGCAGTCTGGTCAGCCTATGAGGCTCGGATGCTGAAGTTAGAGGCGGGACTCTCGGAAGTGGGAATTCCCCGTGGGTGCCTGTGATCGACCCACGAGCTTGCGGTCTGTGCGGAAGAGAAGCGCGAGCCGCAGCCGGCGTCCGCGTGACGCCTGGAAGTGGGTTTGCGACATCCATGCGCCGGCGTCTAGGGCTTGTCCCTTGGCAGCACCAGGTGCAGGCTGCACCTGCGTGGGCAGGGTCCGTGGGCGGAGCCCTGCAGATGCACGCGCGCACAGGTGCACCCACCCGCAGGAGCGTGCCGGTGTACACAGACAACAAAGAACGTTACAATTGTATTGAGGAAAAGATTAACGATCATACACAGGTATGGAAAAATAGTCCATGTCACAGGAACCTTAAGAAGATGAAAAGTGAAGCTAAATCTTCAGTAAGAAATAAAACAACAATAAAGATAATTTTAGCTATAGCCAAGCTATTTGGTGAAAGTCTCCAGGAGGACTCCAGATTCCAGGAGTCCACTTCAGATCTCTCTATATCCCCCTGACTTCCCCACTTTCTGTTCTTTCACTGGCCACCCAACACTATCATACTTCCCTAGCAACTCCTTAGCAACATCTAAGGCCTAAGATACAAGTTGCCTTATGTCCTGGGCTCTGCAGAGTCCTCGCACCATACATACTTGGCCACTCTCTCCCTGTCCTCTTTGATTTTCAGCTCTCTTCTGTGCTAAAAGCTCACCCACCTCACGCTATGCTTCCCTTGATCATCAGGCCCTCAACTATAAAAACATGTATTTCTTAAGTCTCTCCTTAGTGTCAGTTTCTCTATCAACAAACCTCCAGGTCCCCCTCACATATTGTGGTAGGTAGGGTTGCTCGTGATTCCTTGCCCCCTCCCTACCTAACACATAGGAGTGGAATCAAGGAAGAGAGGAGAGTCTGGCATGCACATTAAAGGATGCTCCCGGGATGGGAGGGGGAAGCACTGGGGGATGGGGGAGAGGGGGAGGGGAGCGGGGCATAGGGTGGTGGGAGATTGGAGGGAGGGAGGGGACTGGTGTACTTGTTAAGTTTATATGAGTGGAAATTAAAAAAAATGACAATGTGAAGAAAATGAAAAAAAAAATCCAGCAATTACTAAAACATTAACCTAAATAATAGAACAGGCAAGTGACTAACAACAGGATTGAACATGACTAGAGATCTCACAGACATATTAAATGTTATATTTTTAATTTTGGTGTGTGTCTGGTGTGTGTGTGTGTGTGTGTGTGTGTGTGTGTGTGTGTGTGTGTGTACAGGTGTACTTGGAGGCCAGAGGTCATTGTTAGCTGTCTTCTTTAAGATAGGGTCTCTCACTGAAACTGGAGCTCACTGATTGGCTAGACTGGCCAAGGAAGCCGCAGCGATCTGCAAGTTTCCACCCTCCCTGCCCCCTAGGGCTGGGATTACAGACATAGGCTGTCTTATTTGACTTTTGATGGGAATACTGAGAATCTGACCTTAGGTCCTCTGTTCACAGGACAAGCACTTTGTCCACAAGCCATCTCTCACCATCACCCATTTTTAATCTTTTTAAAATGAAGCCTAGATAGGTTTGTTCCGGTGTGAGGAAAAAATCTGAGGAATACCAGCATCAACAGGAACCAACCAGAGTGACTTATCCATTAAAGCAAAAACAGAGATGGGAGAGACAAGTGACATGTGGGGGTGCAAAGAATTGGCTCTCTCAGCCTGTGCTAGGCTTGTGCTGCCCTCAAGACCCGGGCCTTTGCGTTCTGACAGAGATTTTAGGGGCACCCCTTGCAAAGTGCAAGCTGGGTAAGATGCCTAGGAGCCAGAGAGTCGGGCATGGGAGAGGGTGGTACTGGATCTTTGTGTGAAGGTGGTTGTCTTTTAAAACACTGACCAGTAGAGGGCAGTACAGACCACATCTTTGTGTTTTTGCTATGATGATCCTACTCCAAGATTTTTGGACCTTTGAGAATCTAGAGATGGTTAGCACCGGGAGGTGATGCCCTGCCCTTAAGTGTGCTTGTTGTGCACACCTCAGAACCCGGAGTGGAATCTGCAGCACCCAGGAAAGAAGTGGAGTGTGGCTGCCCCTCCTGTAACCCTAGCTTTGGAGCAGGGACCAGAGATAGATAGATCCCACAGTCAGCCCAGCTTCTGAGTGGTAAGGCCGAGAGACATAGAGGAAGCTCTGACTTCACACATTCACATGCATGCATGTGGACATGCCCAAAGAATGTTTGAGTAACTCCCAATAAATAAATTTTGTGGGGTGTGTGTGTGTGTACAAGAGGGCGCTTGTGTCTGTGAAGGCCCCAGGATAACTTTGGGAATCATCTTGCATTGCTCTACCTCCTTACTGCTTTGTTCTGGGGTTTCCCAGGCTCCACCTTCCAGTCCAGAATTACAGGGCCCTGCCATATCCATCTGACACTTTTACCTGAGATCTGGGATCCAAACTCAGTTCTCTTGGTTTGTGAAGCAAAGGCCTTAACCCCTGGGTCATGTCTCCGTGTCCTGAATATATAGGTAGTCACTGCCTAACGCTCTCTGAGCATTCTGTGTCACTCCCCATCGTGAGCCTGTGAGTTAATACCCTCACCTCTGGGCCAGAAAGACAATTCTCAAACCCGCTCCGGACTCTTATTGACCTCATTCTCCTACAAGTGGAATCAAACTTTTGACATACAACATGGCCTTGTCTTCTACACACTTCACAGTTGAGTACCGAGTAGTTGGGTTTCAAAAAGAAAGGGGAAAAAATGCACAGTTCTTACTGTGCTTTAAGTGAGTTCTCACCTCTGTGCTGAACTGTGTCTGTGGCCATCCTCTGACATGCAGAGCCACAGGTGGGACATGCCTGTTACTAGGAGGAGACTCCTTGCACACGCTTCTTGCAAAAGGCTTGAATGTATTATTTCATGTTTATTTGCAGAACTTTCTGCATGAGAACAGAGGTTGATAGCATGAAGTCATGAGTCTTAAGTGGCTTGTGGGGGATTTGAAATCATCGTGTAGGAGGGAAAGTGAGTCTGTTCTGGAACTCAGAAATAATGAGGTGAGAGAGTCAGTCGATGTTTGCTCAGCGCTGTGCACGGACCCTGCACCCAGCATATCCTTTGTGTTGGTGAATGCGACTATCGTAGCTCATTTTGTTCTATTATAAAAAAAATACTAGTAAAGGGAAGTTCATATCTCGCCATTCTGAACACGAGGAGGACCTTGGTTCGGGGACTGGTGGTGGACTCCTGGATGCACTGTCAGGATACAGAAGACACCAGGTTAAGGACTGGCCCTTTTGTAGGGAACCCATACCTTCCTGGGTCATGACTAAAGGAAGTGCACTGACAGGCATGTGGTACACAGACCAGGAGTCCTAAAGATACTGAAGCAATCCTAAATTCTCCAGTCACAAAAACCCATAGATCTCCTTTGCTCAACACACGTTAAGCTGATTCTTTGCAGCTACATCCCAAGACATTCGCCGCTGCCCATAATAGGCTCTTGAGGGTTTCCACGGGCCCTGCTTAGTCATCTCACTGAGGATAGATCATTTTTCTTTCCGAGATCAGCACAGGCAGCCACTCACTGACTCAGCAACGGACCCTCAGAGCAAAACTCTGTGTCACTTTTTCAAAAGAAGTTTCTGTCCCTGATGTTACACTTGGTGTGGCAGTTACTTGTGATGATCAGTTTGATGACAGAGAACTGAGCATTCGGGCAGACCCTGAGGGATTATTTAGCTAGGCGAAGCCTCTGTCAGGCCTGTAGGAGATTATCTAATAGATGGGGGAGGACCCAGCCCATGGTGGGCAGGGCTATTCTCCGGCAGATGCATGAAGATGCAGAGGAACTAGTTGACTTTGGAGTCTGTCTCTTGGCTATGGATACAGCGAGGCCAGTTCCTTTGGCTCCTGCTGATGATTCTCCAGTCATCATAAACTGTAGGCAAATATAACCAATAAAAGTCCCTTGTTCCCCTAAATTGTTCAGCTCATATATTTATGAGACTAAGACAATAATGGTCACCGCTGCCTCATGGATAATCCACAGCTTTATGAATCTTATCTCCATGCCATCTGCGCTGTCTTTGGTGAAAGACACAGGCAGAGTTTTGTGGCGTAACTTTTGTAAGGATAATTGCCTAACTCGAGGGGGAACTTCTCGATGGTGATATATTAGGACTTCTGCAAAGTCAGATGAAATGCACTCAGCTCTCATGACCCCTATAGTACGGATGATCAATACTTGTGATTGTGTTTTCTAAACTTAAATTCTGCAGTATTTCTATCATTGGTGTCTGGATATGAATGCAGCCATCCGAGCAGAATTGGGATTGTTAGTGGCTTGTCACATTTTGTTAGGACAGAAGTCTCTTTCTTTTGTCTAGAGCTTCCAGAAGGTGTTTTTTCTTCTCGGTGTGCTGGGGACGCTCTTGCTGCCTTCGATAAGCCCTATCAGGACTTTCAACATCACCTGTTAATTTCATGGCCTGGCTGCCACCCACGTCTTCAGAATTGGGAGGCATCTGTGCCTTTTGAGATAGAAAGTCTCCTTTTCCCCCCTTTTCAAAATTTTTTTTCTCCTGACAGCATGGAATGATATTCAAGCACCATGTGTGTTTTTAGCAATGCACAGACTGCGTTAGCTGCATTTAATAAGCCACTCAGAGGTAGTCACTGATGGTCCTTTCCTTTTTGGGAGTGTCTAGAAGCGGATTGTGTGAGCCTTCAAGCCTAGTCGCCCCAAGACTGGCTGGAGCAGGGACTCTGTCCTGCAGGGGGCGCTGATGCTCTTCATTACGCTGTCAATGAGCAGGTATAGGACACACGGATGGATATTACTGTCTGCTCTGACCCTGGCTTCCTGTCTAATGCTCTTTGTTCTCTGCGTGTCCACCCAAGTATGCAGGGAGGCTGAACTGCGGCATATGCCTGGTTACAGGGACTTGCGAAATAGAATTTCTGCTTGCTGTGCCCCGAATCTCTGGTTGGGCATGGGATATTTTGCCAGAATAGAAAATTGAATGCCCAGGGGAAATCTTGGAGGTGCTAGCAAGATTACATCTTGCCTAAGACTGCAGTATTTGTTAGATCAAGCAACCAAAGAGCGGAGCAGCTACATGCTTTAGAAAGTCAAGGGAAAAAAAATCCCAAGAGTAAGCAAGAAGGTGACTGAATCCCACACAACCATTTATCGAGGTGGTCAGATCAGAAGGCAAAGCCACTACAATATGTAAACAGATGGAACACTTTTGAACCCTACTAAGAAACAGGAAAATACAACTCCTGCAGAAGAAAACAGAAATCTCTCAATGGGACTTATTTTAGGGTGAGGCATAGATTCAGCAAGAGCTGAATGTTAGCTGTTATGAATGTATTCAAAGAAGTAATGGAAAGGATATTAAAGAGTTAATGGAAGCACCATGATAATGGTTCATGCAGTGAAAGGTGATATCAAGAAGTATTTAAAAGTGTGAAGACCAAGGAAATGCATATCCTGCAAATGGAACGTGTCTTCAGAGTCCTGTCGGGGCGTATTTTAGGATATTCCTCCTTCAGTATTGCTTTGTGTGAGACTATCTGCCGGTTATCACAGGTTAATGGTGAGATGGATCTCTCATAGCATCATTTTGGAGGCTCAAGTTATCAACAAGAGAGGCTGGAGAGCGACTCAGGGCTTAAAACAAAAGGACTCGAGTTTGGATTCCAGATCCTGCATAAAAAATGCCATTGGAAATGGCAGCAGCCTGTAATTCCAGCCCTTTATGGTAAAGTATGGGAAATCTCGAGTAAAGCAATAAAGAGGTAAAGTAAGCCAGGATGATTCCTGATGCTACCCTTGCGCCTCCACCGACCCCCACACTCAAATGCTCTCTTGTATACAACCACACACACACAAAAAAGACATCAATAAATTATCAGTAAGTTACTTGTCACCAATGTTAATCTTGGTCTCT